>CM061753.1:238389837-238857337 GCA_030979885.1 Lolium multiflorum
ATAATGAGTGCAATAAGTAAGCATGTAAGAATCAATGCACGGTTGACACAAGTGTTTGCTTCTAAGATGGAAAGAAGTAGGTAAACTGACTCAACATAAAAGTAAAAGACCTTCGCAGAGGGAAGCAAGGATTAAATCATGTGCTAGAGCTTTTTAAGTTTTGAAATCATATAGAGAGCATAAAGTAAAGTTTTGAGAGGTGTTTGTTGTTGTCAAAACGAATGGTAGCGGGTACTCTAACTACCTTATCAACCAGACTTTCAAAAGCGGCTCCCATGAAAGACGTTATCTCTACCAGCAAGGTAGATCATCCCTCTTCTCTTTTGTTTACACATGTATTTTAGTTTCATTATTGATGACACTCCTCCCAACCTTTTGCTTACACAAGCCATGGCTAACCGAATCCTCGGGTGCCTTCCAACATTCACATAGCATGGAGGAGTGTCTATTTGCAAAAATTAAATTGCTTACTGATAGATCAGGGCAAAACATGTGAAGAGAATTATTAATGCAAGTTAATTACTTGGGGCTGGGCACCCCATTGCCAGCTCTTTTTGCAAAATTATTGGATAAGCGGATGACCACTAGTCCATTGGTGAAAGTACGCCCAACAAGAACAAGATTGGAAGATAAACACCACATACTTCCTCATGAGCTATAAAACATTAAACACAAATAAGAGATAATAGCTTTTGAATTGTTTAAAGGTAGCATGAAGTATTTACTTGGAATGGCAGAAATACCACATGGTAGGTAGATATGGTGGACACAAATGGCATAGGTTTTGGCTCAGGGTTTTGGATGTGCAGAAGCATTCCCTCTCAGTACAAAGCTTTGGTTAGCAAGGTTGTTTGAAGCAAACACAAATATGAACAGTGTACAACAAAACTTACATAAGAACAAATTGCAAGCATTATAAGACTCTACTTTGTCTTCCTTGTTGCTCAAACACTTTACCAGAAAATATCTAGACCTTAGAGAGACCAATCATGCAAACCAAATTTCAACAAGCTCTGCGGTAGTTCTCCACTAATAGGTTTAAACTACATGGTGCATGAGCTTAAACATGATCTACTTGAGAGCTCAAAACAATTGCCAAGTATCAAATTATTCAAGACAATATGAAGCATTTTCTGTTTCCAACCAAATATCAATAAGTGTTGCGGCTTTCAACTCCGCCATGAACATTAAAAATAAAACGAAGAACACCAGTGTTCATATGAAAAAGTGGAGCGTGTTTCTCTCCCATACAAGGATTGCTAGGATCCTAATTTATTCAAACACAAACAAAAATAAAAACAAACAGACGCTCCAAGTAAAGCACATATGATGTGACTGAATAAAAAAATATAGTTTCACTAGAAGTGACATGATAAGTTGTTGTTGATGAAAAGGGATGCCTTAGGCATCCCCAAGCTTAAACGCTTGAGTCTTCTTGAAATACGCAGGGATGAACCAGGGCATCCCCAAGCCTAGACTTTTCACTCTTCTTGATCTATATCATCCTCCTCTCTTGACACTTGAAAACCCTTCACAACAAACTTCTCATAAACTTCATTAGAGGGTTAGTACTCAAAAAACTTTATCCACCTTGGTCCTGTAGTGACACATTGCAAGAACTCAATAAAACATTAGCCACAGCTCTCCACGTCTAGAAAGCCTTACTTAAATCCACAAGAGACAATGAAAAAATAGAGACAGAATGCGCTCAAAACGGAGCAGCCGGTAAAGACGAATTTTTAAGGAGGTGCTTCCGTTGCTCAAATGGAAAACTCAAAACTAATGAAGTTGCGTACATATCAGGAACACGCATGAAAAGTGGCAGATTTTCTGAGTTTCCTCACGAGAGACCTACTCAAATTAAATGACAGAGATAGAAATGCATTTACTGCTTGTAATCAAATCTAGCATCAACCTTCTATTAGAGACTTTACTTGGCACAACAATGCAATAAAATAAAGATAAGGAGGGGTTGCTACAAACAACTTCCAAGACACAACAAAACAGTAGCAAAATAAAGACATAGGTTATCTCCCAAGAAGTGCTTTCTTTATAGCCATTAAGATGGGCTCAACAATTTTAATGATGCTCACATAAGGATGAGAGTTGAAGCAAAGAGAGCATCAAAAAGCAAATTCAAAACACACATTTAAGTCTAACCCACTTCCTATGCATAGGAATCTTGTACACAAATAAATTCATGAAGAACCAAGTGACAAGCATAGCAAGATAAAACAAGAGTAACTTCAAAATTCTCAGCATATAGAGAGGTGTTTTAGTACTATGAAAATTTCTACAACCATATTTTCTTCTCTCAATTTCCGGTAGCATCATGAACAAACTCAACAATATAACTACCACATACAGCCTGCTTTTCATGATCTACAAACACATAATTTTTATCAAGCACAAAAATAATGGGATAAAAACTTTCAAACCCACTTTTATCAATAATATAACAAGATGATTGATCATTGATCATTCTCAAAAGATATGGGACTCCTAGATAAAGTCAAAGACCTTTCCAATCCCATTTTCATTAGTAGTATAATTAATATTATCAAGTAACATAGGACCATCATCTAGAGCTTTATCATAAACATTTGCCAAGCAAAATTCTTTAGTACCATGCATTTTGACATCAGGCACAAACAAAGCATTATCATAAGATTTATCAAAATAGCATGGATTATCATAGATAGGTAGCATAATTATTTTCACAAGTTTTACTCATGGGGAATATTTCAAGAGAATCCACAGGAACATAACACTCATCCTCCTTTGGTAAGCATGGAGGACAATCAAATAGTGTAAGAGATAAAGAGTTACTCTCATTAGAAGGTTGGCATGGGTAGCTAATCCATTCTTCCTCCTTTTTTTCATCACTCTCCTCCTCTTTTTCATCCAATGAGCTTTCAGGTTCATCAATTTCCTCTTCCAGGTTCCTGCAAATTGTGAGTGCGTTCTTGTGCATTAATGAGTCTCTCTTTATAATCAATGATATAAGGATTATCACTGTAACTTTCTATGCAAAAATTAAGGATAGAAGAGACATAATCTTTAAGGTTCTTACAAGCAACACAAGTTTCATAATTTTTAGACATGAAGGATTCGATCTCAGAAGCTCCCATAAATAAGACAAATTGTTCTACCTCTTCAAACCCAAAATGAATATAGTTATTCCAATTATAGTTCTTAATTAAAACTTCCTCACTAAAGCCACATTGGAATTTCAGATGTTTAGTATCCTGTTTAGAGCAACATTTTATATCATGGCGTTTAAGCAAGATTCTAGCCATTGTATTCAATTTTTCTATCATATCACTCATTATTTTACCAGTTCTTGATTCTCTATAATTCATATATATTTCAATAAGCTCCAAATTAGGTTGTGGGTTCTTCCATAACAACAATTTTTAAATTTTTCGGGTTTTCAAATTTTTATGGATTTTTGGGTATATAAGAAAAGTAAAACAAAAAAGAAACTAGACAAAAGTAAACTAAGCAAAACAATACTAGAACTGAAATAAACTAAGCACAAATAAACTAGACAAAAGTAAACTAAGCAAATAAAATAAAATAAAATAAAAGCAGAGAGAGGTGAGAGTGTACTCCCCGGAGTGAACTTATGAGTAGAGGCTATATAAACATGGCGCTTGAGAAAATGACTTAGTAGTGGGAGGATGTAGATCTGCTTTTACCTTACCTCTTGTGCGGGCGCGAGAAAATAGCTTGATGTCTACGCACGCTTCTATTCTTGTAGGCAGTGTTGGGCCTCCAAGAGCGGAGATGTGTACAGCAGCAAGTTTCCCTTAAGTGAATCACCCAAGGTTTATCAAACTCGGGAGGTAGAGGTCAAAGATATCCCTCTCAGGCAACCCTGCAATTAAGATACGAGAAGTCTCTTGTGTCCCCAACACACTAATACACTTGTGATGTATGGGTGCACAGTTCGATGAAGAGATAGTGAAATACAAGTATAATGGATGATTGTAAGTAGTAATTGCAATCTAAAATAAAGATGGCAGCAAGCAAACATGTAGAACTTGTTGGAAACGGTGTTTCAATGCTTAGAAACAAGGCCTAGGGATCCTACTTTCACTAAGTGGACACTCTCAACATTGCAATCATAATTGAATATAAATAAACACTTCATCATACTACTCTCTTGTTGAATAAAGAACTCAAATTCATTGGGCAAGTGTGCAAAAGCACACCTCAAAGGCGTATTCCCAAGTACTAATAAACACCCCACACTGTCACTGTGAGCATTCATAGGAGGTACTAACACACCACAATTCATAAGGGAGTTACACACGGCGCACACACTATCACCATTACACCGAGGTCACAGTAACTCCAAAGTTCACATAATAAAACACTTGAATAGCATATGACATCTAGATTGCAAAGCCTATGATCACATAGATGAACAAATAAGTACTACTCTCAAACACTCTCTTGTTGGATAACAAACACCATTCATTGTGTAGGGCTACAGGAGCACCTCAATGCCGGAGTTAACCAGCTACAACATCCGGAGTTCATATTAAAGTAAACTCTAGAGTGCATAATAGACAAAGAGTAACATCTACATATTCATAAAGATCACACCATGGGAGAGAAATGAACCACATAGCTAGGTAGAGCCCATAGCCTCGGGGAGAATGTGGTGACCACACTGCTCTACTTGCATGTTGTAGTATGCAGTTGATACGTCCATTTTGCATCACTATTTTATATCATAATTCTTGTTATTCATTGATATATTTCGTATTTGGAGATGATACTTTCTGTTATTTCATCTATTTTGCATGTTTCATGATTATTGGAGTATCACGCACGGTCGGATTACTGTTTGGAAAAAGCACCGTCAGAACGCAATATTTAGGAAGATCAACAATTGACGGAAATTATATGAAAAATCCTATTTTTCCAGAAGAAGACGGAGAGAGCCAAAAGGAGGAGCCGAGAGGGCCGCCATGCCCCCCATAGGCCGGCGTGGGCCCCGAGGCCTGGCCACGCCTTGTGGGAGGGGAGGCCCTGGCCCCTCGGCCTCCTCTCATCAGCGTGCTTCTTCGTCCCGAAAACTAAGCTCCGGGGGAATGATCGCGAAGAGTCATCCGCCTCTTTGTGGGAGCGGAAAACACCGGAGAGAAAAGAGCTCCGTGCAGGCTGAAATCCCATGGAAATTCCCTCCCGGAGAGAGAATCGACAGCCATCGTCACCGTCATCGAGCTGGACATCATCTCCATCATCATCACCATCATCTCCATCATCATCACCGCCATCTCCACCGCTGTAACAATTAGGGTTGGATCTTGATTGTTTGATGGGGGAAACTCTCCCGGTATTGATTTCTACTTGTTATTGATGCTATTGAGGTGAAACTATTGAACCAAGGTTTATGTTCAGATTTTTATTCATCATCATATCACCTCTGATCATGTTCCATATGATGTCTCGTGAGTAGTTCGTTTAGTTCTTGAGGACATGGGTGATCTAAATGTTAGTAGTGAATTATGTTGGGTAATATTCAATGTTATGATATTTAAGTTGTGGTGCTATTCTTATAGTGGTGTCATGTGAACGTCGACTACATGATACTTCACCTTTATGGGCCTAGGGGAATACATCTTGTATTCGTTTGCTATATGCGGGGTTCTTGCAGGGAAACCTCAACCCCCGTTGGTATATCGATGCAGGAGGGATAGCAGGATCTCAGAGTTTAAGGCTGTGGTTAGATTTATCTTAATTACTTTCTTGTATTTGCGGATGCTTGCAAGGGGTATAATCACAAGTATGTATTAGTCCTAGGAAGAGCGGTGCATTAGCATAGGTTCACCCACACAACACTTATCAAAACAATGAAGATTAATCAGCTATATGAAGCGAAAGCACTAGACTAAATTCGTGTGTCCTCAAGAACGTTTGGTCATTATAAGTAAACAAACCGCTTGTCCTTTGTGCTAAAAAGGATTGGGCCACTAGCTGCAATATTTCTCTCGCATTTACTTACTCGTACTTTATTCATCTGCTATATCAAACCACTGAATACTTGTCTGTGAGCATTTACGGTGAATCCTTCATCGACGCATCGCACATACACTCGTTGGGTTCGACCTCTTATTTATCGAAACTATACGATACACCCCTATACTTGTGGGTCATCAAGACTATTTTTGGGGCGCCGTTGCCGGGAGTGAAGCGCTATTGGTAAGTTGAATTGGTAAGGAAAACCTTTCCTGTTTGTGCTGTTTTATTTCTGCCTGTTGCTATAATTCATTATGGAGAGATCTTCTCTTGAATTCCTATTTGGAAAATCTGCTACTACTGCAAAGGTAGTTGATGAGGCGCCAGGTGAGAAAGAGATTCCATATAAAATACCTATGAAAATTATTGAACGTGTTGTGGATAACCGCTATGAAGGGGATGGAACTGTTCATCCTGGTGATCATTTACTGTTTTTACATGAATTATGCGGGTTATTCAAATGTGCAGGTATTGCTATGGATGAAGTTAGAAAGAAACTATTCTCTATATCGCTGTCTGGTAAAGCGACGCATTGGTATAAATTGCTGAAGAATGGTGATTCTCTTGATTGGGAGGACATTGTGCCCTTATTTTATTCTAAATTCTATCCTCCAAGTGAAATTCATAAAGATCGGAACCGCATATATAATTTATGGCCTCATGATGGAGAGAGTATTGCCCAAGCATGGGGAGATTGAAGTCTTTAATGCTCAAATGCCCCATTCATGAGCTTCCTGGTAATATTATTATTGATAATTTCTATGCAAGGCTTTCTTTTCAAGACAAGACCTTGCTGGATACTTCTTGTCTGGATCATTTACACGCAACAAAGAAGAGTTTAAAAGGGACCTTCTTGATCGGATCCAGGAGAATACTGAAGGATGGGAGAACGACAAAGATAGAGAGTCAGGTATAAACTATGATTATAAATGGATTGAAGTTTTTATGGAGACTGATAAATGTCGTAATATGAGTACTACTTATGGTCTTGATTCTCAAGTCGTTGCAAACTTTTATAAAGTTTTTGCCTCTCACTTTGAATTTCCTAGGAAGAATTTTGATAAGTATCATGAACCATACAAAGATAAAACTGATTCATCTATAAATAAATGTGCTATAATTGAAAGTTGATCATATTCTTCCTGAAGCATATATTGAAAAAACTCCTTTTCCTGCTAAAATGAAGGAGTATTCTGTTATAACTAGTGCGATTAATAAAAGTGCAAAGAAACCTATAGAACCTGAAGAACAAATAAAGGTTGAACCTGCTATTGCAATAGTTAAAGATCTTGTGACTGAAAATGTAGAAGATGGTCATATTATTTTCTGTGAAGATGCTTCTAATATTGTTTCGCATCCTAATAAGTCTAGGAAAACCAGTGTTCCTATGCTCTCTGTTAGAATTGGTGATCATTGTTATTATGGTTTATGCGACATTGGCGCAAGTATTAGTGCCATTCCTTATGAGCTTTATACGGAGATTATGAATGAAATTGGTTCTTGTGAACTTGAAGATATTGATGTGGTTATTCGGCTAGCTAATAGAGAAACTATCTCTCCTATTGGTATTGTTCGAGATGTGGAAGTTCTATGTGGTAAGATTAAATATCCTGCTGACTTTTTGGTACTTGGTTCTGCTAGTAAGTCTTGTCCTATTATTTTTGGTAGACCTTTTCTAAATACTTGTGGAGCTGTTATAGATTGCAAGAAGGAAAAAATTGTGACTAAATTTGCTGGTGAATCTTATGAGTTTAATTTCTCTAAATTTGCCAAAACTCCTTATAAAGCTGAATTGCCTAATAATGATTTTAGAGTTGAGCAGTGTGCGTCTATTGCTCTTGCTCCTAATAATCCTTTGCAGCAACATTTGGAGGATAGTGAGAGTGAAGTCTTTAGGGAAGAAAGAAATGAGCTTGATGAAATTTTCCTTCGTCAACCTATTCTTAAACATGACTTGCCGGTTGAAGATTTAGGTACAACACCACAACCAAAGGAAGATCCTGTTTTCATTTGAAATACTACGATAATCTTAAGTATGCTCATATTGATGATAAGAAAATATATCCTGTTATTTAAGCTTTCAGAGTTTGAAGAAGAAAGGTTATTGGAAATATTGAAGAAACACCCAGGCTATTGGCTATACTCTTGATGACTTGAAGGGGATTTCTCCCTATTTGCCAACATGCTATCAATATGGAAGATGATGCAAAGCTTGTTGTTGAACATCAGCGTCGTCTAATTCCGAAGATGAAGGATGTGGTAAGGAATGAGGTATTAAAACTTCTTGAAGCTGGTATTATATATCCTATTGCTGATAGTAGATGGGTTAGTCCTGTGCATTGTGTTCCTAAGAAAGGAGGAATGACTGGTGTGCCTAATGATAATGATGAGCTCATCCCTCAAAGAGTAGTTGTAGGGTATAGAATGTGCATTGATTATCGAAAAGTTAATAAGGTTACTAAGAAAGATCATTACCCTTTACCCTTTATTGATCAAATGTTAGAAAGGTTATCTAAAAATACTCATTTTTGCTTTCTTGATGGTTATTATGGGTTTTCACAAATTGTTGTTAAAACTAAAGATCAAGAGAAAACCACTTTCACTCGTCCCTATGGAACTTATGCTTATAGACGTATGCCTTTTGGTTTATGTAATGCTCTGCTACTTTTCAAAGATGCATGTCTGCTATTTTTCATGGCTTTTGTGAGAATATTGTAGAGGTATTCATGGATGATTTTTCTGTCTATGGGAATTCTTTTGATAATTGCTTGAAACCTTGATAAAGTTTTGCAGAGATGTGAAGAAACTAACCTTGTTCTTAATTGGGAGAAATGCCACTTTATGGTTAATGAAGGAATTGTATTGGGACATAAAATTTTCGAGAGAGGTATTGAAGTTGATAGAGCTAAAGTTGAAGCAATTGAGAAGATGCCCTATCCTAGGGATGTTAAAGGTATTCATAGTGTTTTTGGTCATGCTGGGTTTTGTAGGAGATTTATTAAAGATTTCTCCAAGATTTCAAAGCCTCTTACTAATCTCCTTCAAAAAGATGTACCTTTTGTTTTTGATGATGATTGTAAGGAAGCTTTTGAAACTCTAAAGAAAGCTTAACAACGCTCTGTAGTTGAACCTCCTGATTGGAACTTACCTTTTGAAATTATGTGTGATGCTAGTGATTTTGTTGTAGGCGCTGTTCTTGGACAGCGAGTAGATAAAAATTGAATGTTATTCATTATGCTAGCAAGACTCTTGATGCTGCTCAAAGAAATTATGCTACAACTGAAAAAGAATTATTAGCTGTAGTATTTGCTTGTGACAAGTTTAGATCTTATATCGTTGATTCAAAAGTTACAATTCATACTGATCATGCTGCAATTAGATACCTTATGACGAAGAAAGATGCTAAGCCAAGGCTTATTAGATGGGTGCTTCTTTTGCAAAAATTTGATTTACATATTATAGATAGGAAAGATGCTGATAATCCTGTTGCTGATAATTTATCTAGATTGGAAAATATTGCTTATGATCCTGTTCCTGTTAATGATAGTTTTCCAAATGAACAATTGGCTGTAATAAAGGTGAGCTCGCGATAGTCCTTGTTATGCTGATTATGCTAACTTTATTGTTTCCAAGTACTTGCCTCCAACCTTTTAGCTCAGCAAAGGAGGAAATTCTTTATGATTTGAGGCATTATTTTTGGGATGACTCACACTTAAAGAAAGAGTGGATGGTATTATGCGAAGATGTGTTCTCGAATATGAACAACAAGAGATATTGAGTAAGTGTCATGGTAGTGTTTATGGAGGACATCACGCCGGAGATAGAACTGCACAAAAGGTTCTACAATCAGGTTTCTATTGGCCAACTCTCTTCAAAGATGCAAGAAAGTTTATTTTATCTTGTGATGAATGTCAAAGGGTTGGTAATATCTCCAGACGCAATGAAATGCCTATGAATTATACTCTTGTTATTGAACCATTCGATTGTTGGGGATTTGACTTCATGGGTCCTTTCCCTTCTTCAGAAGGTAACACTCATATACTTGTCGCTGTTGATTATGTTACTAAATGGGTGGAAGCTATACCCACAAAAAGTGCTGATGGTGAGACTTCATTGAAAATGCTTTTAGATATTATTTTTCCTAGATTTGGAGTACCTAGATATATTATGGTGATGGAGGTTCTCATTTTATTCATGGTGGTTTAGAAAAACTCTTGCTAAGTATGGTATTAATCGTAGAATTGAAGCTTATCATCCTCAAACTAGTGGGCAAGTAGAATTATCAAATAGAGAGATTAAATCTATCTTGCAAAAGACCGTTAATAAATCTAGAAAGAACTGGGCTATTAAATTGAAGGAAGCATTATGGGCTTATAGAACTGCTTATAAAAATCCTATGGGTATGTCACCGTATAAAATGGTTTATGGGAAAGCTTGTCATTTACCTTTAGAACTAGAGCACAAAGCTTATTGGGTTGTAAGAGAACTAAATAAAGATCCTAAACTTGCCGGTAAGAAGAGGTTCAATTGAGTTCTCTAGATGAATGGACAAGTGAAGCTTATGAAAATGCTAAACTCTTTAAAGAAAGTTAAGAAATGGCATGATAGAAGAATTATCAAAAGAGAATTTAATGTGGGAGATAAAGTCCTATTGTATCGGTCTCGTCTCAGATTTTTTGGGAAATTACTCTCAAAATGGGAAGGACCATATGTCATTGTGGAGGTGTATCGTTCAGGGGCAATTAAAATTAGTTCTCTGCAAGGTGATGCCACACAAGTAGTGAATGGACAAAGACTCAAGCATTATATTTCCGGAGATTCCTATAATGAAGATGTTGATGTTATTCAAGTGGTGACTCGGAAGCTTTCATCAAAGGTCAAATTGACATTGCGAGTTCGACTGAATAGGTAACAGTACAATAATAAAAAGTCCGCGTTTAACTTTCCGAACTATGTTTTTGCTATTTTCGGAAAATATGAAAAATTACGTCGAACGGAGTGGAGGAGACGCACGAGCGTGCCCCCATATAGCGGCGGGCCCCGGCCCTGGCCGCGCCGCCCTATGAGGACGGCGCCTCGTTGTCCCTCTCCGACTCGGTTCGACCTGGTACTCCTTTTGTCATGAAATTTCTGCTATATAATCCCCCGGACCCGGAGGTCGTATATCGTTCCTCGTCGTGTTTTGTTTGAGCTGTTTTACGCGAGTTTGTTGTTGATCTAGAAGCATCATGAGTGCCAACAACAAGGACAAGGAGCCTTTGGAGGAAGATATTAGACCCCGATTTGAAGGAAGAAGTCGAGAGCAAGGATGAAGAAGAAGTTGAGGAAGTTCCGCGAGTATACCCGCGTGCCGTACACAAGCATAGGAGTGGTGACAAATCCGTTCAACAGCAAGAAAAGCGCACGGATTAGCACCGGAGGAGGAGTTCCACATCACTACCTAGCTCCAGGACATCTCCTCCGAGGCACCTACAAACCCTTCCACATTCTAATTCATAATAGTCAAATTGAAAGGATTCCCAAGGCAGCATTGCCTAGCAACTGGGATATAGATCGTTCTAACCTGCAGGAAAGATGAAGCCTGAAGCTGAAGAGTGGGGAACTCAAGAGTTGGGACTCGCCATCGGATATACTTTTTAACCGCGTCGAGCACAATTCGGAGATGATCCGCAACCTCATGTACAAGATTGATGAGCTAAAGGAGCTTGTTGAGAAGCTTATCAAGGATTCACCATCATCACCGAAGGAGTAATTCATCATCGGTATTGGCATCCCCTTGGTTTGTTCCAAGCTTGGGGGAGTGTCGCGGTATCACATCATCACTATCTTTTACCTTTTTATTATCAAGTAGTGTCATATCATGAGTAGGGAAGTTATCATATAAGATGTGTTGTGGTATGGAAGTATCTCTCTTTAGTTGGTTATCTATGTATCCCTTGGTGTGAGTTATCGTTATGGAATATTAATGAGAAGTTTTATCATTTACATATTGCACATCTTATTTTAGTTTGCAATCTCTATTATATGATTGATCTTGTTGTTAAGTATTGGTATCACTTTGGGAGCATTGAGTAAATCTATTTGGTTTTGGCAAACTTAGCATTGGTCAATAGCAACAACACCTTGAGTTTAAGTAGAAAAGAGGAGATACATGTAGATATGTTATTCCATTATCTTTCTTTCTTGTTAGCTATGAGCTTAGTATTCTGAAGTTAAAATTATTTGTGCTTACAAGAAGATGCATGATTGTTTCTATCACATGTATATTTGTTTGTTTCCTCAACTCTTATGCTTGCTAATCAACCTTGCTAGCCACCTATCTTAGGAGAAAGAAATGCTTCTCGTGCATCCAAACCCTTAGACCAAACCTATGCCATCAGTGTCCACCATAACTGCCTATTATGTGGTATTTTGCGCCATTCCAAGTAAATACTTCATGTGCTACCTTTAAACAATTCAAAAGTTATCATCCCTTATTTGTGTCAATGTTTTATAGCTCATGAGGAAGTATGTGGTGTTTTATCTTTCAATCTTGTTGGGCAGATTTCACTAATGGACTAGTGGCTTCATCCACTTATCCTATA
The DNA here is from genome assembly GCA_030979885.1 of Lolium multiflorum. Lineage (NCBI taxonomy): Eukaryota > Viridiplantae > Streptophyta > Magnoliopsida > Poales > Poaceae > Lolium > Lolium multiflorum. The sequence continues at coordinate 238,402,455 of CM061753.1, forward strand.
ATTCTGCAAAAAGAGGCAACGGGGTTCCCAGTCCCAATTAATTAACTCTCATTAATAATCCTCTTCACATGTTTTGCTCTGATTCATCAGTAAGCAACTTAATTTTGCAATAGACACTCCTCCATGGTATGTGAAATGTTGGAAGGCACCCGAGGATTCGATTAGCCATGGCTTGAGAAAGCAAAGGTTGGGAGGAGTGTCATCCTTAAATAAACTAAAATACATGTGAAACAAAAGAGAAGAGGATGATCTACCTTGCTGGTAGAGATAACGTCCTTCATAGGAGCCGCTCTTGAAAGTCTGGTTGAGGGGGTAGTGCCCGCTGCCATTCATTGACAACTACAAACACCTCTCAAAACTTTACTTTTATGCTCTCTATATGATTTCAAAACTTGAAAAGCTCTAGCACATGATTTAATCCCTGCTTCCCTCTGCGAAGGGCCTATCTTTTATTTTCATGTTGAGTCAGTAAACCTATTTCCCTCCATCTTAAGCAAGCAATTGAGTTGTTGTGATCCAACCATCTATATTGTGATTTATTTAATCATGCTTTTATTTCTTCCTTGTTTAGTACAAGTTTTATCTGAATGAATATAGCTTTGAAGATTATCGATGATTATGAGGAGATTATTATGATTGAATATGCAAGTTTTGCTATAAGCTTTAATATAAGAGCGCTGCTCGATAAATAAGTACAATCTGTTAAATGTTCTCTGACCAAGAACGAAGTTTGCCATCACCAATTATGATTTCCTATGCACCTTTACTTGTGATTTCCTTTTACTTGTTTCAAGTTGAATCATATGGGGAAGTTGTTCACTAGAATGTCTTGTGTGAATTAGTATGATGCTTCTTGTCCGTATTTTATTTATCGACTCTTCACTCCATAAACATGTGGTCTTGTTCATTGAGCTCAGTTTCGCTTGGGGACAAGCGAAGTCTAAGCTTGGGGGGAGTTGATAGTCCATTTTGCATCACTATTTTATATCATAATTCCTGTTATTCATTGATATATTTCGTATTTGGAGATGATACTTATGTTATTTCATATATTTTGCATGTTTCATGATTATTGGAGGATCGCGCACCGGAGTCAGGATTCTGCTGGAAAAAGCGCCGTCGAGAATGCAATATTCGGAAGATCAACAATTGACGGAAATTATATGAAAAATCCTATTTTTCCAGGAAGACGAAGAGAGCCAAAAGGAGGAGCCGAGGGAGGTGGGCCCCCCATAGGCAGCAGCCCCGAGTGACGCGCCGCCTTGTGGGGAGGGCCTGACCCCCTCGGCCTCCTCTCCTTCGCGTACTTCTTGTCCAGAAACCTAAGCTCCGGGGGAATAGTTGCGAAGAGTCACGGCCCTTCCTGGTGGAAGCACCAGAGAGAAAAGAGCTCTCCGGGAGGCTGAAATCGCAGGAAATTCCCTCCGGGAGGAAATCGACGCCATCGTCACCGTCATCGAGCTGGACATCATCTCCATCATCATCACCATCATCTCCATCATCATCACCGCCATCTCCACCGCTGCACCTCGTCACCGCTGTAACAATTAGGGTTGGATCTTGATTGTTTGATAGGGAAACTCTCCGTATTGATTTCTACTTGTTATTGATGCTATTGAGTGAAACTATTGAACCAAGGTTTATGTTCAGATTGTTATTCATCATCATATCACCTCTGATCATGTTCCATATGATGTCTCGTGAGTAGTTCGTTTAGTTCTTGAGGACATGGGTGAAGTCTAAATGTTAGTAGTGAATTATGTTGGGTAATATTCAATGTTATGATATTTAAGTTGTGGCGTTATTCTTCTAGTGGTGTCATGTGAACGTCGACTACATGATACTTCACCTTTATGGGCCTAGGGAATACATCTTGTATTCGTTTGCTAATTGCGGGGTTGCCGGTGTGACAGATGTCCTGACCCCCGTTAGTATATGATCTGAGGGATGAGGGTCTCGAGTTTAAGGCTGTTAGATTTATCTTAATTACTTTCTTGTGTTTGGGATGCTTGCAAGGGGTATAATCACAAGTATGTATTAGTCCTAGGAAGGCGGTGCATTAGCATAGGTTCACCCACACAACACTTATCAAAACAATGAAGATTAATCAGCTATATGAAGCGAAAGCACTGAACTAAATTCCCGTGTGTCCTCAAACATTTGGTCATTATAAGTAAACAAACCGGCTTGTCCTTTGTGCTAAAAAAGGATGTCACTCGCTGCAATTATTTCTCTCGCATTTTACTTACTCGTACTATTTTATCACATCAAAACCCCCTGAATACTTGTCTGTGAGCATTTACAGTGAATCCTATCAACTGCTTGTCAACACCTTCTGCTCCTCGTTGGGTTCGACACTCTTATTTATCGAAAGTACTACGATACACCCCCTATACTTGTGGGTCATCACCAGTCGTTGATATAACATTCACGAAGTACCAATCCGCAAATATTACATCCCTCCGAGTAGTACAACAGAACATAGCAGGTCCATAACTCATTCACTTATTATTACAAGCAACATGTACATATCATCTCGGAGCTCCTCTTGGGTCCTAAGAGAATACTCCTGGGTTCGAGGCGAACCCAACTTAACTTACAATATAGAAGTCTAACTAGGTTATACATTTATTCTCTTCGACGGTTAAGTACTAAGAGTTCGTCTTGCTTTCCGGATACTCCCTACTACTTGATAGGTCTAAGCATTCTCCTTTGGGGCCCTCGGTTCCATAGACTATGAGTAGTCCCTGCTCCTTCGATGCCTCACAGAGGTCTGGTTCTTCATAGTAGATGACTTCGGCTCCTTCGAAATCGTCATTGTCCTCCTCCGGTCGATTCGGATAGTCTAAGAAGGGGATTTAAGAATTGGTATGAGTACGAGCGTACTCAACAAGTTCATTATAGGAAAGAGGTGTTTAATGCACTAGCTACGGTATTAGACCAGAAAGTCTAATACCAATGCAAGTTTTGATAATCATTTCTTCAAAAGGTTGCTTTTATTCAGAAGAACTATGTCCGTCAGCCTTCACCGGTTTACTAGAACTTCATGGAGTTCCTTTTCGGCAGCGTTCGCAGTTCCAAACCCGGAACAAGGAGTGACTGGTCACGATTCATTACACTCTGTGCGGAGGTGTGTTGCTTTACCCATAGAGAGATCTTAACCTTGGTGCCAACCGGGCAGCTTACCCGTCCACACTTCCGTGGTGTGAGGCCCGGTATAAGGTCCTAGCCAATTATATTTCTCCGCTACCTCGCACACCCACCCTTTGTTGCAATCCCCGACCCTGGGTCCTCGCCGGTCCTCTTACACCAATTAAGGATGGACCCCGACCACGACAACAGTTCTGGGCTCTACCATAAACTCCTTCGCATTAGATGCAACCCCTCATGAACCGCATTACCGTGGGGAGTGGGAATGGGATCCCCACCCTCAGGTTGTTCTCGCAGATACAGGCACACTCGGTAAATCCGTTGATGTACAAGAAGTGGAAATCCCCGATTGACTAGTCCGTCCCCACTCCGAATCTTATGGTTAACACGGGTATTACGGCACAAGAATCCCTCTGGGCGACATTTGTTGTTTAATCCTAGATGGATATAAACCCTTACAATGGAACCTCCACCATATCAACACAAGCCATGGTTCATTGCCCACCATTTAGTCATATTCATAGTTATGAAAATAGTGGTTTTGCTTTTATGCAATAGTGATAGACATAGTACTTTGCAAGTAGTTTAGTAAAAATACTCCAAATGACATGAGCAAGTGATGAACTTGCTTGAACACTGCAAAGTGTTGCAGTTGGATAGTGTGGACTGACCCTTGTCCTCTGTTGCTGAAAAATAGCATCATTGTCCGATAAGGGCAATGGTTAAAGAAGCAATTATGCATGCATTCCAATTTTAGGGTTTGTTCCCCCCTTCCGATGTCTTATTATTTCATGTGAGAGGTTAATACTAAGAATAATTTAGGGATACTCTGTTTAGGGTAAAATACAACCTTGAAATGTTGTCAAGGTGTTTTTAAAGTCCAAAAGAATTTATGGACTTATTTTCATTAATGAAAATATAAGGTGTGATTTAAATGATTTATTTTAATCATTAAATTTTTGGGCTTTAGTCATGTTTGTCTTCAAAATTTCTATTTCATATTTTATTATGGTAGAGGATTTTATGCGAGCATTTTCATATTTTAAATTATTTTTAGAGTTAGATTCTATTTATAAAATTCTTAGAAATACTCACTTAAATGGGTATTTGGAAATGACCGATGCCCCTCGGGCCCTCACAGCCCGACGACCCAGGGCTGGTTGGGTTGGACCAGCCCGCGGCTCGGTCAGCCGACCCCGATCGCGTCGTCTTACTAGTAAGCCTAACCCTAATCCTCTCGGCTCACCTGTGACGCCGAAATCGCCTCCGCCGTACGCTTTATTCCGGCCCAGTCTCCGGCCTTCGCCGTGACGGATGGTGCGGATACGGACCGCCTCTCGGCGGCGCACAGGATCTCAGTGTGATCTGGTCTTCGTCACCATCTGGGCTCAAACCCCAACGCGTTCGCCGCACGAGTTTGTGGGGTTCCACGGCGATCGTCGCTCAGGCGAACCCAGGGGAGCCAGCCCCGAGTGGCCACGGTAGTGAAACCTCGCCGTGGTGGTCTTGGAGGCGCTCGTGCCAGAAGCGCCCGACAGCATGACAGCGTGCCGTGGTCGGCCGTGCCGCCATGCCGCCATGGCCGTGCCCTTCTGCTGCTCCAGGTATGTGCGCCACCTTCCCTTCTTCTACCTGTTCTACTTCTTCTCCTCCTCCTCTTCGTCTAGCTTGGTCAGCTGGCCTGCCTTTCCTCGTAGAGTGCGGCCATGCGGCCAATCTTCTTGCTGATACCTTGTCTTTGTTGTGCTATGGAGTGCTTCCTTGCTACGGCCTTGTCTTCTTTGTGCAGCACGTTGTACTAACCCTCTTGCTATGCATCTGCTTCTTCTTGTCTTCTTGTCATTAGCTATTCATTGTAATCTTTGGCTGTGGCCCTCCTGTGATTGCTCATGAGCATCCAGTGATGCTCATGGCCTACTGGCATGCTCCTATTCTTTTTACTGTCACTTGGGCATACTGTGTGTGCTTAATCTTGTCCCTGGCTTGATTGTGGTGGTTAATCCTTGCATACTTGCAAGTGCCAGTGCCTCTGGTGAGATCCTATCTGTGCTTCAATTCATGGACATGCTCATTTGAGCTTATCTGTTGCATTATCAACTCCATCCCTTGATGGAGTGCTTCTGGATACAATTATCTTGCCTGATGTCCTATCTGTGATGCAATTGTTCAGTTATTTAAGTATCTGTTCATGTGTTCATTGATTAGAATGAGTTCTAGCATGCAGTAGCATGCTCTAACAAGCTTCTGGTGTTCTTAGCTTCTGATGATCACATGATCATCAGTTGCTTGTAAATGATGCTGTTTCATAACTGTGCCTCACTATTGCTCACTCTGTGTTGTGTGTGCATCACACAGGCTTGGCCTGGTGTGTGCTGGTGCTTGCTTAAGCATCAGTTGATGCTTGCAATGATCCATTGGATCATCTGCAAGGCTCTGGTGCATCAATTGCTGGTGTATTTCATTTATCTGTTTATCTTGCTTTATTAAATGGATGAATGATGTGAACTGCTTGCAGTAATGATCATTTCAATGAATTTGGTAAGGCTAGATGGATGCCAACCACTGGTTGGGTACCCTAGCCCACTACTGAACCCTACTGGGTAATGATGCAGTGGCTTGATGTGTGGTCTTTTGGGTTTGAGGTAGCCCTGACAGTCTTTTGATGCTGTCCAAGGGTAGCTCCCCTTCTCTGTGGCTTGTTGTGGTTGGTGAATACATTACTGGTTAATCCCTTGTTGGATTTCCAGTGATCTTTGATGTTGACAACAAAAATAGACAGGATCTGCCTAATATCTGATGGCTTGCTTGGCTTTAGGTGCTAGATGATTTTGGAATGGCTAGTTAGGGGTTAATCCATGCTGGATTTCTCTGGTATTGTCACCATGCTGACATATCAATGTTCCCTGGATGATTTCCTATTTTCCTCTCCCATTTGCTTGCATCAGCTGACTATGTGGCAGGATGATGGCACAAGCGGAGTTCTACCCATACATTGCTCACGTAGTCACAGTATGCTTATTTATGAGCAAAACATGGTGTTGCTCAGGATGATCTTGTTTATACCTCACTCCAGCTCCTAGATTCTTTGTAGGTGTAGAGGATTGCTTCTGTGCTATGTGATTTGCTTGTCCTGCTCCTCCTTGCAAGCCTGTGGTGCTTGATTCAGTGCTGTGGTGAGTTAGGCAGATTGAACAGCAGTGGCTGTTCTTGTGTTCTTGTGTTCTTGCTGTTCTTGGTGAACTTACCCAGGAGCTTGTGTCGATGGAATGGTTAGGGTTTGGATGGAAAAAGGTTTTATATCATCCTCTCTTTGCTCTCCTGGTCGACAGCTGAGCCTGGCACCATTTTGGTGACTCCCCTGGCTTGTGTGTGCTGTTGTGCATGCACATAGCCTGGTGAGCTGCCTGTGTGGTTCCCTGTTGGGACTTGATCCATTTGGTGGATCAGCGGCTGGTTCTTGGTCATATCCTCACATTTTACTTTCTTTTGCTAATCTGCCAAGTGGCTTTGCCACTTGGCATAACATTTGTTGTGCTTTGTTTGTGTGCAGGGAACTTGGAGATGATCAAGATGAAGTGCAAGATCATCTTGGTCAAGGATTTCATGAAGATCAACTTGTAGTTTAGGAAATTTCATTAAGTTGTAATCTTTCTTTATTTTCTCTTTTTTCCATTATTCAATTCATGTAATGTGTTGTAATCTTTTATATTTCAATTCTGAATATTGTAAAGACAATGTATCTTGTGTGATTATCAATAAAGCTCAAAGTTTCCCTAATGAGCTTAATTTATATTCTTGATTATTCATATTTGTTTAATTAATTACCTCAATTTTGAATTTATGAGATATTCATGTGATGTTTGAATTTGAAATTCAAATGTTCTTGTATTTGAATTCAATCATGCAACTTAAGTTGTAATGCAACACTCTCCTCTCTTCTCAAAACCCTAATTTAGTTAGGTGAGAAGCAAGTTTGTCGCACTCTCGAAACCCTAACCCTGTGTAAGGTGTCGAGAGAGAAACTTGTCCCCCTTCGATGCAGTTTTTGTTTAAAAGCACGAAATTTCCCCAGAATTTACTATGCAATGCACATCCCTTTCTAAAATCTACCCCTCGATCGTCTCTAAACATGGGACATTACAGCCTTTCCCCCTTAAAGAAAACTTCGTCCCGAAGTTGTGGTTGTAATACCTGAAGAGTTCGGGGTATGTTTTCCTCAGGTCTTCTTCCTTTTCCCAGGTGGCTTCCCTTTCGGGGTGATGCTTCCATTGAATCTTGCAGTACTTTATGGCTCTATTCCTGAGTTGTTTCCAGTTCTCCTCGAGAATCTTGGCTGGCTTCTCGATGTAAGTTAAATCTGGTGTAACTCGAGCTCATCATGTGATACTGGCTCATCTGGGGTCTTTAAGCATTTCCTGAGTTGCGACACATGGAATACATTGTGAACTTGGGCTAACCTTCCCGGTAGATCCAACTCAAAGGCTAACCCTCGATTCTGACTCAGTATCTTGAAAGGTCCGATGTATCTAGGGCTCAACTTCCCCTTTACTCCGAATCTCTGAAGACCTTTCATCGGACTTACCTTAAGATATACCATGTCTCTGACTTGTGGCTCCCAAGTCCTTCTCTTTTGGTCTGCATAGCTCTTCTATCGACTTTGACCTATCTTCAACCTATCTCTTATAATGTCAATGATCTGTTGCTTTTCCTTGACATAATCAGGATTGAACTCCTTGCTTGATCCTGCCTCATACCAACATATTGGTGATCTACACTTCCTCATACAGAGCTTCGAATGGTGCCATCTTGATGCTGCTTTGGTAGCTATTATTGTATGAAAACTCTGCTAGTGGTAAGTGCTCCCCCATGATCCTCCGAAGTCTAGGACACAAGCCCTAAGCATATCTTCCAATATCTGGTTTGTTCTCTCTGTTTGTCCACCAGTCTGAGGATGATAGGCGGTGCTATAATCTAGCTTGGATCCTAAAGCTTCATGTAATTGCTTCCAAAATGCTGATGTGAACACGGATCCTCGATCTGACACGATCTTCTTGGGCACTCCATGTTTACTCACGATCTCTTTGATGTAAAGGTCGATGAGTTTCTCCCCTTTATCCTGCTGGTTTACTGCTAAGAAGTGTGCACTCTTCGTCAACCGGTCCACGATTACCCATATCATGTCCTTCTTTTTATTAGTCATGGGTAGTCCGGTGATGAAATCCATTCCCACCGAATCCCATTTCCATTCTAGGATTGGTAAAGGTTGTAACTTTCCTGCCGGACTTTGATGTTCAGCTTTCACTCTTTGGCAGGTATGGCATTCCGCCACATATTGTGCTATCTCTCTCTTCATGTTATTCCACCAGAATAATTCCTTGAGATCCATGTACATCTTTGTACTTCCTGGATGTATAGAGTATGGTGTTTGATGTGCTTCCCGGAGTATAACTTCCTTGATCTCATCAATATCCGGAACACAAATCCTTTTCTGGAACCATAATGATCCCGACTCTCCTCGGTGAAATTTGGATGGTCTTCCCTCATCAATCCTTCTCATCTCCTCCACGATGAATGGATCGTCCAATTGACCCATGATTATCTCATTCTTTAAGTTAACACTTAGCTCATCGGCTACTTGTAAAGCCGAAAGTCCTTCATGAGCTTCTTTCTCCCAAAGTTGTATTTGGGCTTGGCTTATTTCCTTCTTCAACTCCGGTGAAATTTCTGGTTCTGTTCCTCCAGTACTCTTCCTACTCAAGGCATCTGCTACAACATTAGCCTTTCCTGGAGTATAATTGATGGTCAGAATCATAATCCTTGATCAGTTCAAGCCATCTTTTCTGTCTCATGTTGAGTTCCTTCTGAGTAAAGAAGTACTTGAGACTCTTATGATCCGTATAGAGCTCACACTTGGCTCCATAGAGAAAATATCTCCAAGTTTTAAGTGCAAATACGACTGCTGGTAATTCTAAATCATGTGTTGGATAGTTCACTTCATGAGGTCTGAGTTGCCTCGATCCATAAATCACTTTCCGGTCTTGCATGAGTACGCAACCCAATCCATGTTTGGATGCGTCACAGTACACAGTGTAACTGCCAACTTAGGAGCTGCTAACACCGGTGCGGTGGTGAGTTTCTCTTTAAATGCGAAAACTCTTGTCATACTCATCAGACCACATGAATGGTGTGTTCTTCCTTAACAGCTTAGTCATTGGTCCTGCTATCTTAGAGAATCCATCAATGAATCTCCGATAGTATCCTGCCATTCCTAAGAATCCTCGGATTTCTTTGACAGTCTTGGGTGCTTCCCATTCTAAAACTGCTGCTACTTTGCTTGGGTTTACTGCTATTCCATCCTTGCTGATGACATGTCCAAGAAATTCTACTTGGTCTAGCCAAAACTCACACTTGCTGATTGGCATAGAGTTGATGTTCTCTTAGTGTTTGCAACACTATCTTCAGATGTTCAGCATGTTCAGCTTTATCTTGGAATAAATCAAGATATCATCGATGAATACGATGACAAACTTGTCTAGACATGGCATGAAGATCTTATTCATAAGATTCATGAAGATTGCTGGGGCATTGGTTAATCCAAAAGGTACTACTAGGTATTCATGATGTCCGTACCTCGAGACAAAGGCTGTTTTCGGAACGTCTTCCTTCTTGATCTTTATCTGATGATAACCGGATCTTAGATCAATCTTGGAAAAGACTCCCACGCCTCTAACTTGATCAAATAGATCTTGTATTCTAGGAAGTGGGTACTTGTTCTTGATAGTAACATTATTCAGATTCCTGTAGTCTCCGCACATCCTTCGGCCTCCATCTCTTTTATCCACAAATATCACAGGTGATCCCCATGGTGATATACTCTCCTGAATAAATCCTTTCTGTTCCAGGTCATCCAACTGTTCCTTGAGTTCTTTCAACTCCTTAGGCCCCATCTTATATGGTGCCTTAGCAATCGGAGCTGTTCCTGGAATTAGGTCGATAGTAAACTCTATCTCCCTATCTGGTGGCATTCCAGGTAATTCCTTAGGAAAAACATCTTGGAATTCATTGACAATTGGAATGTCCTCGAGTTTCACCTCCTTCATACTGTTTAACTGTAGCTCTACTTCAATCTGTGTATGCTTATCCCCTTGGTAGATCATTCTACTTCCATCGGGGCTTTGAAGTTTCTTGTCTTGTTCACCTGATCGATTAATGCTCCATTTGACTCTAACCAATTCATACCTAGAATGACATCAATGTCATTCATCGGTAAAATGAACAGGTCTGCGTCAAATGCGCATTTATTGATCATAATGACTTGTCCTTGTTTGGTATGGGTTACTACTATCGTTCCCCCCGCGGAAAGTATGGTTATGGGTTTATCTAACTTAGTGCAACTAATCCCATGTTTGATGATGAATTGTTGAGAAATGAATGATGTAGTTGCACCGGTATCAAAAAGTACTTTGCCAGGATGAGTGAGTATCTGACGTACCTATCACTGCCTGATCGGAGTTCACCACCTCCTCCAAGCTGGTGCAGTTCAACTTGCCGAAGGGTTTCTTGTTCTTCCAGTTCCCTCCGGTGTTTCCTCCTCGGCTTCCTCCTCCTCCTGACTGACCTCCTCCATTCTTCTTCTTAGGGCAATCCCTAAGCATGTGTCCTTCCTCGCGACAACCAAAGCATATTATCCTTGGCTTCCGGCAATCTTGTGAAAGATGCCCTCTAAACCCACAAATGCGGCAAACAATCTGGTTTGCGGCTTGGTTTCCTTGGTTCCTCCTGTTATTGTTGTTGTTGTTGAATATAGGCTTGAAACTCAAGCTGGCATTGGGCTTGTTGCTGACAAACCTCTTAGGCTCATATTTAGCCTTCTTCCTCTTCTCCTCCTGTAATTGCTTGAAGTCATCTTCCAGGGTGATGGCTGCATCCACCAGCCTCTGAGGCTTCCGGTAGCTCCAGCAGCTGTACCTTGAACTGAGGATTCAATCCTCTCATGAACCTCTTCTTCTTCTTGTCCTCGGTGGTAGCCTCCTCAGCGCATCTTAGGGACAATCGAGGCACTCACGACGTAAGTGGGATAGCCTTATCTTTACGCTCAAGTTTTCAAACTCTCGGCGTTTCAGCTCCATAATACTCTCGAGGACATTAGTTCACCGAACTTCCTCTTAATTCTCCAGGTAAAAACTTTTCTCAGCCGGATACCTGGCTACTATATTATCCCACCGGGATGCGGCGGGTCCACACAACAGATGTGTTGCGTATCTGACCTTCTCCAGGTCGTTACATCCAACGGTGTTGAGCTTTCGCTCAGTGTCCATCAACCAATCCTCCGCGTCCATTGGTTCGGGCGCGTATGCGAAGGATATTGGCTTTGTATTCTGGAAGTCTGACAAAGTGACTCCCTGGTTCTCGGGCCTCTCCACCCTGTTCTGCTGAAGCAGCTCCTGGAAGAACTTGTTTTGCTGCTCCATGGTCACACGTTGCCTTTCCTCCAACATTTGCATGTATTGGAGGAAGTTCGGTTGCGTCATAGGTGGTGGTGGTGGTGGAAACTGGTTTCTGGCTGCTTCATCCGCCTCTTCTTTCTGCTTTGCCTCGCGCTCGAGGCGCTGTGCTTCGCTCTCCTCACCCGGCGCTCCCGACATATCCCCCTAGTTCTGCAACACAAAGTGGTACTCATAATTACTCCATGCGCAAGTTTTTCTGAGCTCAACTTTGTCAGAACTAGTCACGCAATGGAAATCAAGAAGCAAATCCAAATCATACAAAACATATACCATGTATATACATACTTAAGTGGTTTTATTACAATACTCAGTGACGATGTGAGTATGCAAACTCACTTATTGAAGTATATGTACAAATTTCTACAAAATATTACATACTACAATACATGTGGTACTACTGTATTGTAGTCTCGCCTCCCATGGTAGTCTCTAGTCGTGCTTCACTCCCGATTCCAGGCTTCCATCCGGTCGAACGTGTAGTCCTCCTGACAGAATCTGGAACATAGGGTCTTCCCGTAGGCTTGTAGTCGGAATCGGAGGATGATCCCAGGGAGAAATCTGTGTTCATGAACTGGTCATTCAATGCATCATAATCCACCCATCGGGTGTACTCCCCTGTGACTCCACCATAGGTATTTCCAACATTCGTATCCGACTCGATCAGGATCGGATACCCTTCTTCGTCTCCCCTATTACCCTGATAGTTCTGGTTCTGGGTTGTGGCGTCCTCATTCATCTCAGGATTATATCTAACTGAATCACTATGGGTTCCAGTATCTGATCCCCAACGCCAACCTGTGGAGTTTTCTATAGGAGTCTCGGAACGCTGATTGTTTCCGGATTCCTCTCCACCCTCATATCCTCCATGGGAACTACTAGGAAAGTACCTAGGTGTAATGGGTGTGGTTTGTTGTTCGGGATGGTCAATACTAATGTAATCACCAGCTGAATAAACTGGTGTGTGAACCTCATTCCCCATTGGTTCCTTCCCCTTAGTCTCCTCCTTGGGCGCAGTGAACTCTTCCAGCATTGTATCAATCGCTCCCGACAAATGTCGGTTCAATTGAAAGAACAATGACAGTAGGTTGCGACTATTATCCATATACTTAGCGGCTTCTGCTGGTTTGCGTTTTGCATACTTGAAGTGGTTAAGCATAGGATCATCTTCCTCCTCCATATGAGGAATGTGTGAGAATTCGGAACCAATAAGCTCTTTGTTAACGGCCCGGGTAGAACCCCTATTAGATTTGCTTGTGCTTTTTCTTTTATGCATCATCATGCATTATGCATCATATCATCCATGTTTTACAAATAAAGTTATTTTATAAAACCTAAATTATTTTGTTTTCCCCCTCATATGGTTTTATTAAAACATATCTTATCTTTTATTTTAATAAAACCCCTCTCCTCCCTGGGCTCTCTTCCTCTCTTCCTGGCTTGCCCCATCTCCCTAGCCCATTCTCTCTTCCTACCCGGAGCAGCCCACCTTCGGCCCACCACTTCCTCTCTTCGGCCGTACCTCTTCGAGCGTAGGAGGGACTCATTCTCGCCTTGTCGTCTTCCTCCCTCCTGAAGAAAACACAGCTCCTTTTCCCTATGCCTTGGACCACACCGCACCACCACCGATCCCCACTGCTCTCCATCCCCTCTCTTTATCCTCTCCAGGATCCCATAAACCCTAGCTCCATCTCCCCTCACTCCACTCTCGACGCCGCCACCATCTCTCTTCCCCTTTTCTTCTTCCCTCCCACGAACAGAAACACAAACACCAGAAAAGTTCACTGCCACCATCGTGCTCCACATGGCGCCGCCGCCCCAGAGCACCCCTCGCCGAGCCGAGGACACCAGAAGATTCGCGTCGTCGTCCTCTCCATCTCTATGCGAGGAATCGAGATGGGACTACGATGTGAGTCGAGGCGCGGTCTTCGCGATTCTCCATGGCAGTCGGCGTGCTTCTTCTTCAGTGCGGCCGCTCGTCCTCCTACGGCCAAACCAAGCCCACCTCCGCACTCCTGGTAACATGGCGCACATCCTGGACCCCTCCTTCTTCCCCTTCCTCCCTGGTTCTCTCTGCCGGCATTGACCGTCGTTTCCCCGCAGATGCTTGCCGTCGGCCTACCTCCGGTGGTTCCCCGAAGCTAAGGTCTCCACCAGCAGACTCCCCTTGAACGCCCGCGTCGAGCAACGCCGTCCCCGCGAGGTCCGCTTCGCCCTCAATCGCTAGATCGGTGCTCCAGCAGGCTCCTCTCCGTATGGAGCCGTTTTGTGCCCCGAGATCTCCGCCTCGGCCTGGTTCAAAAGGTCGTGTGCCTTCTTACAAACAACATCGAGTGCAGCAGCCGAGTTGGTTCGTTTCCCTTATTCCCGCACGTGAGATCCTGAGTTCAATTCATGGGTTTGTGATTTAATTCCACCCCATTCTTTTTCCTGCTTCAGATCCACAAAACGGGCCTTGGACCAGATCTTCCAAGCGAAGCCCATTGCTCTACGCGCCCAGCCACTGTCCACCGCCGTCCCAGCTCAGGGACAGCTCGATTCCTAGGCCAGTCCCGGCCCAATTTTTCCCTGGTTATTTTCCCTTCCCCTTTTCTTTTGCAGGAAATATGTCGTTTTGCAAAAATCATATTTTGCAAACCATAACTTGAAATAAAAAGTATTTTATATGGTGATCGAGAAAATATAAAGAATCTAAATATGCCATCCATATCCCTGTTTGCATCTCGCATCATGAGAGTCGTCTTGGTTGCAACACACCTAATACTCTAATATGCGGAGTATTTCGGACACCGACTAGGGTATCCCCGCTCCGCTTAATATTGAAGTAGCTCACCCCTGCCATGTCTTCCCATGCTAATCATCAATTAATTTGCGGGGTAGAAAAATAACTTGAACCTAATATTTGTGTGTCGGAATTCCGATTCCGCTTAAATTGGATAAGTTGCATTGCACCATATCTGCCATGACATGCATATCATCTTGAGCATGCTGATTCTTCCGCCGTAGTAGTAAGATTTGCATTCGTTGTTTGTTCCAGCATTTGCTTCTTCCCGGGTAGGATCACGAAGTGTTGATGTGAGATACGACGAGTTCTCCGACAAATTCTTCTGCAGCTTTTCACAGGCGAGCCCTCTCTCTTCACCTATTATACCCTCTCCCTCGCATTGCTATCCTTATGTTGCGATTCTTTATCGAGTCACGTGTCTATTCCACTTGTTCACCATAATAATCCTATATGTATCATTCCTTACCCATAGCCGTTGCTTGATGTTTGAGCCTTGCGAGTCGTAGGCGTGTTTAGGATCTCGATCTGTTATCGGGATATGTTGGGTTGTTGGGAGGTTTTCACATGCTATATCTTTTGTTGGAGATAATCACATTTTACTTTATTGTTAACAACTAAAATTGTAAGCAGAGGCATCTGTGAGCCCCTTTGCGCAATGTCCCCTAGGACCCGAGTTCTTGTTATCTGTTCCGAGATTGAGCGCTCTACCCGTACGTGGAGACGTTTATCGGGACCCCCCTCACCCATTACCTTTCCTCGAGTCTGTTTAATTGGGAGCCACAACCTTGGTTTTATTTGCCTATGCCATGCTTTACTTACTGTTGCCTTCGGGTGTTTACTTCCTGTTGCCTTCGGGTGTTTATATTCTGTATTGTACCTTGCGGGACGTTTAGCGAAGCGTGTGGTTCGCACGCCTAGCCGCCGGCGCAAACCTCTGGGTCCGTATCGGAGTACGGCCGGACTTCGTCACGGGTAGCTTAGTTGGGTGGCTCCCATTAAACTTTCTCTTGCATTGGGAACGGTCTTGTTGTGAGACTTCACCTGTAGTAAGTGGGGTCGAGCATGCGTATGGTTACATTTGGGCAACCCCTGCAGGGTGTACATCTTATCGATAAGCCGTGTCCGCGGTTATGGATGACTTGGAATTGTATAGCTTGATCATAGAACAACTTACACCTTATTTCCTGTTGCTAATAATTTGCTAATAAAACTTTTTCAAAAAGTGTGTGTGCCTTTGCCAGTACCTCTTTGCGAAGGGGGATCGCATCGGCTGTGTTATGTTTGCAGAGTATAGAACTGTTACCTTGTGCGCTCTCTTATCTTCTCTGAGTAGACGGATGTTGTAGTGTGTCTCTATTGGTTATAGTTTTGCTGCCGCTAAACCTACCATATAGCCCCGGCGATATATTCGCCTGGCGAGCATAGCCATTTCTAGTCTCGCTAAGTACGTGCCGGAGTTCGTTCCTTGGTACTTACTCTCGCCTTTTCCCTTTCTCTTTTGCTTCCTCCCTTTTGTCGGCAACCGATGGCCCGACTTTGTAGTCTGAGATGGGCGTTAGCAAGGTTACCCTTCCGGCTTGGCACAGGGCAGGGTTATGGGCGCTCATCGTTTATCTTCAGACTCTTAGTCCAATTTGTATCTTGTCCGTACTCGGACGTATTCACTCTTTTGTATGATTTGGATCTTTGTATTGTATATTTGTATCTTGACTCGTTGGAGTCGTTGTTGTAATATATATGTTTCTTGTGGGCTCTATTGTAATCCTGTTGTAATGTTACCGCTCGTGTTAATTCCTCTGGCATCACGTGTGTGATTCGCGCACGTCGTGTCGGAGGGCGTCTCTGAATCGATATCATGCGGATTTCGGCGGGTTTGCTGGGATCCTCATGGTACCGGTTCCGGGGCATCACAAGTTGGTATCAGAGCTCAGGTTGACGGTACCCCACTAGTCCAGCCTGTAGGATAACCTTGCCAAGGACGTTGTTGTGTCTAGTGTCAAACCTATTTTCTAAAACTCGTTGGATAGATCTGATTAGCTCTGATTTTTCTCCTTATCTATATTCTTTCTCCTCTTATCTTTGCGAGTTTTGAGTCTTCTCTCTTATCTGAGTTTTCTGAGTCTTAGGTCTCTACGCGGGTTGGACGATCTTTGCCCCTCACCTATTAGGTCCGATCTTCGGAGGTCCCGACGAAAGCGCATCATCAACAGCGGCACAACGACTTCTTGTTAGTGGTGTCGCCGATCTACGTGGAGCAAGAATTCTTGTTAGTGGTGTCGAGGAGTTCGACACGTCGCCTGAAGACCCGATAGTTCCACCTCTCTCCCCCGTACCTTGGCGTTGAACTCTCTGGGCGAGGTTCCTTGTTAGTGGTGTCGATTGTAACGGCCCGGGTAGAACCCCTATTAGATTTGCTTGTGCTTTTTCTTTTATGCATCATCATGCATTATGCATTATATCATCCATGTTTTACAAATAAAGTTATTTTATAAAACCCAAATTATTTTGTTTTCCCCCCATATGGTTTTATTAAAACATATCTTATCTTTTATTTTAATAAAACCCCTCTCCTCCCTGGGCTCTCTTCCTCTCTTCCTGGCCTGCCCCATCTCCCTAGCCCATTCTCTCTTCCTACCCGGAGCAGCCCACCTTCGGCCCACCCCTTCCTCTCTTCGCGTACCTCTTCGGCGTGGAGGGACTCATTCTCGCTTTGTCGTCTTCCTCCCTCACGAAGAAACGCGTGAGCTCCTTTTCTGCCTTGGACCACACCGCACCACCACCGATCCCCACCTGCTCTCCATCCCCTCTCTTTATCCCTCTCCGGATCCCCACCAAACCCTAGCTCCATCTCCCATCCTTCCTCTCGCGCCGCCACCATCTCTCTTCCCCTTTTCTTCTTCCCTCCCACGAACAGAAACACAGACACCAGAAAAGTTCACTGCCACCATCGTCCTCCACATGGCGCCGCCGCCCCAGAGCACCCCTCGCCGAGCCGAGGACACCAGAAGATTCGCGTCGTCGTCCTCTCCATCTCTATGCGAGGAATCGAGATGGGACTCAGTAATTCGAGCGCAGTGTCGCCGATTCTCCGCACTGGTCGGCGTGCTTCTTCTTCTTCAATTCTGGCCGCTCTCGTCCTCCTACGGCCAAACCAAGCCCACCTCCGCACTCCTGGTAACATGGCGCACATCCCGGACCCCTCCTTCTTCCCTTCCTCCTGGTTCTCTGTAGGCGTTGACTCGTTTCCTTGTGCCGCCGCGGCCTACCTCCGGCCTTGCTTTGCTCACTGGGCCTTGGTTGGCCACGAGCGTTGCTCCCGTTGGTCGCTCCGCCTCAAACAGCTAGATCGGTGCTCAACCGGTGCTCTCTCCGCTATGGACATTTTGAGATCTAACCGCCTCGGCCTGCTAAAGGTTGTGCTGCTTACAAACAACATTTGCAGCACCGGTCGTTTGATCGCTGCCTGTGTCCATGCTTAGTTGCTAGCTAACCATCCAGTTCGTGTTTATTCTTTGGTTGAGTCATCTAGTTCCACTTCAGTTTGGTCAGACAAGTCACCAGACCTTCCAGCCACATCTCAAAAATCATCTGAACATGTCGGCTCAATTTTTCCTGCCCGCCCCTTTCTTTTATTTTGCGAAATATGTCTGTTTGTACTTATCTGAAACCATAACTTGAAATAAAAAGTATTTTATATGAAAATTGATCAGAAAAATATAAGGAATCTAAATATGCCATCCATATCCCTGTTTGCATCTCGCATCATGTAGAGTCGTCTTAGTTTGCAACACACCTAATATCTAATATGCGGAGTATTTGGGAATTGCAATATATGGTTTCCCCGCTCCGATTAATATTGAAGTAGCTCACCCCTCCCATGTTTGCCATGCTAAAAAACATTTAACTTTGCCAGTAGAAAAATAACTTGAACCTAATATTTGTGTGTCGGAATTCCGATTCCGCTTAAATTGGATAAGTTGCATTGCACCATATCTGCCATGTCATGCATATCATCTTGAGCATGCCGGTTCTTTATCCGTAGTTATAAGATTTGCATCCGTTGTTTGTTCCAGCATTTGCTTCTTCCCGGATAGGATCACGAAGTGTTGATGTGAGATACGACGAGTTCTCCGACAAGTTCTTCTGCAGCTTTTCACAGGCGAGCCCTCTCTCTTCACCTATTATACACTCTCCCTCGCATTGCTATCCTTATGTTGCGCTTCTTTATCGAGTCACGTGTCCTATTCCACTTGTTTACCATAATAATCCTATATGTATCATTCCTTACCCATAGCCGTTGCTTGATGTTTGAGCCTTGCGAGTCGTAGGCGTGTTTAGGCTCTGTTGTTTATCTCGATCTGTTATCGGGATATGTTGGGTTGTTGGGAGGTTATCACATGCTATATCAGTTGTTGGAGATACACATGCTTTACTTAATTGTTAACAACTAAAATTGTAAGCAGAGGCATCTGTGAGCCCCTTTGCGAAAGCATCGGAACTTTGACTCGCTAATGTCCCCTAGGACCCGAGTTCTTGTTATCTGTTCCGAGATTGAGCGCTCTACCCGTACGTGGGGACGATTATCGGGACCCCCCTCACCCATTACCTTTCCTCGAGTCTGTTTAATTGGGAGCCACAACCTTGGTTTTATTTGCCTATGCCATGCTTTACTTACTGTTGCCTTCGGGTGTTTACTTCCTGTTGCCTTCGGGTGTTTATATTCTGTACTGTACCTTGCGGGACATTTAGCGAAGCGTGTGGTTCGCACGCCTAGCCGCCGGCGCAAACCTCTGGGTCCGTATCGGAGTACGGCCGGACTTCGTCACGGGTAGCTTAGTTGGGTGGCTCCCATTAAACTTTCTCTTGCATTGGGAACGGTCTTGTTGTTAGACTTCACCTGTAGTAAGTGGGGTCGAGCATGCGTATGGTTACATTTGGGCAACCCCTGCAGGGTGTACATCTTATCGATAAGCCGTGTCCGCGGTTATGGACGACTTGGAATTGTATAGCTTGATCATAGAACAACTTACACCTTATTTCATGTTGCTAATAATTTGCTAATAAAACTTTTTCAAAAAGTGTGTGTGCCTTTGCCAGTACCTCTTTGCGAAGGGGGATCGCATCGGCTGTGTTATGTTTGCAGAGTATAGAACTGTTACCTTGTGCGCTCTCTTATCTTCTCTGAGTAGACGGATGTTGTAGCGTGTCTCTATTGGTTATAGTTTTGCTGCCGCTAAACCTACCATATAGCCCCAGGCGATATATGTATTCGCCCGGCGAGCATAGCCATTTCTAGTCTCGCTAAGTACGTGATACGTCCAATTTGCATCACTATTTTATATCATAATTTGCTGTTATTCATTGATATATTTCATATTGGGACACAATACTTATGTTATTTCATCTATTTTGCATGTTTCATGATTATTTGGAGATCGAGCACCGGAGCCAGGATTCTGCTGGAAAAAGCACCGTCGGGATGCAATATTTCGGAAGATCAACTGGAAGGAAGTTTTACCAAAAATCCTATTTTTCCAGATGACGGAGGAAGCCAGGAAGGGGAGCCAGCTGGACCCAAGGTGGGCCCACACCATAGGGTGGCGCGGCCCATGGCACCGTGGCCCCACAGCCCCTTTCGCCTCCTTTTCTTCGCGAAACCCTTCGTCCCGAAGACCTAAGCCACAGAGGAATCCTCACGAAGGGTTACAGCCGCCTCTGCGGGGCGGAGAACACCAGAGAGAAAGAGCTCTCCGTGCGGGGAATCCGCCTGGGAAATTCCCTCCCGGGAGGGAAATCGACGCCATCGTCACCGCCATCAGCTGGACATCATCTCCACCACCATCATCATCATCTCCACCATCATCACCGCCATCTCCACCGCTGGACATCGTCACCGCTGTAGCAATTTGGGTTTGATCTTGATTGTTTGATAGGGGAAACTCTCCCGATACTGATTTCTACTTGTTGTTGATGCTATTGAGTGAAACCATTGAACCAAGGTCTATGTTCAGATTGTTATTCATCATCATATCACCTCTGATCATGTTCCATATGATGTCTCGTGAGTAGTTCGTTTAGTTCTTGAGGACATGGGTGAAGTCTAAATGTTAGTAGTGAACTATGGTTGAGTAATATTCAATGTTATGATATTTAAGTTGTGGTGTTATTCTTCTAGTGGTGTCGTGTGAACGTCGACTACACGACACTTCACCATTTATGGGCCTAGGGGAATGCATCTTGTACTCGTTTGCCAATTGCGGGGTTGCCGGAGTGACAGAAACCTAAACCCCGTTGGTATATCGATGCGGGAGGGATAGCAGAATCTCAGAGTTTAAGGTTGTGGTTAGATTTATCTTAATTACTTTCTTGTAGTTGCGGATGCTTGCAAGGGGTATAATCACAAGTATGTATTAGTCCTAGGAAGGGCGGTACATTAGCGTAGGTTCACCCACACAACACTTATCAAAACAATGAAGATTAATCAGCTGTATGTAGCGAAAGCACTAGACTAAAATCCCGTGTGTCCTCGAGAACGTTTGGTCATTATAAGTAAACAAACCGGCTTGTCCTTTGTGCTAAAAAGGATTGGGCCACTCGCTGCAATTATTTCTCTCGCATTTTACTTACTCGTACTTTATTCATCTGTTACATCAAAACCCCCTGAATACTTGTCTGTGAGCATTTACAGTGAATCCTTCATCAAAACTGCTTGTCAACACCTTCTGCTCCTCGTTGGGATCGACATTCTTACTTATCGAAGATACTACGATACACCCCCTATACTTGTGGGTCATCAAGACTATTTTCTGGCGCCGTTGCCGGGGAGTGAAGCGCTATTGGTAAGTGGAATTGGTAAGGAAAACCTTTACTGTTTGTGCTGATTTTATTTCTGCCTGTTGCTATAAGTCATTATGGAGAGATCTTCTCTTCAATTTCTATTTGGGAAATCTACTACTACTGCAACGGTAGTGGATGAGGCGCCAGGTGAGGAAGTAATACCATATAAAATACCTATGAAAATTATTGAACATGTTATGGATAACCGCTATGAAGGGGATGGAACTGTCCATCCTGGTGATCATTTACTGTTTTTGCATGAATTATGCGGGTTATTCAAATGTGCAGGTATTGCTATGAATGAAGTTAGAAAGAAACTATTCTCTATATCGCTGTCTGGTAAAGCGGCGCATTGGTATAAATTGCTGAAGAATGGTGATTCTCTTGATTGGGAGGACATTGTGCCTTTATTTTATTCCAAATTTTATCCTCCAAGTGAAATTCACAAAGATCGGAACCGCATATATAATTTCTGGCCTCATGATGGAGAGAGTATTGCCCAAGCTTGGGGGAGATTGAAGTCTTTAATGCTCAAATGCCCCATTCATGAGCTTCCTGGTAATGTTATTATTGATAATTTCTATGCAAGACTTTCTTTTCAAGACAAGACCTTGCTGGATACTTCTTGTTCTGGATCATTTACACGCAACAAAGAAGAGTTTAAAAGGGACCTTCTTGATCGGATCCAAGAAAATACTGAAGGATGGGAGAACGACAAAGATAGAGAATCAGGTATAATTTATGATTATAAATGCATTGAAGCTTTTATGGATACTGATACATTTCGTAATATGAGTGCTACATATGGTCTTGATTCTCAAGTTGCTGCAAACCTTTATAAAGCTTTTGCCTCTCATTATGAATTGCCTAAGAAGAATTTTGATAAGTATCATGAACCGTATAAAGATAAAATTGATTCATCTATTAATAAGTGTGTTGTAGTTGAAACTGCTGATCGTGTTATTCCTGAAGCTTATATTGAAAAAACTCCTTTCCCTGCTAAAATGAAGGAGTACTCTGTTATAAATAGTGCGGTTCATAAAAGTGAAAAGAAACCTATAGAACCTGAAGAACAAATAAAAGTTGAACCTGCTGTTGCAATAGTTAAAGATCTTGTGACTGAAAATGTAGAGGATGGTCATATTATTTTCTGTGAAGATGCTTCTAATATTGTTTCACATCCTAATAAACCCAAACAAGCTAGTGTTCCTATGCTATCTGTTAGAATTGGTGATCATTGCTATTATGGTTTATGTGATATTGGTGCAAGTGTTAGTGCTATACCTTATGAGCTTTACACGGAGATTATGCATGAAATTGATTCTTGTGAACTTGAAGATATTGATGTGGTTATTCAGCTGGCTAATAGAGAAACTATTTCTCCAATTGGTATTGTTCGAGATGTGGAAGTTCTATGTGGTAAGATTAAATATCCTGCTGACTTTTTGGTACTTGGTTCTGCTGCTAGTGATCATTGTCCTATCATTTTTGGTAGACCTTTTCTAAATACTTGTGGAGCTATTATAGATTGTAAGAAAGAGAAAATTTTGACTAAATTTGCTGGTGAATCTTATGAGTTTAACTTCTCTAAATTTACCAAAACTCCTTATAAAGCTGATTTGCCTAGTAATGATTTTAAAATGGAGCAGTGTGCATCTATTGTTCTTGTTCCTAATAATCCTTTGCAGCAACATTTGGAGGATAGCGAGAGTGAAGTTTTTAGGAAAGAAAGAGATGAGCTTGAGGAGATTTTTCTTCGCCAACCTATTCTCAAGCATGATTTACCGGTGGAAGACTTGGGTACAACACCGCCACCAAAGGAAGATCATGTTTTTGATTTAAAGCCTTTGCCTGATAATCTTAAATATGCTCATATTGATGATAAGAAAATATATCCTGTTATTATTAGTTCTAAGCTTACAGAGTTTGAAGAAGAAAGATTATTGCAAATATTGAAGAAACACCGAGGTGCTATTGGCTATACTCTTGATGACTTGAAGGGGATTTCTCCCTCTATTTGCCAACATGCCATTAATATGGAAGATGATGCGAAGCCTGTTGTTGAACCTCAGCGTCGTCTAATTCCTAAGATGAAGGATGTGGTAAGAAATGAGGTATTACGACTTCTTGAAGCTGGTATTATATATCCTATTGCTGATAGTAGATGGGTTAGTCCTGTGCATTGCGTTCCTAAGAAAGGAGGAATGACTGTTGTGCCTAATGATAATGATGAGCTCATACCTCAAAGAGTAGTTGTAGGGTATAGAATGTGTATTGATTATCGAAAAGTTAATAAAGTTACTAAGAAAGATCATTACCCTTTACCCTTTATTGATCAAATGCTAGAAAGGTTATCTAAAAATACTCATTTTTGTTTTCTTGATGGTTATTCTGGGTTTTCACAAATTGTGTTAAAGCTAAAGATCAAGAGAAAACCACTTTTACTTGTCCCTATGGAACTTATGCTTATAGGCGTATGCCTTTTGGTTTATGTAATGCTCCTGCTACTTTTCAAAGATGCATGTCTGCTATTTTTCATGGCTTTTGTGAGAGTATTGTGGAAGTATTCATGGATGATTTTTCTGTCTATGGGAATTCTTTTGATAGTTGCTTGCGAAACCTTGATAAAGTTTTGCAGAGATGTGAAGAAACTAACCTTGTTCTTAATTGGGAGAAATGCCACTTTATGGTTAATGAAGGAATTGTATTGGGACATAAAATTTCTGAGAGAGGTATTGAAGTTGATAGAGCTAAAGTTGAAGCCATTGAGAAGATGCCCTATCCAAGGGATGTTAAAGGTATTCGTAGTGTTCTTGGTCATGCTGGGTTTTATAGGAGATTTATTAAAGATTTCTCCAAGATTTCAAAGCCTCTTACTAATCTTCTTCAAAAAGATGTACCTTTTGTTTTTGATGATGATTGTAAGGAAGCTTTTGAAACTCTAAAGAAAGCCTTAACAACTGCTCCTATAGTTGAACCTCCTGATTGGAATTTACCATTTGAAATTATGTGTGATGCTAGTGATTTTGCTGTAGGCGCTGTTCTTGGACAGCGAGTAGATAAAAAATTAAATGTTATTCATTATGCTAGCAAGACTCTTGATGCTGCTCAAAGAAATTATGCTACTACTGAAAAAGAATTGTTAGTTGTAGTCTTTGCTTGTGATAAATTTAGATCTTATATTGTTGATTCAAAAGTTATGATTCATACTGATCATGCTGCAATTAGATACCTTATGACAAAGAAAGATGCTAAGCCGAGGCTTATTAGATGGGTACTTCTTTTGCAAGAATTTGATTTACATATTGTAGATAGGAAAGGTGCTGATAATCCTGTTGCTGATAATTTGTCTAGATTGGAAAATATTGCTTATGATCCTGTTCCTGTTAATGATAGTTTTCCAAATGAACAATTGGCTGTAATAAAGGTGAGCTCGCGAGACAGTCCCTTGGTATGCTGATTATGCTAACTTTATTGTTTCCAAGTACTTGCCTCCAACCCTTTCAGCTCAGCAGAGGAGGAAATTCTTTTATGACTTGAGGCATTATTTCTGGGATGACCCACACTTATATAAAGAAGGAGTGGATGGTATTCTGCGAAGGTGTGTTCCCGAATATGAACAACAAGAGATATTGAGTAAATGTCATGGCAGTGCTTATGGAGGACATCACGCCGGAGATAGAACCGCGCAAAAGGTTCTACAATCAGGTTTTTATTGGCCAACTCTCTTCAAAGATGCAAGGAAGTTTATTTTATCTTGTGATGAATGTCAAAGGGTTGGTAATATCTCCAGACGCAATGAAATGCCTATGAATTATACTCTTGTTATTGAACCGTTTGATTGTTGGGGATTTGACTTCATGGGACCTTTTCCCTCTTCAAAAGGTAACACTCATATACTTGTTGCCGTTGATTATGTTACTAAATGGGTGGAAGCCATACCTACAAAAAGTGCTGATGGTGAGACCTCTTTAAAAATGCTTTTAGATGTTATTTTTCCTAGATTTGGAGTACCTAGATATATTATAACTGATGGAGGTTCTCATTTTATTCATGGAGGTTTTAGAAAAACTCTTGCTAAGTATGGTATTAATCATAGAATTGCTTCCGCTTATCACCCTCAAAGTAGTGGTCAAGTAGAACTATCAAATAGAGAAATTAAATCTATCTTGCAGAAGACCGTTAATAAATCTAGAAAGAATTGGGCTAGTAAATTGAAAGACGCACTATGGGCTTATAGAACTGCTTATAAAAACCCCATGGGAATGTCACCTTATAAAATGGTTTACGGAAAAGCTTGTCATTTACCCTTAGAACTAGAACACAAAGCTTATCGGGCTGTTAGAGAATTAAATAAAGATCCTAAACTTGCCGGTGATAAGAGGTTGCTACAATTAAGTTCTCTAGATGAATGGAGAAGTGAAGCTTATGAAAATGCTAAACTCTTTAAAGAAAAAGTTAAAAAATGGCATGATAGAAGGATCATCAAAAGAGAGTTTAATATTGGGGATAAAGTCCTATTGTATCGGTCTCGTCTCAGATTCTTTGCAGGGAAATTACTCTCTAAATGGGAAGGACCATATGTTGTTGAGGAGGTGTATCGTTCAGGAGCAATTAAAATTAGCTCTCTCCAAGGCAATGCTACGCAAGTGGTGAATGGACAAAGACTCAAGCATTATATCTCGAGTGATTCTTATAATGTTGATGTTGATATTATTCAAGTGGAAACACTGGAGGCTTTCATCAAAGGACAAATTGACAGTCCGCCAGAACTCGACTTTGAATAGGTAACAGTACTGGTAATGAAAAGTTCGCGATTACTTTCCGAACATTATTTTTGCTGTTTTTGGAAATAAGAAAAATTACGAGATCGAAACGGAGTGGAAAAGGACGCACGAGGGCGTGACACCACAGGCCGGCGCGGCCTGGCCTGGGCCCGCGCCGACCTATGGTGGCACCGCCTCGTCGCCCCTTTCCGACTCTAGTTCGATCTGGTACTTTCCGTTTGTTCTGAAATTTTTTATTATAAAATCCCCCGGACCCCTGGAGGTCCGTATATCGTTTTCTCGACGTGTTTTGTTTCGAGCTGTTTCTGCCAGGATCTGTTTTCAATCTAGGAGCACCATGGCCTCCGACAACAAGGGCAAAGGGCCTTCGAAGGAAGAAGTGAAAAGGGTGTCGTCAAAACAAGAGCAACAAGCTGTGGGGAGTAAGCAAGTCTTGGTGGGATCTGTTGATACTCGACGTTCTTTCTCTCATAACTTGCAGGGACCCTTACCCCCTGCTCTCGGCCTCGACTCTTTCCCTGCGCTGGAAGAAGCTCTACGGACTACCGATGAGTTTTGTGGTCAATACCGGGCTCTAAGAAGAGAAGTGGAGATACTCAGGAGGAGAATTACCGACTCCGTAGAATGCTGGGATATTACTTGATGCCCGTCACAGGTTCGCCATCGCCGACTTCGGATAACAATGAATCTCTTCGAGACTTAGTGCAGATTTGCCAAGCTGAGAAGCTGAAGCTGAAGGAGATCTGTAAGAAGCGCATGAGGGATTCATCACCACCATCACCAAAGGAGTAATTCATCATCGGTATTGGCATCCCCTTGGTTTGTTCCAAGCTTGGGGGAGTGCCGCGGTATCACATTATCATTACCTTTTACTTTTTACTATCAAGTAGTGTCATATCATGAGTAGGGAAGTTATCGTATGAGATGGGTTGCAGTGTGGAAGTATCTCTCCTTTAGTTTGTCTATGTATCCCTTGGTGTGAGTTATCGTTATGGAATATTAATGAGAAGTCTTATCATTTACATATTGCACACCTTATTTTAGTTTGCAATTTCTACTATATGATTGATCTTGATTTTAGTATTGGTACCACTTTGGGAGCATTAAGTAAATCTATTTGGTTTTGGCAAACTTAGCAATGGTCAATAGCAACAACACTTTGAGTCTAAGAAGAATAGAGGAAATAAATGTAGAGGATGTTATTATCTTTGCTTAGTATTCTGAGTTAAAACTGTTTGTGCTTACAAGTAAGATGCATGATTGTTTCTATCACATGTATATTTGTTTGTTTCCCTCAACTCCTATGCTTGCTATTTAACCTTGCTAGCCAAAGACCTGTACTGAGAGGGAATACTTCTCGTGCATCCAAACCTGAACCCAAACCTATGCCATTTGTGTCCACCATATCTACCTACTACATGGTATTTTCTGCCATTCCAAGTAAATACTTCATGTGCTACCTTTAAACAATTCAAAACTTATTACTTCTTATTTGTGTCAATGTTTTATAGCTCATGAGGAAGTATGTGGTGTTTTATCTTTCAGTCTTGTTAGGCAGCCTCCACTAAAGGACTAGTGGCTTCATCCACTTATCCTATAATTTGCAATAAGAGCTGGCAACGGGGTTCCCAGCCCCAATTAATAACTTTCATTAATAATTCTCTTCACATGTTTTGCCCGATTCATCAGTAAGCAACTTAATTTTGCAATAGACACTCCTCCATGGTTTGAGATTGTTGGAAGGCACCCGAGGATTCGGTTAGCCATGGCTTGTGTAAGCAAAGGTTGGGGGGAGTGTCATCCTTAAATAAACTAAAACACATGTGTAAACAAAGAGAAGAGGGATGATCTACCTTGCTGGTGGAGATAACGTCCTTCATGGGAGCCGCTCTTTGGAGGTCTGTTTGGCAAGGGGGTTAGAGTACCCGCTACCAGCGTTGACAACAACAAACACCTCTCAAAACTTTACTTTTATTCTCTTTATATGATTTCAAAACTGAAAAGCTCTAGCACATGATTTAATCCCTGCTTCCCTCTGCGAAGGGCCTGTCTTTTACTTTATGTTGAGTCAGTAAACCTATTTCCCTCCATCTCAAGCAAGCATTTGAGTTGTTGTGATCAAACTATTATATTGTGATTTGCTTCATCATGTCTTTACTCTTTCTTGTTTAGTACAAGTTTTACCTGAATGAATATAGCTTTGAAAGTCATCAATGATTAATATGATTGAGTATGCAAGTTTACCATAAGCTTTAATATGAGAGCGCTGCTCAATAGATAAGTATAATCTGTTATGTTCTCTGACCAAGAACAAAGTTTGCCATCACCAATTATGATTTCTTATGCACCTTTATTTGTGATTACCTTATACTTGTTTCAAGATTGAGTTATATGAGGAAGTTGTTTACTATAATGTCTTGTGTGAATGAATATGATGCTTCTTGCCCGTATTTTATTTATCGACTCTTCACTCCATAAACATGCGGTCTTTTACCGAGTTCGGTTTCGCAGGGACAAGCGAAGTCTAAGCTTGGGGGGAACGTCCAATTTGCATCACTATTTTATATCATAATTTGCTGTTATTCATTGATATATTTCATATTGGGACACAATACTTATGTTATTTCATCTATTTTGCATGTTTCATGATTATTTGGAGATCGAGCACCGGAGCCAGGATTCTGCTGAAAAAGCACCGTCAGGATGCAATATTTCGGAAGATCAACTGGGAAGCAAGTTTTACAAAAATCCTATTTTTCCAGATGACGAAGGAAGCCAGAAGGGGGAGCCAGCTGGACCCAAGGTGGGCCCACACCATAGGGTGGCGCGGCCCATGGCCTGGCCGCGCCACCATGTGGTGTGGGGCCCCCTCGGCCTCTTTCGCCTCCTTTTCTTCGCGAAACCCTTCGTCCCGAAGACCTAAGCCACAGAGGAATCCTCACGATTACAGCCGCCTCTGCGCGGGGCGGAGAACACCAGAGAGAAAAGAGCTCTCCGGCGGGGAGGAATCCGCCGGGAAATTCCACTCCGGAGGGGAAATCGACGCCATCGTCACCGCCATCGAGCTGGACATCATCTCCACCACCATCATCATCATCTCCATCATCACCGCCATCTCCACCGCTGGACATCGTCACCGCTGTAGCAATTTGGGTTTGATCTTGATTGTTTGATAGGGAAACTCTCCCGTACTGATTTCTACTTGTTGTTGATGCTATTGAGTGAAACCATTGAACCAAGGTCTATGTTCAGATTGTTATTCATCATCATATCACCTCTGATCATGTTCCATATGATGTCTCGTGAGTAGTTCGTTTAGTTCTTGAGGACATGGGTGAAGTCTAAATGTTAGTAGTGAACTATGGTTGAGTAATATTCAATGTTATGATATTTAAGTTGTGGTGTTATTCTTCTAGTGGTGTCGTGTGAACGTCGACTACACGACACTTCACCATTTATGGGCCTAGGGGAATGCATCTTGTACTCGTTTGCCAATTGCGGGGTTGCCGGAGTGACAGAAACCTAAACCCCCGTTGGTATACCGATGCAGGAGGGATCGCAGGATCTCAGAGTTTAAGGCTGTGGTTAGATTTATCTTAATTACTTTCTTGTAGTTGCGGATGCTTGCAAGGGGTATAATCACAAGTATGTATTAGTCCTAGGAAGGGCGGTACATTAGCGTAGGTTCACCCACACAACACTTATCAAAACAATGAAGATTAATCAGCTGTATGTAGCGAAAGCACTAGACTAAAATCCCGTGTGTCCTCGAACGTTTGGTCATTATAAGTAAACAAACCGGCTTGTCCTTTGTGCTAAAAAGGATTGGGCCACTCGCTGCAATTATTTCTCTCGCATTTTACCTCGTACTTTATTCATCATTACATCAAAACCCCACGAATACTTGTCTGTGAGCATTTACGGTGAATCCTTCATCAAAACTGCCTGTCAACACCTTCTGCTCCTCGTTGGGATCGACATTCTTACTTATCGAAGATACTACGATACACCCCCTATACTTGTGGGTCATCAGGTACGTGCCGGAGTTCGTTCCTTGGTACTTACTCTCGCCTTTTCCCTTTCTCTTTTGCTTCCTCCCTTTTGTCGGCAACCGATGGCCCGACTTTGGTACGAGATGAGACGTTAGCAAGGTTACCCTTCCGGCTTGGCCTGGGCAGGGTTATGGACGCCATCGTTTATCTTCAGGACTCTTAGTCCAATTTGTATCTTGTCCGTACTCGGACGTATTTGATCTTCTGTATGATTTGGATCTTTGTATTGTATATTTGTATCTTGACTCGTTGGAGTCGTTGTTGTAATATATATGTTTCTTGTGGGCTCTATTGTAATCCTGTTGTAATGTTACCGCTCGTGTTAATTCCTCTGGCATCACGTGTGTGATTCGTCGCGCACGTCGTGTCGGAGGGCGTCTCTGAATCGATATCATGCGGATTTCGGCGGGTTCGCTGGGATCCTCATGGTACCGGTTCCGGGGCGTCACATCTTTCGTCTTATGTTCCCGAATATCAGTGATTGCTCTCATTATGGCTATGTGGTAGGCTGTTTGGATAGTTCTAGCCTCACCTGCTGGCATTACTACACTCATTCCTAGGGATTCTGGAAGTCTTAGTCCTACCCTACACTTCGCCAATATTGTACCGTCGTAGTACATGTATTTCATTACTTGGATTTGGGGATCGCACCCAAATTCAAGTAACATGGCACGAAGAATGTCTGCGAGTCCTCCGTCGTATTCACTCAAGTTTGACGGCTTCACTTTCACGTTACGTCCCGGGCGTGAACTTGCCATAGTTGGCTGTAGAATAGAAAGAATATAATATTAGTAATGATG
The DNA here is from genome assembly GCA_030979885.1 of Lolium multiflorum. Lineage (NCBI taxonomy): Eukaryota > Viridiplantae > Streptophyta > Magnoliopsida > Poales > Poaceae > Lolium > Lolium multiflorum. The sequence goes on from CM061753.1 coordinate 238,433,370, forward strand.
CATCATAATAGAGATAATAAAGAATTATCGCACTAAAAGATATGATGGTTTTATTCTCAAGTGAATAGTTACTCCCTCCGGCCCGATTTAGATGACTCGGCCCGTGTACAATGGTAACTTTCTGAAACCCCCCCCAGATGATTCACTTCTCAAACTTAGTCCTGAAAATCCCGATGGCCCTGTCCGGCGCCGGAGCTCCGTTCCCGTCCCGCGCCGGAGCTGGGCTCGCGCGCTTGACGTATACGGTGATCCTGCACCCCCGCCGGCCGTCCGCGACCGCTCCAGGAGCAGAGGAGGTGGGGCCTCTGGAGCAGAGGCGAGTTCCCCCCGCCGGCCGTCCCCCGCTTCGAGTAGCTCCCTCGCCGCCCCTCGCCGCTGCTCCGTCGCTGTCCGCATCTCCCTCCCGCCGCGCCCGCTGCTTCGCTCGAGGCCGGGGTCGCCTGAGGCTCCAGGGAGGAGAGCCCCACCTGAGGTTTGCTCTGCCTCACCCTCGCCATCAAGCTCTGCCACGAGAGCGTCTTTGGCCTGACGTTGTCTCCTCTCCCTCATCCCAGTTACACATGATCAGGCGACGATAAGGGTGGAGATCTGCACGTGCACCGAGCATCTAGGAAGGTTTGCTCGATCCACATGTTCCAGTGACGGCAAAACATCAGAGATTGATTTGTGACCAGTAGGCTGGTGAACAGAAGAAGATGCCGTCTGAGGTTTACCAAAACTGAATTCCTCTTTATAATTCAGCCTACGTGGTTTAATCCTTGATGCAGTATTTCTGACCATTGAATCAACTGTATGTGGAGAACTCCCTGAAGAAACATAAGAGTCTCTTACTTCAGGGTCTAGCTCTGTTGGCTGATCTGCAATTGTTGATGTGGACAATGAATCTTCTGATTCAATTTGCTCAGCAGATGGATGATGATCCTCGCCGACGCCTAGGACCGTGTGTCGTCGATGGCCTCGAACACCACCACGATCCGCCGCCGCCTCGTCGCGCACGCCGCCGTGTCCCGCTTCAGCGAGCTCAGCTTCAGGTGGTACCAGCACGCCCCGCAGCTGCACATGCCCCTGTCAGTTTAGGTCGTGAACAAAGTTTGGAATTAGAAGGAAACATGGAACGGAGGAGGTGAGATCGACGCACCTAGCAGAGACGGCGGCCGCCGTGGACATTAACGCCAGGACAGAAGCTCGTTGATTCACGCTCACCTCGGCTGTCGGTGGGGCTGGTGCCCTCCAGAAGGGTTCGAATTGAAGTCGTTCTAGCAGATCTAGCAGGGACGGCGTGGGGAAGCAAGGCGGCGGCAATGTCGTACGGGAAAAATCCAAACTTCCTGGCGGCGATTTCTTCACAAGCGGCACCAGCGCGGGGAGCAAATCAGCGGGGGAGCAAGGCGGCGGCAGCCCAACGAGGTTAAGCAAGATGGCGGCTTCGGGCGGAGGGGGCGGGGCGCGGGCTCATCGGCGTGAGAGCGGCGTCGGAGTGAGCCAGCGAAGCGAGAGGAACGACCGAGGAGGAAGAAGACGAGCGGTGGGAGGACTTCTAGTTGGGTCGGAAATTCGTTGAGGTGTTTCTTGCAAACGGTACGTCGCATCAAGTAAATCGGGCCGGAGGGCCATATTTTTAGAGAATTCTTTACTAATCCTATTTGACTCCTAACGTTTTTGTCCCATTTACTAGGTTCCAACCTAAGGTCAAAGCTTTTGCTCTGATACCAACTGTGGTGACCCTGCATACCACGCATGTTGTAGTATGCCAGTCGTTGATATAACATTCACGAAGTACCAATCCGCAAATATTACATCCCTCAGAGTAGTACAACAGAACATAGCAGGTCCATAACTCATTCACTTATTATTACAAGCAACATGTACATATCATCTCGGAGCTCCTCTTGGGTCCTAAGAGGATACTCCCGGGTTCGAGGCGAACCCAACTTAACTTACAATACAAGAGTCTCATTAAACTATACATTTATTTCTTCGAGCAGCTAAGTACTAAGAGTTCGTACTGCTCGGATACTACTACTACTCGGATAGGTCTAAGCTTGCTCTCCTCCGGAACCCTCCCCGGTTCCGTAGACTATGAGGTAGTCTACTCCTTCGATGCCTCCTGAGAGGTCTGGTTCTTCATAGCCGATGACTTCGGCTCCTTCAGGGTCGTCATTGTCCTCCTCCAGTCGATTCAGACAGTCTAAGAAGGGGATTTAAGAGTGGTATGAGTACGAGCGTACTCAACAAGTTCATTATAGGAAAGAGGTGTTTAATGCACTAGCTACGGTATTAGACCAGAAAGTCTAATACCAATGCAGGTTTTCATAATCATTTCTTCAAAGGTTGCTTTTATTCAAAAGAACTATGTCCGTCAGCCTTCACCGGTTTACTAGAACTTCATGGAGTTCCTTTCCGGCAGCGTTCCAGTTCAAACCGGAACAGGGAGTGACTGGTCACGATTCATTACACTCGAAGTGTGTTGCTTTACCCATAAGAGATCTTAACCTTGGTGCCAACGGGCATTTCCCGTCCACACTTCCAATGGTGTGAGGCCCAGTATAAGGTCCTAGTCAATTATATTCCTCCGCTACCTCGCACACCCACCCTTTGTTGCAATCCCCGACCCTGGGTCCTCGCCGGTCCTCTTACACCAATTAAGGATGGACCACGACCGCGACAACAGTTCTGGGCTTTACCATAAACTCCTTCGCCGGTAGATGCAACCCCTCATAGACCGCATTACCGTGGGGAATTAGAATGGGATCCCCACCCTTCGGTTGTTCTCGCAAGATACAACTGCTACGGTAAGCGCATCCGTTGATGTACAAGAGGTGGAAATACGATTGACTAGTCCGTCCCACTCCGGATCTTATGGTTAACACGGGTATTACGGCACAAGAATCACGGACGACATTTGTTGTTTAATCCTAGATGGATATAAACCCTTCCAATGGAACCTCCACCATATCAACACAATCCATGGTTCCATTGCCCACCATTTAGTCATATTCATAGTTATGAAAATAGTGGTTTTGCTTTTTATGCAATAGTGATAGACATAGTACTTTGCAAGTAGTTTAGTAAAAATACTCAAATGACATGAGCAAGTGATGAACTTGCCTGAACACTGCAAAGTGTTGCAGTTGGATGGTGTGGACTGACCCTTGTCTCTCGTTGCTGAAAAATAGCATCATTGTCCGATAAGGGCAATGGTTAAAGAAGCAATTATGCATGCATTCCAATTTTAGGGTTTATTCCCCCCTTCTGATGCTTTATTATTTCATGTGAGAGGTTAATACTAAGAATAATTTTGGGATACTTTGTTTAGGGTAAAATACAACCTTGAAATGTTGTCAAGGTGTTTTTTTAAAGTCCAAAAGAATTTATGGACTTATTTTCATTAATGAAAATATAAGATGTGATTTAAATGATTTATTTAAATTATTATATTTGGGCTTTAGTCATGTTTGTCTTCAAAATTTCTATTTCATATTTTATTATGGTAGAGGATTTTATGCTGAGCATTTTTCATATTTTAAATTATTTTTTTAGAGTTAGATTCTATTTTATAAAATTCTTGGAAATACTCACTTAAATGGGTATTTTGGAAATGACCAAAGTACCCCTCGGGCCCTCCTGTCAGGCGACCGAGCTGGTTAGGTTGGACCAGCCCACTGGCTCGGTCCAACCGACCCAACGCGTTGCCTCTCGCTCCTAACCCTAATCCCCCTCAGCTCCTGCGACGCCGAAATCGCCTCCGCCGTCGCCGCTTTATTCCGACCGTCTCCGGCCTTCGCCGGCGACGAGATGGTGCGGATCTGGACCGCCTCTCGACGGCGCACCAGATCCTCCGTGTCGATCTGGTCTTCATCGCCATCTAGGCTCGCTTCGCGCGTTCTTCGCACGGCTGTGGGAGTTCCCCTCTCCCTGGGCTTCCGCCTGACGCAGGCGAGCCTCGCCGTGGTGGTGCTGGAGCTGCGGCTCGGCCGCGGCCTGGCCGGCTGCCGTGGTCGGCCCGTGCCGCCGTGCCGCCATGGCACGCCGTGTGCTCCTGCCCGGGTATGCGCCTTCCTTCTTCTGTCTACTCTTCTCCCTCCTCCTTCGTCCTAGCTTGGTCCGGCCTGCCTCTCCTCGCAGAGTGCGGCCGTGATATTGCTGCTGTTCTTGCTTGTCCTCGCTGTGCTGGTCTTCTTCTTTCTGCTTGTGCTGCTGTGCTAGCGTTGTGCTAGCCCGCGCTGTGACCTGTGCTGCTGTCATTATTATTGGGTTGAGCTGCTCTTCCCTATAACTTGATGGTACAACTCATGAGCTCTTGCTCATGAGCATACTGTGATGCTTTGCTTAATTTTGTTGGCTCCTGCTGTTGCTATGTGTAGCCTATCTCTCCTGTGAGTGCATTACTTGGTCCCTGGCTTATTGACTGTGTGTGATTCTTGCAAATTTGCAATAGCCAGTGCCCAGGTGTGATATGTGTGGGGTTGTGAATCTTTGGAATGCTCAATTGAGCACAGCTGTTGACTAAACAGCTCCATCCCTTGATGGAATGCTTCTGGATACAATCATATATGATTTATTTACTTATCTGTGATGCAATTGATTGATTTGATTATATGTGGAGCAATTGTTTATATGTGGCTATTTCCTTAACTGCTTCCTGCTCTGCTGCTCAGTGATGCTCTAGCATGCATTGGCATGCTCTAGCAAGCTTCTGATGATCACATGATCATCAGTTGCTTGCAAATGATGCTTTTTAATAACTGTGCCTCACTATTGCTCATCATGTGTTGTGTGTGCATCACACAGGCTTAGCCTGGTGTGTGCTGGTGCTGGCTTAAGCATCAGCTGATGCTTGCAATGATCCATTGGATCATATGCAAGGCTCTAGTACATCAATTGCTTGTATAATTCATTTATCTATTTATCTTGCTTTATTAAATCGATGAATGATGTGAACTGTGATTCAGTGATGATCATTTCAATGAAGTTGTTAGGGCTAGCTGGATGCCAACCACTGGTTGGTACCTAGCCCACTACTGAACCCTACTGGGTGATGATGTGGTGGTTTCAAGTGTTGGCTGTGGGTTGAGGTGGCCCTGGCAGCTCTGTGATGCTGCCCTGGGTAGCTCCCCCATCTTTGTGGCTTGCTGTGGTTGGATGATTGCTCACTGGTTGATCCAAGACTGGACTTCCAGTGGCTTTTTGATGCTGAGAGTTTATATAGACAAAGATTTGTCTATTGTCTGATGGTATAGCTAGCTCTAGGTGCTAAGTGTATTGGGCTAGGCTAGCTGTGAATTCATTCTTTGCTGGATTTCCTTAGTTGTGCCACTAATTTGACATAACTATTGTTCCCCTTGGATGATTTCCTATTTGCCTCTCCCATTTGCTTGCATCAACTGACTATGTAGCCAGATGATGACACAAACAGGGTTCTACCCTTCTGTGCTCCTGTGATGCAGAGTATGCTTATTTATGAGCAAAACATGATCTTGCTCAGGATGACCTTGTTTATACCTCACTCCAGCTCCTAGATTATTTGTTGGTGTAGAGGATTGCTTCAGTGATTGCTTGATTTGCTGGCCCTGCTCCTCCTTGCAAGCTTGTGGTGCTTGATTAAGTGATGTGGTTGTTTGAGCAGGTTGAACATCAGTGGCTGTTCCTCCTGTTCTTGTGTTCTTGGTGACTTACCCAGTGAAGTTATGTCGATAAATGACTAGGTTTTGGATGGAAAAAGGTTTTATATCATCCTCTCTTTGCTCTCCTGGTCGACAGCTGAGCCTGGCAATACTTGGTGACTCTCCCTGTGTGTGTGTTGCTGTTGAGCATGCACACTAGCTGTGTGAGCAGCTAGGGTGTGTGTGTGTCCTGTTGCTTGGGACTTGTGCTGTGAGTGGATCAGCTCGGCAGCTTGTGGTCATATCCTCTCAAATTCCATTTTCTTTCTAACCTGCCAAGTGGCAATGCCACTTGGCATAACTTGTGTTTGTTGTGTTTGTGTGCAGGGAACTAAAAGATGATCAAGATGAAGTGCAAGATCATCTAGATCAAAGATTTCATGAAGATTAACTTGTAGTTTAGGAAATTTCATTAAGTTGTAATCTTTCTTTATTTTTCTCTTTTTTCCATTATTCAATTCATGTAATGTGTTGTAATCTTTTATATTTCAGTACTGAATATTGTAAAGACAATGTATCTTGTGTGATTATCAATAAATCTCAAAGTTCCCTAATGAGCTTAATTTATATTCTTGATTATTCATATTTGTTTAATTAATTACCTCAATTTTGAATTTATGAGATATTCATGAGATGTTTGAATTTGAAATTCAAATGTTCTTGTATTTAAATCCAATCATGCAGCTTAAGTTATAATGCAATACTCTCCTCTTTTCTCAAAACCCTAATTTAGTTAGGTGAGAAGCAAGTTTGTCGCACTCTCGAAACCCTAACCCTGTATGGTGTCGAGAGAGAAACTTGTCCCCCTTCGATGCAGTTTTGTTTTAAAAGCGCGAAATTTTCCCAGAATTTACGATGCAGTGCACAACCCTTTCTAAAATCTACCCCTCGATCGTCTCTAAACCTGGGATATTACAGAGAACTACTCCCTCCTCATCATGGGAGACAGCAGCGGCGATGAAGATGGCGGTGGTGTCGATGGAGATGGATTCGGGGGCAATTCCCCGTCCCGGCGGCGTGCCGGAACAGAGACTTCTGTCCCCCGAACTTGGCTTCGCGATGGCGGCGGCTGCGTAACTTTTCTCTTCTCGTGGCTTATCTCCTTAGGGTTTTCACATCTGGGAGCATATATAGAAGGGGCGATGTCGGTGGAGTCCCGTGGGCTCCCCACCGGTGCGCGGCCAGGGAGGGGCCCGTGCCCCTATGGTGTGGGCTCTCGTGGCCCTCCTTCGGACTCTGAAGCCCCTGGAAAAATAGGAACGTGGCCTTTTGTTTCGTCCAATTCCGAGAATATTTCTGTGTAAGATTTCTGAAACCAGCAGAAAACAGGAACTGGCACTTCGGCATCTTGTTAATAGGTTAGTTCGGAGCATAAAAACATCATAAAGTATGAACAAAACATGTAGGTATTGTCATAAAACTAGCATGGAACATCAGAAATTATAGATACGTTGGAGACGTATCAATAAGAAGCCATGCTCTTTCTTATGAATCGACATAAAATTTTGCCACACTTGTTCACATCTCTAACTTACTCATCCAAATTCACTTTCAGATGGCATTGCCCCACAACACCAAGTTTTACCGGTTGGGGAATGGTGGGAACATGATCTTCGAGAAGGACTTAGACGATTTGTCTGAGCATCTCGGACGCCCGCACCCGGAGTTCCTTGGAACTCAAATGAACAACCAGCCCGGAAGGGAACTGCAGTGGGTTATCACTGCGGACCTGAGAGGCAAGCGGGAGCCTCCTATTTCTATGAGGATCCATTTCTCTGTCATGGAAAGCAACTGGCTAGATGGACTAGCTAGAGCCATGCAGGAAGCACTTGCCCGTCTGTGTGGGCAGCATGTGACTGAGCTTTATGGGACTCGCTTTGCTCACCTTGCAATGCATGACTCCATCGGAGGACCCAGGGCACTGTCACCCCACCCGGAGCTGAAGAATCACGTGGAGCACCTGGATGTTATGCTGCACGACACCCAGAAGGAGCTGGACAACTATCGTGTCTACGCCAACCAGATTCGCGCGCACCTAGCACAGCAGACCGATACCGTCAGGATCCTTACCCATGCACTACAAGAAAAGTTCTGATAGACAACGTCTCAAAATCGTCCGCTAAGGGGTATTTTTCGTCGCCTATGGGCCTAACCCGACGATATGGGTTCTGTTGTGGAAGCGTCAGACAAAGTCTGACGATTTTTCGGTCCCCGTCGCGCTTGGGCGCCCGCCCGCCACGGAGAATCGGACCGTTGCACAAGTGTTTCCGGGAGCCCGTTACTGCCGACGTCATGCAAGCTGACACAGACGCCGTTAATGGCAATTAACGGCGTTAACCTAAGAAACCCATGGTAGATGGTAGGCCCACAGACTGCCATGTCTTAAGCGGTAGGCCCATTAAGTTTAAGCGGGCCGAGTGACATAGTTTGTGGGTCAACTATATAGCTGGGCTGGTCCATTAGTTACGTGGGCCGGCCTAACCTCTAAGGTTGACTGGTCAAAACTTGGGCCGGCCCACAAGCATGTGGGCCGGGCCAATGCACGTTTGTGACCGGTCAACAGGCAAAAGGGCCGGCCCAAAGACATGTGGGACCCACTTTCCTGCTATCGGGCCGGCCCATTTAGTATGTGGGGTCCACCATATAGCAAGTGGGCCGGCCCAACAAGATAGTGGGCCGCGCCAAAAACACATACTTTCCTGTTAAAGGCCGGCCCATTTAGTATGTGGGGTCCAAGTATAGCAAGTGGGCCGGCCCAACACGCTAGCGGGCGGCCAAAAACACAGTGGGTCCCACTTTCCGTTAAGGGCCGGCCCATTTATATGTGGGTCCACCATATAGCAAGTGGGCGGCCTAACAAGATAGTGGGCGGCCAAAAAACACAGGTGGGTCCCACTTTCCGGTTAAAGGGCCGCCCCATTTAGTATGTGGGGTCCACCATATAGCAATTGGGCTGGCCCAACAAGATAGTGGGCCGGGCCAAAACAGTGGGTCCCTTTCTGGTAAAGGGCCGCCCATTTAGTATGTGGGGTCCACTATATAGCAAGTGGGCCGGCCAACAAGATGTGGGCCGGGCCAATAACACATGTGGGTCCCACTTTCTGTTAAAGGGCCGCCCATTTAGTATGTGGGGTCAACCATATAGCAAGTGGGGGCCTAACAAGATAGTGGGCCGCCCAATAAGCAGCGGGCGCACTTTCAGCCGGGGCGGCCCAACAAGTAGGTGGCCGACCCAAAATGAAAGTGGGTCCCACATACGCAAGGGCCGGCCCAATGTGTTGTAGGGCCCTGGTTGTTTGACTAGTCAACTTGCATTAAATTTCATGAGCCTAAAATCTGGTATCAATGATACACACAATTACATACACAAATAAAATAACTAGGAAAATTACAAGGCAATTAATGTGCCCAAATAAAAAAAATTACATAGAATCATTGAGGACTTCTATTAGCATCATCAATAACACGTTGACATTTGGCAATCGCCTTGATTGAATCTTGTGTACTCTTGGTCAACATATCAGCTACAGATCTTAAAGCAACAATACCATGTCTTTTATAAAGTACAGCCTTGAGATATTTACTGTTTGATGAAAGGAATGGTCTAGGTTGACGGCTATGAGAGGATGCATCAGAAGAAAGATCAGAACTTTTTGTGGGCCTCTAATGAAGATTGCTTCATCACAACTGCATTCTGATAATAATGCAAAAAGAGTTAAACGATGAACTATGCAAACATGTATTAAGCATTGTCGATATGAGATAGTCACAAGTACTAAGCACATACTTACATTATATCGTTGCATAGGCTCACCCCGGAACCTTTTTTGCGCTCTATCTTCTACTAAGGACTTCTTCATTACACCTGCATTCTAGTAATATTGCAACATAGTTACAACAGTGAACTATTCAAACATTTATTATGCAATGTAGATATAAGATAATAACAAGTTCCATAAATAAGACAATGTATGGAACTTGTACTAAGCACAGACTTCATAATGTTGCACAGGGTCGCTTTGGCGACTATCTTCTAATGATGACTGCTTCATTAAAACTGCATTCTGGTAATATTGCAAACATAGTTACAACAATTAACTATTCAAACATGTATTACGCAATGTAGAGATCGGATAATATGTAGCAGAAATAAGCACAAGATAAGATAAGATGCATGTACTAAGCACATACTGGCTCACTGCAGTCCTTCTCTTGCGTGCACTAGTCGTGGTCGACATGCCTATCATTTTAGGTTCAGCCATCAAGTGAAATGCTAATCCTCCTGCTCCATTGTCCTTAATCTGTGTTTAGATATCACATTTAAGACCAAGTCAGCTGGTTTCAAATAACAAAAAACTTGAGCTGCCAAATGAATAAGCCAATATTTACCAGATATCAGATTAAAACCAACTAGATGTTGCTTTTCATGAGATACGAATTTCAGACATTCAGATTTAGAGTAGGGTAATGCCAAGGTTTTCCACATAAAGTAAACTGGCATTAAGAATGACCAAATGTCAGGTTCAAATCACCTTCGCAGTTGCTCCAAGACAAGCATATCAAATAGGCAGAAACATAGTAAAGCATGAATGGAATTGCTATGGCAGGGTTCCAAGTGTTAATCTCTTGCATAAGGAACAATGCATATAGGTTATAGATAATAACGGAAGTAAACTGCCAAAATTACCAACCAAGAACTCAGATTCCAACCTTCCCTAGCGTCCCCGCTGTTAATGTTGGATGTTCTAATAAGTGGTTCGCATGATCAATCCCTAGGAAAAATAACATTGACAAGTTAGTCTACGATAATACAAAGACCAGACATGCACGCAGCAATAACTATACAAGCTGTGCGACAGGAGCATTCATGGAAAAAATAGCTATAAGCTAAAGACGACGTATAAGAGCAAGCAGATTGGAAATGCACATAGCATGATTATAAAAGCAGTGTGAGAATAGCAGACACGAGAAAACAGCTAGCGGCTAGCGGTGAGCTAATGACGTGGTATAAGAACAACCAGATTGGAAATGCCCATAGCATGACTATAAAAGAAATAGCATGCAGTACAAAAACAGTTGGCAGCAAATGAATGGGTATAAGGCTATAAGTATGTGGATGCACACAGGTGTCAGTAGAATGAACAGGATGGTAGCGACCGGATAATGCTTTTGTACTGTACAATATTTAAACGAACTTCATGCGAAGTAACACATCAAGAAAGTTAATGGCATATGAGATCTGCAAATAACTACACAAAACATGGCTAAAGAAACACCGCGATCTAACAGGCCAGCGTACTAACCAAGCTGCGGCGGGGTGGACGGGGGCGGCAACTTGCATTCCAGCAGCGGCGAACGTGGGAGACGATGAGTCGACCCTGTTTCAGTAGAAGCGGGCGTTAGTGAAGCAGATCTGGTTGGCTGGCAAGGGATTCGGTGAAGTTGATACAGCCGGTGCGCCGAGCTAGTCGGTGGAATAGATCGGCTTCTGTGGAGGGGGGGGGGGCGCGGTGAAGTAGACCCGGTTCCATTGGAGAGGATCCGGTGCGTCGACAGGAAAGGCGTTGATTGCTATGCTGTGGATGAGGTCGGCGGTGAAGCAGATCCGTCGGTGGCGAGGTCGGTGAAGCAGATCCGTCGGTGGCGAGGCGGGGGAGCGGATCTGGTGGGTGGACAGCCAACACGATAAGGCTACGCTGTGGAGGAGTATGCCGGCGGCGAAGCAGATCTAGTACTGTAGAGAGTCAGAGCTTTGGCGTGTGAGAGTATTTTTGAGCTAATGGGGCGAATGGTTGGTGGGTGGGTGTGGGCCTGTGGGGAGGGTTCGGGGTCTAGGCAAGATATTTCATTGTTACCGAATGAGCCCTCCATGGTCGGTGGGTTGTAGCTTCCGGACCAGGGTTAAAAGGGTAAAACTGGTCACGGGATTTTCGAATGGATTCGGCGGGATGATTTGGCGCGGGGCCGAAATTTTCAGTTTCAAGCTACGAGCAGAACGACAAAAATAATGTTCTTCCCCAGGGAGCTCTCCTCTTCTCTTTCTCTCTCGAGTCTCTCTCACTCCCCGGCTCCTCTCCCCCTTCTCTCCGGCGGCCTCGCCGGCCGGAGACGAGGCCGACTTCTCTCTGTATATCGTACACCCTCCGAACTAAATTAATTGATTCAACTTTCCTTATACGTGTATGTATGTAGAGTAAAAACATGTGTGGATACATCCATATTTAGATAAGCAAAGTTGAGTCAGCTAATTTGGATCCGAGGGAGTTAGTGTTGTTGTAAGCTTAGATCCAGTGTTTCCCATGAGCAGAATGGCGCAATGGAGTCGGGGATCTCGTCATCGGCTTCAGATCTGGCCTATGGTGAATCTGGCGGATCTTGCCGGATCTTGCCGGCCAAACCCCGATCTGGTGCCATCAAGGTGATGGCGCTAACGGTGAGGCTTGCTTTGGTCAGTGCTTCAGATCTGGCCAACGGGGAAGTCAAGCTGCTAACGTTCACAAGCTCGGGGCATACGACGGCGTCATCCGTCTTGCCCGTGAACATCTTGGCCTTTCAGCGGCCCTTCTCAGAGCCAATATGCCGTTGCTGAGGCCATTCTTCTCCTTCGTCCTGGCGACTACCGGCGACACCGTCCCAAGTGGTGCGTCCCCGGCGACGGAGTTGCTGGAAAGGATGCGGAGCAGAGATCTGATGTGCGGTCCAGAAGGACTCGATTGATTTTCTTCTATATGTTTTGGGGTCCTTTTTGTAAAGTTGCAGGTCCTATTAGTTATTGTCTAGTTCTTTTGGACCTCTATGTAATTTTTTGGACTAGTTTCCATTTGCAACGATAAACTTGAATTTTGACAAGTTCACGGGAAAAAAATTCTTTGCACATATGGCCTATCATGTATGAACATTCTTAAGATTTAAACTACTATATGTAATGGCCAGCACTTGCGCAAGGGGCTCGTCTAGTGCGCACTAGTTTCCATTAGCACCGATAAATTTGAATCTTGACAAGTTCTTGGAAGAAAAAATTGATTCACATATAGCCTATCATGTATGAACATTATTGGGATTCAAACTATACATAGATGGCCAACACGTGTGCAAGGGGGTCCTCTAATGTGCACTAGTTTCCATTTGCACTGATAAATTTGAATCTTTACAAGTTCTCGGAAAAAAATTGCTTCACACATATGCCCTATCATGTATGAACATTATTGGGATTCATATTATATATAGATGGCCAACACTTGTGCAAGGGGGTCCTCTAATTCTTGGGGATTTCAATCTCTCTCTCTCTCTCGATCTATCGTTGGTGGCCAGAACAACACACATATGCATGCACTTTATGCGCAAAGGCGCGGGTGCCTCTAATAATTCATGTGTGTGCGTATATTTGAACATATTCTTGGGGATTTCAATCTCTATCTCTCGATCTATATATCGTTGGTGGCCAAGAAACACACTTATATATATACGCATGCACTTTATGCGCAAAGGCGCGGGTGCCTCTAATAATGTGTGTGTGCACTCGATCGATGATCCCTAAACCTTAAACCCTAAAACCCTAATCCATAATCCCTAATTATACCCTAAACGTACACCTAAACACCCTAAACACTAAACCCTAAACCCTAGACCCTAAACCCTAAACACTACATAAACCCTAAACCCTAAACACTAAACACTAAACCCTAAACCCTAACCCTAGACCCTAAACCCTAAACCCTAAACCCCAAACCCTAAACCTAAACCCTAGACCCTAAACCCTAATTAACCCTAACCCTAACACCCTAAAACCCTAGCTAGATAACCCTAAACCCTAAACCCTAATTAAACCCTACATATATATAGGCCAACGACACTTCATTGCGCATCAAGCAGGCGACCAACTAACTAATTAGCGCTGATAAATTAATTAACTTGAATTTTGACAAGTTCTCTCGAATGAAAACACATTTGATTAAGTTGCCTCATAATATATATACAATTAGTGTGCATGCGCATGTCATACCTTGCACATATCATTCGTGCATATATTTCAATATATATCTGAACATATTCTTGGGGATATATATATATTTCAATCTCTCTCTCGATCTATATATCGTTGGTGGCCAAAAAACACACTTATATACGCATGCACTTAATTTATGCGCAAAGGCACGGGTGCCTAATGTGTGCACTCGATCGATGATCCCTAAACCTTAAACCCTAAAACCTAATCCCCAATCCCTAATTATACCCTAAACATACACCCTAAACACCCTAAACACTAAACCCTAAACCCTAGACCTAAACCCTAAACACTACACCCTACACCCTAAACCCTAAACCCTAAACCCTAAAACTAAACCCCAAACCCTAAACCCTAAACCCTAATTAACCCTAACCCTAACCCTAAATTAAACCCTAGCTAGATAACCCTAAACCCTAAACCCTAATTAAACCATACATATATATAGACCAACGACACTTCATTGCGCATCAAGCAGGCGACCAACTAATTAGTGCTGATAAATTAATTAACTTGAATTTTGACAAGCGGTTCTCTCGAATATATGAAAACACATTTGATTAAGTTTCCTCATAATATATATACAATTAGTGTGTGCATGCGCGCATGTCATACCTTGCACATATCATTCGTGCATATATTTCAATATATATCTGAACATATTCTTGGGGATATATATATATATATTTTTTAATCTCTCTCGATCTATATATCGTTGGTGGCCAAAACACACACTTTTATATACGCATGCACTTTATGCGCAAAGGCGCGGGTGCCTCTAATAATGTGTGTGTGCACTCGATCGATGATCCCTAAACCTTAAACCCTAAAACCCTAATCCCTAATCCCTAATTATACCATAAACGTACACCCTAAACACCCTAAACACTAAACCCTAAACCCTAGACCCTAAACCGACCCTAAACACTACACCCTAAACCCTAAACCCTAAACACTAAACCCTAAACCCTAACCTGCACCACTTTGCGCAAATGCATGTGCCTCTAATAATGTGTGCGCAGTCGATCGATCTAGTTTTGATTAATCATAGCACACAAATAAAGAAGTTGTATTTGAATCCACACAACCCTAATCTAAAACACATAGCCCCTAACATGGCCTAATTAATTGACCCCTTCTCTCTAGCTAATTAGTGGAAATTGCACAAAATCAAAAGGGGTCCCTCACTAATTATACATATATATCTAGATTGTGATAAACTTTTGCCCCATATTTGGTGGATGGGTGCATCTTGGCATGTAAAACAATTAATGTTTGCAAATGGCGTTGTCAAAATTTATGTACAAATGATTTCTTTCCATCCAAAGTGCATAAAATGGGAGTTTTAATGAAGAAAGTACAAATAAAACAGCTCAACATGCCTCCACACCCCGATTTTCACACGAAGTAGAGCATATTTAAAGGATAATTCCAGAGTTTTACTATTTTTCAAGCAACTTTGCTAATTTCCACCCACTCACATGACTTTATGTCGATTTAACGAAAATAGGGCGAATTTAAACTACATGGGCGGGATAGTTTGAATTGTGCGCGCGGAACCGCCTATTCCTCAACCTTGTGCACGGCAAATTACACACGCAACTCCATTAAACACCACCTACCGGGCGGCCCGGCCGCATGACCCCCCCCCCACCCCCACACCACTTATCCCCGTCCGTGCGAAGAGCTTCCCCTCCCGTCCGTCCGTGCGAAGAAGAAGCTTCCCCTCCCCGTCGTTCTTCTCGAGACGCACCGGGGTCAAGTTGATCCACGGTAGGGCTGCTATCTCTAGCTCAATCATGCATCGGGCAAGACGGCCTAACGATTTATATTTTCTTGATGCTGCTAAAAAATCGTCAGTATGCTCGAACTAATTGGCACTTTATAGTTTTCCGCTCGATTTGTCCTCGATCAATTTGTTCATTTGCGTGGGCATATAGAGTCAGTTCTGCACTCGATCCGTTAATTTGCTGAAATGCCATGGCAGAGTTTTGTACACGATCTGTTTGCTAAAATGTCGATGGGCATTTTTTGTTTTGTACTCGACATGATTGCTGAAATGCATAATCATGTAGTATAGTTTTGTACTCGATGGATATACATTTCCTACTTCGCCTTAAAAATTAATCACCAACCATTGTATCTCATAATTAAACAGATGGACAGAACTTGGATACTGCATGGACACTTATGTTCCCCTTCATATATAAATGGTGTTCAACCCTTTATGGGGTTTATTAGAGCTCATGAAGGTCACAACCTGGACGTGTATTGCCCGCGCTGCACATGTATGAATGGTGAGAAGAGGCCTCACCATGTAGTGGAAGATCATTTACACATTTTTGGGATGGACCGCACATATGTTAGGTGGGTTTATCATGGTGAACCATATAATGATCCTTCAGCGGGAGAAGCAGATCTTGCTCACACTGTATGTGTGCTGGCATATGTAGTTAATTATTTATATTGATGCTGCCGCTGTTTCGATCAATAGTTTGCATTGCTGTGCAAGGTTCTGTACTCAAATTTAACTTGTTGCAGATGGATGGACGGGAAGGAGAGAAAAAGCGCTTGCTTCAGGAAACGGGTTTCAGCTCTGGGACATGTGCTGTGCCAGATGAGAAGGTAAATATGTAAAACGACATTTGTTCAGGTTGCATCCCTTAGATGTTTGTCTAATCTGTTGATGTACTAATTGAAGAAGCATAGAGTTGAAGAGGTCTCTCAGTTTGATGGGAGATTTGAAGATGAATCTCAGTTTGATGCACCTGTGGATGGTACTGATGACGAGCCTTTCATAGACGAAGGTCCTGCACCTGAGATTATCCAGCCTACAGAAGGAGGCCGTGGACCGAGTACACAGCTTTGCGTTGAAGTGGATGCACGCCCGGAGATCATCAGGGCGTCCGGGTAGTCTCAAGACCACCCAGCCCTGATGCACCTGTGGATGGTACTGATGACGAGCCTTTCATAGACGAAGGTCCTGCACCTGAGATTATCCAGCCTCAGAAGGAGGCCGTGGACCGAGTACACAGCTTTGCGTTGAAGTGGATGCACGCCCGGAGATCATCAGGGGCGTCCCGGTAGTCTCAGGACCACCCAGCCCTGATGCAAAATGTTGAGCTACTTTATGATTCGTACTCTTATGTTCTGGTGCTGTAGTATGTACTATCTTTGTTATGATTTGTACGCCTTTGGCGCTAGAACTATAATTAAGCATTCAGTGGATGATCGCATTGCAAAATTTGACACCCACACAATCAGTTCATCGTATGAGTAGTAGCACAATTACTTCTACAGCCAGTCCTGCCAGCGCATTAATTGGTAGCATGAAACACTTTCAGGTACTCCCCTCTGATTCATATTAATTGACTCAATTTTGTCTAGATATGGATGTATCTAGATGCATTTGTTAACTAGACTAACAAACTTGAGTCAGTTAATATGAATCGGTGTAAACCGCCCAAGTCCTCGAGCAGCTAGTTTATTGACTCTGGACTCCAAGCCTCTCGCGGCAAGCCATCGACGAAGCTTTGACCAGATCTTGGCCCGCTTTTTTTTTGTGAATAGCAAAGCTTTGACCAGTTCCTCTCGGGATACAGCACGCCGGTGAGCTTGCACGGTTGCCATGAGCACTTTCCGGCGGAACTTCCTCTGCAGCGCCCTCAAGCCGCCGCTGCGAGACAGCACGCAGTGCCTCGAGGTGGACGGAACGGACGAACTCGGGATCTCAGGGCGGGGGGTCCGCCTCGTCCCGGAACGATCTCCAGCGGGTTAACGAGGACATGCATGGCGGCCAGGGGATTTGGTTTTTTTTGTTGTTGTTTGAGCTTGGGATTTGGGGTTTTTTCGGATAGGGGAGGAGGAACCGAGGAAGAGGAAGGAACAGCCCGCGTGCTTGGCGCGTGGCGGTGTGCTTGAATTTCGAATTTTTGTGAAATGTTTCATTTCCCCGCTACAATTCGGGGGTTTTCTTGACGCGCCAATGCGTCCCGCCGGGCAGGTTCAAGTGAATTTGGGGTGCCACACTATGGGCCCCAGTTTCAGTGAGACATGTAATGACTAGTCACATCAGTAAGTTCACTGTGTAATAAAATATGTTACCCCTCCCCTTTATGTAGCCCCCTTGTCTCTCCCGATCGAGTGCCGATTGCCGATGGATGCAAGCCGCTAGCTCGATCCCCTCCTTTCGCCTCCACCGTCCAGGCATCCAGCTTGGAGGGGCAAGCTGCATCTAGACCAAGCGGATTAGGTAGTACTCTACTAGTAATGTTCTATCCTTTCTCGATATCGGTTCCTTTTTCCTCACCTCGATATCTTGCGCATCTATTTCCTATTCTGGGCGAAGGGGTGTCTTTCTGGTCACCCTCGCGCTGGGAGTGATTGATGGGGATGGGGGTGGGGGCGGGGGCTACCTTTGCTTGGATTGGGGTGTTCTTCCTTTATTTGTCGACATTTGCAACCCTTGTAGTCTCTGCTGATCCTCAATGTATCTTTTGTCAGCTTGTACAGGAAAGGGAAGACCTCGGTGGTGGTGGGGGGCAATGGAGCGTAAGGCCACCACGCATGTGGGCAGTTGGCTGAGCCTGAGCTGCGTCCCCAGCCCCGCAAAGCAGGTACTCCGTTTGCTTATCCACTCTGTCTGTCTGCATCCTCAATCTGTTCCTGTTCTGGAAAATGCTTAAAGTAGCACATGTCTTCAGTTGTTTGTGCGTAAAGCCTCTGTGACACCATGCTCTATATTCTCTGTATCAGGTTGGTACCTCCAGGTTCCGTGCTGAGGCTATGGGGAACGATAGCGCCCTGCTGCAGGAGCATGGCCAGATCTGCAGCACAAGAAGCGAAATGCCATGCCGAGTGGCAGGGACCGCCCAGGGTAATTTTTTTTAACCAACTTACCATGATGTAGTCTGAATCTGATACTCCCTCCGATCCAAATTAATTGACTCAACTATCTGTAGATACGGATGTATCTAGATGTGTTTTAGCTCTAGATACTACTACCTCCATCCCAAAGCTTAGGGCTTATATTATTTTTAGAAAGTCAAACTATACCATGTTTGACTAAGCTTTTACCAAAAATCATTAACATGCAAAATACAAAATTAATATCATTAAATAGGTTGTGAAATATATTTTCCTACGGTATCTACACAATATTATATTTGTTGATAGAATGTTCTAAAATTTTGGTCAAACTTTACTTGTTTTGATTTCTCAAAAATAAATAAGCCTTAAGCTTTGGGATGGAGGTATCTAGACAAAGCTGAGTCAACTAGTTTTTTTGTCTGTCCATATAGCTAGTGTTCATGATGCAAAAGGCTAAGAGCATCCACTATATGCATCAGTCTATCTCATACAGTAATTCAATATCACTGCTGAGGTCTGCCTTTTGTTTTGCTATTCATATGCAGACTGAAACTTTAGGGCCTTTACTCAAAAGGAAGATCAAAACTGCGGCTGATCAGGCTGCCAGTATGTTGATGCCGCCCCATCTTCTAAATGCCTCTACAAGCACAAGGCCACGCGCCAGCTGGGTGGTGATCTTTTAATGAATATGGTATATTTTCTTAATCCACAAAACATGCCTTGATTTTTGTCTGTTTATTGTCGGTTTTTTCTAATGCTTGCCAAAAGTTTACAACAACAACAACAACCAAGCCTTTCAGTCCCAAACAAGTTGGGGTAGGCTAGAGTTGAAACCCATAAGATCTCGAAGCCAAAAGTTTAGAAACACCAAATTCGTTTGCTTACAATCATCATACAGTAATGTTCATCTACTCCAGTTCCCCTAACCCAACAAAAAACGATGTTAATTACGATTTTTAGATTAAAAGAGCACCATTAGGCGCTGTTAATTATGACTTTGAGATTAAAATGTCATTTACAATTGCTAATTACAATTTTGAGACAAATGATTAGTTTAACCTCGACCTGTTCTGCTCTCCATTTTTCCCAACCGAACAAAAATGTAACCATTCCATTCCTCTGAAATGGAACCATTCCATTCCATTCCATGCTGTTTCAGAACCGAACACACCCTTGCATTGTTGTGAACGGTTGTCCATACACAACCATACCCTTCCACTTACATCCAGCACTATATGCATCAGTCTGTCTCAGAGTCATTCAATATCACTGCTGAGATCTGTTCCCATTCTTATGCAGGCTGAAACTGCTGCGCCTTTACTCAAGTGGATGCAAAATGAGGCTGATGAGGCTGCTGTGAGGACGATGGTGCCGGCACCATCATCCGAAAACCTCTACAAGCACGAGGCCATGGGCCAGCTGGGTGGTGACCTTTTAATGAATCTGGTATATTTTCTTAATCCACATACATGATTTTATTATTATCTGTTTAATTACTGTTGGCTTTGCCTAATGCTTACCAAAAGTTCAGAAACACTGCGTTTGCTTACAATCATCATGCACTAATTTTTCACTTTTCAGTCTGTCTCATCCAGTATATAAACTGTTGAGTTCCGTTGGCTTCTTTTGTAATCATTTGCATTGTTGTCAACTGTTGTCTATGCACAACCCTATTCTTCCACTTACATCCCGCACTATTTGCATCAGTCTATCTCATAGATTTATTAAATATCAATGATGAGTTCTGTTGCTATTCATATGCAGGATGAAACTTCTGTGCCTCTACTCAAATGGAAAAAAATGATCCTGATGAGGCTGCTGTGAAGACGATGGTGCCCTACATCTTCTGAAAACCTCCTCAAGCACAAGGCCACGGGCCAGCTGGGTGGTATCCTTTTTAAGCAGGTATATTTTCTTAATCCTCGTACATGATTTGATTTATTATTGCCGGCTTTGTCTAATGCTTACCAATAGTTCAGAAACACACACAACCATATTCTTCCACTTACATCCAACACTATATGCATCAGTGTCTCATAGATTCATTTTATATATCACTGCTGATGTCTGTTGCTCTTCAATTTTCATATGCAGACTGAAACTGCTAAGCCTTCATTGGTCAAAAGGATTGCAACTGCTGCTGATGAGGCATCTGCAGAGGCTGCCACCAAGTTACTGCACCTTCTGGATGCTTATATAAGCTCAAGTCCAAGGACCAGCCGGGTCGTAACCATCCAAGGGTTCGGGTATATTTTCTTAAGCCACATATACATGCCATGATTTATGTCTGATATTATCACCGGCTCTGTCTAATGCTTTTTGGAATTCGGAAACGCCAAATTAGCATGCTTATATTCATCATACACTAAATTTTGACTGTTCAGTTTGTAACATAGTGTTATGCACTCGCTTGTCAACATTTGCATTGCTCTGAACTATGCACTTTACACAACCTAATTCTTCCACTTACATTCAGCGCTACGCACCAGTAGTACCTCCCATGTTTCCTTCACCATCCCGATGCCGAGCTTGCGGGAATATGTAGCCATGTACATACCCTATTGGCTGCGCGTTCGGTTAATATGGTTAATTCGGTTCGGTAAATACGGTTTTTCAGTAAATACAGTTTTAATACTTCGGTAAATACGGTTCCGTATAAAAATATTGTTCGGTTTCGGTAATAACCATATTAATTCGGTTCGGTTTCGGTAATAACCAAATTAACCAAAGTTGACGCGAATTTTTGAATAACACCTATTTTTTATGGATATATATTTTGTTTCTATTTTTTTAAAGTCCAAACTGGTTATGTTACAGAGATAGAAATGATAAATAATGAAAATACAGCCAAATTTAAAAAATGTTGCATATTACAGATTTGAAATAATGAGAATGCGGCCAAATAAAAAAAATGATGCACGTTACAGACTTGAAATAAGGAAAATGTGGCAAAATTGAAAAAATGATGCACAATCCGTACTTGAACTCACGACCTATCAATCATTTATGTAAAATAGAACATGCAAACCACCACGCTGTGCTGCCTCACTTGTCCATTATGCACCTGTGAACAAATATAAACGTTTTATATGAATTAGGGATGGCCCGTAAAGTAAAATTCGTTGTTCGCTAGGCTGCTCGGTTTTCTTCGGTTAACTGTGGTTTTTTTGGTTTTTAACCGAATTAACCGAGTTGGGTATGGTTAGCACTTTCACTAACTTAAACCTAACCATAAAACCATAAAAACTGAAATCCGGTTTCGGTTAGGTTTTTTTCGGTTCGGTTTTCGATTTCAGTTCGGTTATGTGCAGTCGGACCTCCTATGGCTCTATCTACCTTTCTAATAACTCCTTCACAGAGTTACAGGTATGTATTCTCAGTGGTTTAGCATGAATTGGCATATAGTAAAGTCTTATTTTTAGTCTTCCTGCTTCTTACATTAGTATCAATTTTCACATGCAGACTGTACCTTGTGAACTTCGTCCAATGATTAACCAGATGTGTCCGCATGAAGGGTCTTTCACTATGCATGGCAATGGCAAATTGATGAACACCTACACGGTCTATGAGGTGTATGTCTACAAGACGCAGGTCATCACATATTTGTATGGACATGATTGGAGAAAGTTTGCTTTTGACTACGGTCTGAAGAAGGGCGACGAGCTGAGGATCAGAAACTCAAACGGGCAGATATACGTAACTGCTTACAGAGTTGGAGACACTTCGAAATATATATTATGTAACTTTTTTGTACTCATATCCTTTGATTACTGCATCAGTTGTTCTAAACCATTCCCTCTGTTCTAGCTTGCTGGGTTTAACATGATCAAAGTTGCAGATCCCCTGATGGAACAGGAGCGGATGTCACAAAGGGCACCCACACCAGCACCGGCACCGGCTTCCCACTCTCCTGCATCAGCACCGGTTCCTGTACCAGCTCCGTTTACTGCATCTACCCAGCGGGCTCTGCATCGCACTGGTTCCTCTAGCTGCACCATTTCTGCACCTGCCCAATCTCAGACAACCCGGTTCCTCTAGAGGCACCCGTTATTGCACGCCAGCTGTCTCCTGCATCAGCACAAGCTCGTGTACCAGCCCAGGCTCCGCACCTGCCCAGCATCACCGAGGTCTCAGCTCATTGCTGTGGCCACCCGTGTGGTGACCAGGACGCATCTGAAGGCTATGTTCGTGAGTATATGACAGCATAACTGCTCTTATCTTGATGTCTTCTCTACTCAAAGTCTCACATGGTTCAGTCTTCAGTGCATTGGTGCCATTGACTAATTTTTGGTGGTATCTCTTGCTTTGAATCAGAAATTGCCTAAAAGTATCTCCAAGGATCTCAATGCTGGCCGAAGGGGCAAGATTTCCCTCGTCATGGAGAGTGAAGGTCTCACCGTGGAGGGACGGTACTCCGTCAGTCCCACAGATGGCCGCTTGGCTGTTACTTTCAGGTGGAAAAAGTTCATTGACGGTGCCAAACTTCGCATTGGATCAAAGTTGAAGGTCAAGATCTTTCGATGCCGCTGTGACATGCTGGTCATAAAGTTTGCGGTTGTCTAGTTCTGTTGTCCCATGAGCCCTTAGCAAATGCATTTGTAGTTATACTTATATAAGGTTATCTTATCTGAACTGCTAATTAATTGTATGGGTGGTAAAACTCTGGCAAGCTTTTGCTCTTAGCAAGTATGTATGTATGATCATCTATTATGATAACTAATGTTTGTGTTCATCTTAATTTGCATTTCTATTTTAGAAAAAAACTTAAGAACTATCAGATTGAATCCACAACATGATTCAAATAGATTCATTACACCGAGCCACATGTCTTGACCTTGCTATACACTAGTTCCATTAATTAGTGCAAGAAGGCTTACCTGAGCTGCCTGAACCACGGCAGATTCGAATCCACCTTAGCTATCTAGCTAGAAATACAACCTTTGCAGAAAGAGGATTTGCAGTATGGGGAGGCTGACATTGGGGACCCATGAGGCAGCAGCGTTGTCAACGTTTTAAAGGCGGCAGGAGATCGAAACAAAAAAAATAAGCCAAAAATCAGTTGGTAAACAAAATCCAAGAAATGAAACATTTACCTTTCCGAGAGGATGACATGCGGGACCCATGAGGCAGCAGCATCCTCAACTATTCCAAGGCGGCAGGGGATCAAAATAAAAAAAGGAAATAGCCAGAAATTAATTAGGGTCAAAAATAAATCTATCAAAGGAAACATTTATTGTTCATAGAGGATGACATGTGGGACCGACCTGCCAGCTGCGTCGTCATCGTTTCAAAGGGGGCAGGGGATCAAAAGAAAAAGGCAAATAGCCAGAAATTAGGGGAAAAATAAATCCAACAAAGGAAACTTTTATTGTACAGAGGATGACATCCGGGACCCATGAGCCAGCAGCTTCCTCAACGTTTCAAAGTCGGCATGAGATTGAAAGAAAAAGGAAAGTGACCAAATATCGGGAGCCAAAAATAATCCAAGAAAAGAAATTTTATTGTACATAGAGGATGACATGCGGGTCCCATTTGCAGCGATCTCAACGTTTTCAAGGTGGCACAGACCAAAAGAAAAATGAAGTAGCCAGAAATCAGGGGTGAAAATCCAAGAAAAGAAAGATTTCAATTGGGCTGCATCTGGACATGGGCCTTTTGACTCGTACAATTTCAGCCCACTCCAAAACAGGAAAGTTCGGATTTTTCTAAAAAAACAGGAAAGTCCTATGCTTCGCAAAAACACAAAACAAGGAGATTCAACATATAAGTTTGTTTATGTAAAAATAAAGATTTAATTTATCCGTTTGCAATAGCTCAGAGCGAAATACACTGTTTATTGTCTGCAAAATAATCAAGATATCACATGTTTCTTGTACGAGGAGGCTGACATCGGGGACCCATGAGCCAACGTCAACGTTTTAAAGGCGGCAGGGATGGAAAGAAAAAATAAAACCAAAATCCGTTGGTAAAAATCCAAGAAAAGAAACATTTTCGTTCGAGAGGATGACATGCGGGACCCATGAGGCAGCAGATCCGCGTTTATTGTTCATAGAGGTTGACATGTGGGACCCGTGAGCCAGCCGTCCTCAACGTTTTGAAGGCTGCAGGGTGATCGAAAGAAAAATAAGCCAAAAATCGTTTGGTCAACAAAATCCAAGAAAAGAAACATTTACCGTTCGGAGAGGATGACATGCGGGACCCATGAGGCAGCAGCATCCTCAACGATTCCAAGGCGGCAGGGAAATATCCAGAAATTAATTAGGGGTTCAAAATAAATCCATCAAAGGAAACTTTATTGTTCATAGAGGATGACATGGGACCGACCTGCCAACGTCCTCATCGTTTCAGAGGGGCAGGAGATCAAAAGAAAAAGGCAAATAGCCAGAAATTAGGGGTCAAAAATAACTCCAAGAAAGCAAACTTTATTGTTCGTAGAGGATGATATGCGGGACCCATGAGCCAGCAGCTTACTCAACGTTTCAAAGGCGGCATGAGATCGAAAGAAAAAGACAAGTGACAAAATATCAGGAGCCAAAGATAATCCAAGAAAAGAAACTTTATTGTACATAGAGGATGACATGCGCGTCCCATTTAGCAGCAGCAGTCTCAACGTTTCAAATGCGGCTTGAGATCAAAAGAAAAAGAAAGTTGATTGTACATAGAGGATGACATGCGGTCCCATGAGTCAGCAGCTTACTCAACGTTTCCAAGGCGGCACGGGATCAAAAGAAAAAGGAAATAGCCAAAAATCATAGGGTGAAAAAAAATCCAAGAAAATAAACTTTATAGCACATAGAGGATGACATGCGGGTCCCATGAGCCAACAGGTTCAAACGTGGCATGAGATCGAAAGAAAAAGGCAAGTGACCAAATATCAGATCCAAAAATAATTCAAGAAAAGAAACTTGATTGTACATAGAGGCTGACATGTGGGACCTGAGCCGAGAAGAGTCCTCAACGTTTCAAAGCGGCGGGGGATCAAAAGAAAAAGAAATTGCCAAAAATCAGAGGGTGAAAAAAAAACCAAGAAAATGAACTTTTATAGTACATAGAGGATGACATGCGGGTCCCATGAGCCTGCAGGTTCCTCAACGTTTCAAACGTGGCATGAGATCGAAAGAAAAAGGAAAGTGACCAAATATCAGGATCCAAAAATAATTCAAGAAAAGAAACTTGATTGTACATAGAGGATGACATGGGTCCCATGAGTCAGCAGCTTACTCAACGTTTCCAAGGCGGTAGGGGATCAAAAGAAAAAGGAAATAGCCAAAAATCAGAGGGTGAAAAAAAAATCCAAGAAAATAAACTTTTATAGCACATAGAGGATGACATGCGGGTCCCATGAGCCACAGGTTCCTCAACGTTTCAAACGTGGCATGAGATCGAAAGAAAAAGGCAAGTGACCAAATAAGGAGCCAAAATAATTCAAGAAAAGAAAGTTTTATAGTACATAGAGGATGACATGCGGGTCCCATTTAGCAGCAGCGGTATCACCGTTTGAGAGGCGGCAGGGGATCGAAAGAAAAAGGCAAGTGACCAAATATGAGGAGCCAAAAATAATTCAAGAAAAGAAAGTTTTATAGTACATAGAGGATGACATGCGGGTCCCATTTAGCAGCAGCGTATCACCGTTTGAGAGGCGGCGGGGGATCGAAAGAAAAGGCAAGTGACCAAATATGAGGTGCCAAAAAACTCCAAGAAAAGAAAGTTGATTGCACATAGAGGATGACATGCGGGTCCCATTTAGCAGCGGTCTCAACGTTTCCAAGGTGGCAAGGGATCAAAAGAAAAAGGAAGTAGCCAGAAATCAGGGGTCAAAAAATCCAAGAATAGAAAGAATTTTGGTTCATAGAGGATGACATGCGGGACCCATGATCCTGCATCGTAAACGGCTCGATCGGAGAGCGTTGAACGAGATGGCGCGATCGAGAAAAACAATGCCGAGAGGCTACCATCTCGGGCCCTACATCCCTCGGCGGTGCGGATTTGCGTTGACTCGGCCGGCGAACCCGAGATTTCGAGATGCACCACGTTCCGGGACACCATACGTTTTGGCCGTTTCGTCGGGCTAGGTGGCCTCAAAAGAGAAAAAATGTTTTGACATGCACAACGGAGAGACCAAAAATCGTCGGCCATGGTACACCAGCAACCACGGCGCGACTTCAACTTCGTCGGCCATGGCAACTTTTCTTGTAGTGATGAGCGCAAGACACTCCGCCAGCCGCGTGCCAAGAAGGATGCTACCATTGCGCGCCTCCGCGCAAAGATAGTATCCTTGGAGGCAACTGTCAAGGCCCACGAGGACCAGCTGATGGAGCTATCGAAGAAGATGAAGACATTCGGGAGGAGCAGCCTTCCGAGTGATGATGAGGATTTCGAAGAAGATGAGAACACTGATATGGAAGACTATGAGTTTCTGGAAGCCGGAGAAGATGACCACACCTCGATACATGTGGATAGTGAGTAGTAGTTTCACTTGATCACTTCGGTAGGTGTGAGTTTGTATCAGGATCCCCTTGTATCGTAGAACGAATGAATGGTTCTTCAAACCAACGGTGTGTTAGCTTTGTAATGTGTGATGTTTGGAATGAATGAAAAAGTGTTGTTGGTTTTTACCCCCTCAACACTACTCAAGTTTTGAAACTTTGTGAACTTTAACAAACCATAGAAATTTCCCTCTTATCTTATCATCTACCTCAATGATCAGATGGCCCCACCAACCCGCAGCACCAACCAGGATGCAATGATCCATGATGGCAGACGCGAAGGCAGAGCGAGAAGCCAATATTGCCGCACTGAACAAATAGCTCAGAACAATCAAGGCCATGGAAACCACGATCACCCTGGATCGAAGCTGAAGAATTTCCAGAACACTAACCCTCCCATGTTCAGCAAGACAGAAGAGCCCCTTGATGCTGATGACTGGCTCCAGACAATGGAGAACAACCTGGAAGTTGCGGGAGTAGAAGCCGCAGAGAAAGTACTGTTTGCCACCCACTATCTGTCAGGACCTGCCAGAGCCTGGTGGACTAGTGCCCGCGCAATGAATGCCGGACAAATGATGACCTGGGAAGACTTCAAGCTGAAGTTTAGCAAGTATTACGTGCCCCAAGGACTGATCAAGAAGATGAGAGACGAGTTCCGTGAACTCAAGCAAGGAAGAATGTCGGGTGGTAGAACCGACATGAGACCGACAAATGAGAAGAGGAAGGAAAGATTTCTGAACGGACTACATGACGAGATGCAAACTGTGTTAGTGAACATTCCGTTCGCTGACCTAGAAGCCCTGGTAGATTCAGCAATACATATGGAAGGGAAGCTACACCAAGCCAATGAGAACCGCAAGCGGAGGATGATGAACCAAAATGGACCCAACACCGCCCAGAAGTACCGCAATAGCTCAACTGGAGGATTTGCCTCAAGATACAACAAGCCCCCTGCTCAGACATATCGCCCAAACTACACCAACAACAACGGAGGACCCCCGAAGCCCGGAGGCAACAACAACAACAACCACAACAGCAACAACAACAGCAATCACACCAACAACAATGGTAACAACAACAACCCCAATACTGCCCCGAGGACTGGAAGCAACGCTCTTCCCGTCACTCCCAAAGACAAGTCAACTGTGAACTGCTATGAATGTGGAGTTGTGGGTCACTACTGCAATGAGTGCCCCAAGAAGCTCGCCAAGATTGCCGCCAATACCGCTGCACCTGGCCAACAACAGCGCGCTTTGCAGCAAAGGAACCCGAACAACCGCAACGGCCGCCTCTACCACATGAATGCAACAGAAGCACAGGAAGCACCTCAGGCCATGCCAAGTATGTTTTCCGGTTAATTCAACTCCCAATCTCTCTTAGGAACCTAACCTTTCTTAAAATCTCGGGACGAGATTTTTTTAAGGGGAAGGGTTTGTAACATCCCAAAAATTTCAAAACAAAGAAAATGAATTTCCCTATTTCCAAAATTTGGAACCAACAAAAACTTTTATTAAATTTAGTTTGATGCATAGTGATCATGCTTATAGGTTGTGTTATTGCCATGATTGATTGTTGAAGTATTTGGAAATGATCTAAAACCCTAAACCCTACTCTCCATTTTACCCTCCAAGATAAAACCAAATAAAAAGAAATCAAATTAAAAAGAAAATGCCTATGTGAACCCATAGCCATTCTTGCAAATAATAAACTACACCATGTCCTATCTTGCTAGATGGTTTGCAAAACCTCAACTTACCAACTCAATCTAAGGTGAAATAAAAAAGAAAATAAGAATATGCATAGAGGCTTATGTGGCACATAGCCATAATACCAAATCTTGACCTATGCACTCAAACTTTCCCCAAATGGTTTGAACCCTTTACCAAACTCAATCTAACACTAAATAAACCCTACACCATGCCCTCTGATCAAAGAAAAAGAATAGGAAATAAAAATAGAAATACACATATGATCGCCTAAGGCTATATTTGAAAATTAGGTCTAGGACATGATCTAACTTTGCTAGATGGTTTGAAAATATTAGGAAACCCTACCTAGTACTCAACAAAGCCAATCCAAGGTGAAACAAAACAAAATAAAGAAAAATCAAAGTGTCCATAGAGGCATATGAGAGGAAATGGCCAAAAATGCAAATTTGAGCAAAAGGCCACCAAACTTGGTTTGATTGTTTGGATTACATTCTTATACCTTTTAAACCCTCAAAAACATCAAGTGGGTCAAGAAAAATCAAATCAAAAATCAAATAAATGCAAATTCCAAATGGCATATGATAATGGTCACATGTGCCATTTTTAATATCTTACCCACTTTGAGCCCTTTTATTAAGAGATTCCTAAACTAAATATTCTCAAGTATTTGCACCTCATCCAAGACCACATCAAGGTGAACAACTTTGGTAAAGCACACCCCTGCAAATTCTTGCTAAATTTCAAATTATGATCAAGCCAAGTGGCAACATTGAAACAAATTCTAGATTACCCAAATATTTAGAATATTCACAAATCAATTCCAAAACCCAAACCAATGCCACCATTTGATGCCAAACCTTATTTAGAGCCCATCCATGCAGAAAGTTGGCCAAAAGTCAAACACAAATGAGATCATTACATGTGATCAATTTGTTACATAGAGTAAAAATAGGGTACAACCACTCTCAACCACTATGTACCACCTCCTCTCTCTCTCCCTTTTGCTCATCTATAGTGCTTTGTACCTCTAAACCCCCACCATGACCTCACATAGCTTGGCCATGATCATCCTCACACAAAACCAAGCCAAAGACTTGACATGTGTCACATACACTTTGACAAATACTAATTGTGCATGCTCTAGACCTCCCTCCCCTTGCTCACCTTGCCAAACCATCTTGCCTCACCTTACTTTAGCAAGCCATGACCTCAGACACAAATGGATTGCACCCAAATCATCAAGAACACACCATGCCGGCCAACCTTGATCACCACCATGCCCAAACCCACTCCACTCCCTCTCTCTCTCTCTCTCACCATGTCCTGGAGGATCACCTCATCACCCTGTACCTGCTGGGCACCAGCCTTGGCCAAGGAGACGACGACAAAAGCGAGAACATGACGTGCCCCGACGTGATCACCACGCCAGAGCGCGCACCTGCATTGTCCTGGACGCGCCAGTACCCGAGCTGCCCTCGTCACCCCCCGTCCTTCCTTCGACCCCACCTCTCTCCTACACCACCACCAGGTCACCACCTAGCTCCCAGACACCGCCATTGGACCACGGGAGCCCTGTGGACGACGCCATCGTCGCTGACCATCCGCCACGGGCCCGACAGAACACGACGTCGCCTGCCCACCTCCGTCAACCCCTGTCCTCGCCACGACGCGCGTTAGGTCCTCGGTGACATCGCCAACACTGATGCACCCTCGCCCGTGAACCTTGCCCACCGTAGCCTTGACGACGACGACCTGCTCCGCGCCCCGCAGCACCTCGCGCCCCTATAAATAGAGGCATCCCCTGGATGAATTCTCCAAGCCAGCTCGCTCCTCTCCCTTCACTTACTCTCCTCGACCCTCTTCCCCTCCACATTGCCACCGGAGTTGCTCCAATTTCACCAACGACTGCCGCGGCAGTAGCAAGACGGCGACGACGATTGGCGCCACTTCAGCTCCTCCCACGACCGCCATTCGCCTCGCCATCGTCGACAACCTCCCCCTGCACCGACGCCCAGCCTCTCCGCGCCGCCAGTAAGCCGCCGACCCCCTACCTCCGCCGTGCCAGGGTTTCTTCTCGCCGGATACGATGACGCCTCGCGTCCGTCCGATCCATCCCTGATCGTGCGTACCAGGATGAAACATACAGTTTCGGTGTTATAACTCACCGACGCGTGGGTCCCACGCTGTCAGCTGGCCCGCGTGCACCGTGGGCGTAGCTGGGCCGGCCCACCTCTCTCGTTCTCCCTCTGGCCCGTTTACTTTCCCGCCTCGGCCCACAGTTTGAATTCAAATTAATTTGTTTCAGTAAATTTCAATACTGGTGCACAATTAAACTTTAAATAAAACAAAATATACCAAACCAAATTTGACCAATTTTATATATTTGGAAAGCTCATGAAATGTTCTATCCAACCCCACTGGATTCACATCAAGATCTAGGGTAAAATTTAAATAGTAAAAATAACAAGATAGAGAGTTTTCAGAATTCAAATAAATTTATAAAATCAACCATGATGACTTTTAGGTTGATTCAAATTCTCATAACTCACATTTCAAATACTCTAATTGTTTATGTAAAAATATGATAGGGTTGCTTCATATGATCATGGGCTAGAATCAAAAATTGGCTATGTAGTCAATACTAGCCCATTTAAATTACTTCCAAATTTAGGATTTGAAATCTATGAGGTGTAGCACCTCATTAAAATCACATTCACAAGTGATTCAAGGTGAGGTGATGATATTTGTCTTCATGACCCCATATGTTCTTCTTGAGAATATTAAATCATTTCAATAGTAGTAGTTAAATTATTCAAAACTATGTATTAAATCATATGAGATGTATTCTTCTCATTTAAATCTTTGTCTCAAGTATTTCAACATGAGGAAGTGACCATGGACTATATAATATCATATTGAGTTATTTGGTGACATTAAATCACAACTAGGATAGTATTAAATTGCATGAGGTGTGTCACCTCATTTAAATCCTTTTCCCAAATCATGATTATGAAGTGTTGACTTTGGTCAACATGAGTTCATGTATTATCATATGAGGAAATTAAATCTCAACAAGATTCAATGAGAGGAAATTATTTCTCCAAAGAATTAAATAGAAACCTTAATTAATATTTGTAATGAGAGGAAATTATTTTTCTTAAGAAGATAACCAAGTCAACCAACCTAATAATCATGTTGTGATGCTAGACTAGCTTGTGTGACTCATGTGTGTGCTTAGTTTAGCTCTTAAGTTTTGTTTGGTGATTGTGTACATCGTATTCATTTTTAGACGCTAGTACCGAGGAGTACCAGGAGGAGGAGGTCTACTTACAGGAAGAAGAAGACCACTTTGATCAATACACCACTGAAGGCAAGCTATTACCAATGCAAACTAATATTCTTGCAAGTTGCCCTAGGCAAAGCTCTACAAGAGTAAGGCCTCATCACAATTTACTTTATGCTTAATGGTCCTATCCCAAGTTTTTACCTTACAAGTATTTTACTTTGGTTTATCAAAGTTTACTTTTTGATTCATGATTCACTTGGTCTAGATATAGAGTAGAGCAAGAACATCAAACTTAGCCTAGAAAGCTATAAGCTAGTTAGCACCCCTCATGACTAGTTGCTAGTGCTAACAAATAAAATTGACTACTCTAGATGGGAACATGTGAAATGAAATGACTTTGAAAACCTTGGAATGAGGAGTCATTCTATTGAAAGATTTTGAAGGTGAATGTGACTTATGAATGACAAGGTGAACTTTACAAAAACTGATGGTTGGGTTCGGATGCGATACCATTCTAATTTTGCAAGTACCCCCACAACACCCGATTATGGGTAAGGGCTTAACTGGAAGTTTATGTATCTTAGTATGGGTTCTCTAAACAAGCGTCATAGGGGTTATGCCGAGGCTTCCTCCGTTGCTGTGAAATGATGTGAAATGACGTGAAATAAGGTGAATGTCCGGCCCAAGCCCCGTGCAGTTCCCTGTCGAGGCTTGTCTTCACCGGGAGGCCAATCTCATGGGGAGAGGTGCCTATACTAGGGTATGTAAGTGAAAGGTTATGGTTGGTAGTCCGCACACGGAGTGTGATAAATCAGGCCAGTTAACCCGACGGATTATTGCAAATGTTGTGGCACAAGTGTACGACCTCTCGCAGAGTGTAAAACTATTCGAATAGCCGCATCC
Organism: Lolium multiflorum; assembly: GCA_030979885.1. NCBI lineage: Eukaryota > Viridiplantae > Streptophyta > Magnoliopsida > Poales > Poaceae > Lolium > Lolium multiflorum. The sequence continues at coordinate 238,466,291 of CM061753.1, forward strand.
ACGGTTATGGACGGTTGGAAAGGCTATATTGTTCCGTCATCACCATTTTCAAAAATGTGACATATGACTTGTGACTTGAACTTGAAAGGTGAATGGTGAATTTGAATTGAATCACAACAGAGTTGTGGGAATGACACTAATGTTCCCACTTGAGTTAGTTAGCAAATGAAGAGGCTTTTACTAAATGTTTGTGAACTAAAATTGGCTTTATGCAAATAAACTTAGAGCTTAGCACCCCATTACTAAAATTGATAGTGCTTACACTAGTATTAGTTTGTGAGTACTTTAAAGTACTCATGGCTTTGTCCCTGGCTATTCAAATGGCCAGACTATGAAGAGGAACAGCAGTACGAGGAAGATGGATAGCAGGACGTCTACGATAACTAGGACTACTCCGACGTCAACAGTTGCCTGTGGAATGATGGACCACGATCGCTACTTCGCTCGCTATGTGTTTTGTAATTGGATCCTTAGATCCCCTATGTTGTATTAAGACTGGATCATGTGATCCTTTGTTGTAAGACGATTATGTGTTGTAATGAATGATGTGTTGTGATATCAATCTATTATGTCTCGCAAAAACAATATTCCTGGGATTGCGATGAATGGCATAATAGGCATCTGGACTTAAAAATCCGGGTGTTGACAATCATGATAAACACCACTGTCATAGTTTTTTATATTCATGTAGAGTATTTGAAATGTGAATTATGAGAGTTGGAATCAACTCAAAATGAATCATGGTTGATTTTTAATAAATGTTTGAAGTTTGAACAGGTACTGCCTTGTTATTTTTACTACATGAGTTCTACAATGAATCTAGGTTTGAGACTAGTTTTGTTGGATAGATAATTTCATAAGCTTTCCAACAATATCAAATTCATAAATTTTGGTTTAGTAGATTTTGTTCTATTAAATTTTGAACATGGCACCAGTATTGAATTCAAACTAAATTGATTTATTTGAATTTGAATAGCTGGGCTCGCGCGGGAAAAGTTAACGGGCCAGACAGAAAAATAAGAAAAGGGCCGGCCCACTACGTGTCTCGCACACACAGGCCGCCTGATAGTGGGCTCCACTGGTCAGTGACCCTTTAAACCCGAAACGGTATGGATCAACAGGAGACGTTGGATTAGATGGCGATTTAACGGCTCACGCTCGTCGTCGTCGACAACGAGCACAACCTCTCTGGCGGCGAGCACTAGGGGGTCGGCGGCTCACCGGAGGTTCGGCGACGAGCGGCGTTGATGCACGGTGAGGTGGTCGACGACGGCGGTTCTCCTGGTACAAGCGGCGGCTCCTGGGACGGCTCCAATCTTCGTCTTCGTCTGCGGTGGCTCCGCAGCACTCTGATGCGTGTAGTTGACACGTCCGTCGGGAACCCCAAGAGGAAGGTGTGATGCGCACAGTAGCAAGTTTCCCTCAGTAAGAAACCAAGGTTTAATCGAACCAGTAGGAGTCAAGAAGCACGTTGAAGGTTGTTGGTGGCGGAGTGTAGTGCGCACAACACCAGGGATTCGCCTAACGTGGAACCCGCACAACACAATGCTTAACTTTGCCCCAACGTAACGAGGTTGTCAATCTCACCGGCTTGCTGTAAACAAAGGATTAGATGTATAGTGTGGATGATGATGTTTGTTTGCGAAGAACAGTAAAGAACAATTGCAGTAGATTGTATTTCAGATGTAAAGAATAGGACCGGGGTCCACAGTTCACTAGTGGTGTCTCTCCCATAAGATAGCAGATGTTGGGTGAACAAATTACAGTTGGGAAATTGACAAATAAAGAAGGCATAACAATGCACATACATATATCATGATGAGTACTATGAGATTTAATCAGGGCATTACGACAAAGTACATAGACCGCTATCCAGCATGCATCTATGCCTAAAAAGTCCACCTTCAGGTTATCATCCGAACCCCTCCCTATTAAGTTGTAAACAACAGACAATTGCATTAAGTATGGTGCGTAATGTAATCAACACAAATATCCTTAGACAAAGCATCGATGTTTTATCCCTAGTGGCAACAGCACATCCACAACCTTAGAACTTTCTGTCACCGTCCCAGATTTAATGGAGGCATGAACCCACTATCGAGCATAAATACTCCTCTTGGAGTCACAAGTATCAACTTGGCCAGAAGCCTCTACTAGCAACGGAGAGCATGCAAGAACATAAATAACATATATGATAGATTGATAATCAACTTGACATAGTATTCAATATTCATCGGATCCCAACAAACACAACATGTAGGATTATAAATAGATGATCTTGATCATGATAGGCAGCTCACAAGATCTAACATGATAGCACAATGAGGAGAATACGACCATCTAGCTACTGCTATGGACCCATAGTCCAGGGGTGAACTACTCACACATCGATCCGGAGGCGATCATGGCGATGAAGAGACCCGGGAGATGATTCCCCTCTCCGGCAGGGTGCCGGAGGCGATCTCCTGAACTCCCCGAGATGGGATTGGCGGCGGCGGCGTCTCGGGAAGGTTTTCCGTATCGTGGCTCTCGGCATCGGGGCTTCGCGACGGAGGCTTTAAGTAGGCGGAAGGGCAGGTCAGGGGGCCACACGAGGGCCCCACACGCCAGGGCCGCGCGGCTAGCACCTGGGCCGCGCCGCCCTGTTGTGGCGGTGCCTCGTGGCCCCACTTCGTAAGTCCTCCGGTCTTCTGGAAGCTTCGTGTAAAAATAGGCCCCTGGGCGTTGATTTCGTCCACCTCCGAGAATATTTCCTTACTAGGATTTCTGAAACCAAAAACAGCAGAAAACAAACGGCTCTTCGGCATCTCGTCAATAGGTTAGTGCCGGAAATGCATAAATATGACATATAATGTGTATAAAACATGTGAGTATCATCATAAAAGTAGCATGGAACATAAGAAATTATAGATACGCTTGGGACGTATCAAGCATCTTAGTTCCTACTCGCCCTCAGTAGGTAAACGATAACAAAGATAATTTCTGAAGTGACATGCTAGCATAATCAATAGTATTGTAAAGCACATGCGATGAATGCAGCGATTCAAGCAATGATGAAGATAATGAGTAAACAAATGAATCATATAGCAAAGACTTTTCATGAATAATACTTTCAAGACAAGCATCAATAAGACTTGCATAAGAGTTACTCATAAAGCAATAAGTTCAAAGTAAAGGTATTGAAGCAACACAAAGGAAGATTAAGTTTCAGCATTGCTTTCAACTTCAACATGTATATCTCATGGATAATTGTCAACACAAAGCAATATAACAAGTGCAATAAGTAAACATGTAAGAATCAATGCACACAATTGATACAAGTGTTTGCTTCGATAGAAAGAATAGGCAAACTGACTCAACAATAAATTAAAAGATAGGCCCTTCGCAGAGGGAAGCATTGATTACTATATTTGTGCTAGAGCTTTCATTTTGAAAACAAGAAACAATTTTGTCAACGGTAGTAATAAAGCATATGAGTTATGTATAAGACATCTTATAAGTTGCAAGCCTCATGCATAGTATACTAATAGTGCTCGCACCTTGTCCTAATTAGCTTGGATTAACACGGATTATCATTGCATGACATATGTTTCAACCAAGTGTCACAATGGGGTACCTCTATGCCGCCTGTACAAGGGTCTAAGGAGAAGGTTCGCATTGGATTTCTCGCTTTTGATCATTCTCAACTTAGACACCCATACCGGGACAACATAGACAACAGATAATGGACTCCTCTTTAATGCATAAGCATTCAACAACAGTTAATATTCTCATAAGAGATTGAGGATTAATTGTCCAAACTGAAACTTCCACCATGAATCATGGCTTTAGTTAGCGCCCAATGTTCTTCTCTAACAATATGCATACTCAAACCATTTGATTGTGAGAACCGCCCTTACTTCAGACAAGACGAACATGCATAGCAACTCACATGATATTCAACAAAGGTAAAAGAGTTGATGGCGTCCCCAGAAACATGGTTACCGCTCAACAAGCAACTTACTAAGAAATAAGACACATAAGTACATATTCTTCACCACGATAGTTTTTAAGCTATTTTGTCCCATGAGCTATATATTGTAAAGGTAAAGAATAGAAATTTTAAAGGTAGCACTCAAGTGATGTACTTTGGAATGGCGGAGAAATACCATGTAGTGTTTAGGTATGGTGGACACAAATGGCATGGTTATTGGCTCAAGGATTTGGATGCATGAGAAGAATTCCCTCTCAATACAAGGCTAGGCTAGCAAGGTTGTTTGAAGCAAACTCAAGTATAAAAGGTGCAGCAAAGCTTACATATGAACATATTGTAGCTATTATAAGACTTTACATTGTCTCCTTGTTGTTCAAACACCTCAACCAGAAAATATCTAGACTCTAGAGATCAATCATGCAAACCAAATTTTAACAAGCTCTATGTAGTTATTCATTAATGAGTACAAGGTACATGATGCAAGAGCTTAAACATGATCTATATGAGCACAACAATTGCCAAGTATCACATTATTCAAGACATTAAACCATTTACCACATGCGGCATTTTCCGTTTCCAACCATATAACAATGAATGAAATAGTTCAAATTTCGCAATGAACATTAAAGATAAAGCTAAGAACATATGTGTTCATACGAAACAGCGGAGCGTGTCTCTCTCCCAAACAAAGAATTCTAGGATCCGATCTTATTCAAACAAACGAAAATAAAAACAAAAACGAACAGACGCTCCAAGTAAAGCACATAAGATGTGACGGAATAAAAATATAGTTTCACTAGAGGAACCTGATAAGTTGTCGATGAAGAAGGGATGCCTTGGCATCCCCAAGCTTAGACGCGAGTCTTCTTAATATGCAGGATGAACCACGGGGCATCCCAAGCTTTGACTTTTCACTCTTCTTGATCATATTGTATCATCCTCCTCTCTGACCCTTGAAAACTTCCTCCACACCAAACTAAACAAACTCATTAGAGGGTAGTGCATAATTCATATATTCAGAGGTGACATAATCACTCTTAACACTTCTGGACATTGCACAAAGCTACTGAAAGTTAATGGAACAAAGAAATCCATCAAACATAGCAAAACAGCAATGCGAAATAAAAGGCAGAATCTGTCAAAACAGAACAGTTCGTAAAGACGAATTTTAAAGTGGCACCAGACTTGCTCAGATGAAAATGCCCAAATTGAATGAAATTTGCGTACATATCTGAGGATCACGACGTAAATTGGCAGATTTTTTTGATTTTTCTACAGGGACTACTGCTCAAATTCGTGACAGCAAGAAATCTGTTCCTGCGCAGTAATCCAAATCTAGTATTGGCTTTACTATCAAAGACTTTACTTGGCACAACAATGCAATAAAATAAAGATAAGGAGAGGTTGCTACAGTAGTAACAACTTCCAAGACTCAAATATAAAATAAAGTGCAGAAGTAAAATAATGGGTTGTCTCCCATAAGCGCTTTTCGTCTTTCAGCTAGGCGCAAAGTGTGTATCAAGTATTGTCAAGAGATGAAGCATCAACATCAATAGGTATCTTAGATGTTCCCCCATCCGTAGTGGTGCTAAGGGCTTTGTCAATTTTAGGCCTATAATAGTTTTTTTTGGCTTAGGCACTTTAGAGACATACATAAACTTTTGCTCCTTACCCACATCCTTACCCACATAAGCTTTCTCCTTAAACTTAAGAGAAGAAAAAGTTGAACCCAAGGTTCCCATAGCTTCTTCAAGTTCACCAATCCTATGGGTTCGATTATCATGAGTAGCACAAGTTTCTAAAACAGCAATTCTCTCATTAATTTCACATAGAGATTTATCAAGTTTATCAGTGCTATTAAGTAATATTCCCATTTAGTCTCAATACTTGGAAGATCTTTTTCTATGGCTTCCAACTTTTCATGACATCTTCAAGAGAGATTTCAATTTTAGCTTCATTAACAGGTGGTATTCCAACTAGACTCTCAATGCAACTAGCTTCTAAAGCCGGAGTGCCTAGAAATTACCTCCCAAAGAGTATCAAGAACATACCTATTCCAGCTAGAGATTCCAACATAAAAGTTCCTAAGTAGTATAATAGTGGAGTGTTTCTTAATGCACCTATGATGAGCATCGCTAATTCTATACCAAGTATCTTTAAAACTTTCTCCCCTTGTTGCTTAAAGGAACGAACTTCAACTTCCGGATTACTCATTTTTAGCAGTAGTAAATAAAGCAAACTAAATAAAGTAAATGCAAGTAACTAATTTTTTTGTGTTTTTGATATGGAGAACAAGACAGTAAATAAAGTAAAACTAGCAACTAATATTTTTATGTTTTGATATAATGCAGCAAACAAAGTAGTAAATAAAATAAAGCAAGACAAAACAAAGTAAAGAGATTGGAAGTGGAGACTCCCTGCAAGGATCTCCTGCAACGGCGCCATAAATTTGCTTGATGCGTGTAGTTGACACATCCGTTGGGAACCCCAAGAGGAAGGTGGATGCGCACAGCAGCAAGTTTCCCTCAGAAGAAACCAAGGTTTAATCAACCAGGGGAGTCAAGAAGCACGTTGAAGGTTGATGGTGGCGAGTGTAAAAGTGCAAACACCAGGGATTCCTAAGCCAACGTGGAACCTGCACAACACAATCACACTTTGCCCCAACGTAACAACGAGGTTGTCAATCTCACCGCTTCAAACAAAGGATTAGATGTATAGTGTGGATGATGATGTTTGTTTGCGAAGAACAGAAAGAACAATTGCAAGATTGTATTTCAGATGTAAAGAATAGGACCGGGTCCACAGCTCACTAGTGGTGTCTCTCCCATAAGATAGCAGATGTTGGGTGAACAAATTACAGTTGGGAAATTGACAAATAAAGAAGGCATAACAATGCACATACATATATCATGATGAGTACTATGAGATTTAATCAGTGCATTACGACAAAGTACATAGACCGCTATCCAGCATGCATCTATGCCTAAAAAGTCCACCTTCAGTTATCATCCTAACCCTCCAAGAAGTTGTAAACAACAGATAATTGCATTAAGTATGGTGCGAATAATCAACACAAATATCCTTAGACAAAGCATCGATGTTTTATCCCTAGTGGCAACAGCACATCCACAACCTTAGAACTTTCTTCACTGTCCAGATTTAATGGAGGTATGAACCCACTATCGAGCATAAATACTCCCTCTTGGAGTCACAAGTATCAACTTGGCCAGAGCCTCTACTAGCAACGGAGAGCATGCAAGAACATAAATAACATATATGATAGATTGATAATCAACTTGACATAGTATTCAATATTCATCGGATCCCAACAAACACAACATGTAGGATTACAAATAGATGATCTTGATCATGATAGGCAGCTCACAAGATCTAACATGATAGCAGCACAATGAGGAGAAGACGACCATCTAGCTACTGCTATGGACCCATAGTCCAGGGGTGAACTACTCACACATCGATCCGAGGCGATCATGGCGATGAAGAGACCTCCGGGAGATGATTCCTCTCTCGCAGGGTGCCGGAGGCGATCTCCTGAATCCCCCGAGATGGGATTGGCGGCGTCTCTCGAAGGTTTTCCGTATCGTGGATCTCGCATCGGGGTTTCGCGACGGAGGCTTTAAGTAGGCGGAAGGGGTCAGGGGGCCACACGAGGCCCCACACGCCAGGGCCGCAAGCACTGGGCCGCGCCGCCCTTGTGGCGGAGCTCGTGGCCCCACTGTAAGTCCTCCTTTCTGAAGGTGTAAATAGGCCCCGGGCGCTGATTTCGTCCAATTCCGAGAATATTTCCTTACTAGGATTTCAAACCAAAACAAGCAGAAAACAAGTTCTTCGCATCTCACAATAGGTTAGTGCCGGAAAATGCATAAATATGACATATAATGTGTATAAAATATGTGAGTATCATCATAAAAGTAGCATGGAACATAAGAAATTATAGATACGTTTGGGACGTATCACACTCCGGCGATCAATTGGTGAGCTACGGGTGAAATTGGGAAGAGGCACTGCTCGAGGAGGGGTTCTGAGATGAGAGAAGAAGATTGGCGTGGAGAATGAGCACGGGGGAGCGCTCCTTTTATAGCTGTGATGAGGGCCGAGGCGCGCGGGGCAGGTCGCTCATGGCGTCGAGGTTATAGTGGCGGAGCGGCGTGGGCGATGACGCAGCGGCATGGGCGATGACGCAGCGGCGTTCCCTACGTCATGGTGAGCACGGAGAGCTTGACGGCACTGAAAACGGAGCGCTGACGCGAGCGGGAGGGTGACGTGAGCTCGGAGTACCGTGGCGGAAGTCGCCGATGGTGACGACGGCGACGGTCCTCTCCGGTGCGAACGGTCGTGTGTGGGAGGTTGCTGGGGTATGGGTGCGTGCGTGTGCGAGAGGAGCGGTCAAGGGAAGGACGAGGCTGACGAGGTGAGTGCGTGCTCTGGCGCGCTCTGGCGTGCACACGTCGGCGTCCTGGCACGCGCTGGACGTCACGGGCATGTGACATGGGTTAGATGGGAGTGGAGAGGGAAATGGCATGGTGGTGCCATGATCACCACGGCATGGCCATGGTACATGATGATCTCATGCACTATCCATGCCGCTGGTGCTTGGCATTGTATAAGGAGTGAAGGAGAGAGCTAATGATGACCAAGGGCTTGATAGTTTAGTCTAAAATCTATTGGATACAAGGGTGTATAGAGTTGGCAGATTGGGGCACACAAGGTGTTTGATGAAATGGCCGCATGAACCAAAATTTTGAATTTTGCCAAACTCTTTGGTGGATGTGGTTCAAATAATGTTTGGCACATTTTGGTGGTCTTGGTTTGCAAAGTGGAGTTGATTTGGAAAAATCCAAATGTGGCATGATCTTGAATCTGTTTCATTGTTGCATCTTTGCTTGATTATATTTAGTAAATGAGAAAGAATTTGCAAGGTTGGTCTTTACCAAAAGTGTTCACCTTGATGAGGTCTTGGATGAGGTGCAAAGAGTTGGGACAGTTTGGTTTAGAACTCATATGTGAGTGAGTTTTGCTTTGTCTTTTGATTTGTTTGGTATTTCTTTGATTCCAAAGTGATTATTATGTGTTTAGTTATATTTCCGAACCATTGGCACAAAGTAAAAAGGCCTAGGTTGGAGTTTTGCAAAAATAGCGATAGGCTCATATGTGGTGTTATTTTCATTTTCTTTTCTTTTGATTTGTTTCTCTTTGACCACAATGATCATGGTTTAGGGTTTTAGCAACACATTAATAAACACTCAAGCAACCATCATGGCAAGATCACAACATATATGCATTTGTACTATGCAACAAATTTAAAGTTTTTGTTAGTTCCAAATTTTGAACAATGGAATATGTCTCTTTATTGATTTGAAATTTTTGGGATGTTACCGGGTGTGGTAGGATCTAAGGAATAAAAAACATAAAAAGGTATGGCCAGAAAATATCAGCGTTAAATTGCGTGTTGGATGTGTGTCTGGTTTTCTTCTTTGGTCGTAAGCTGGCCTCATTGCCTCTAGGTCAGCGCGCAGTACATGTTGGCCATGTGGCTGTTAGCCGACTTCGTCGGTCCCTCCTCCCTAGACGGAGGAAGTCAAAACCACCTTTTTTCAGGGAGATTTGATTATAACCCCCCCCCCCCGCACGCCTTCGATCCTACCCAGTATGACAAATGGCAGTATTATCCCTACAAATCTTTCTCCAATCATTATCCTCTTTCTAAATAGTTCCATAATCATTTCTCTAATCTTATCGGCCAGCTGAACAATTGGCAAGTCCTTGATATCTCGCACCCAAGCATTGAAGCACTCAGCAAGATTGTTATTGATGTAGTCACACTTGATGTCAGGGTTAAACATGCACCTCATCCATAGCAGACTATGGTAAGGTGGGACTACCATAGTTGGTAGGAAGGTGGATCAAGGAAAGGGTCCATGAACAAATGCAAAAAATGTGGAGAGATAGGACATAGAGAAGCTGGATGTCCTACAAATGGAACAAAGAAAAGGTAGAAAATTGTTCTAATTGCTGTTTGTAGTTCTAATATGCTTGTTGTTGTTCTTAGTTATAATAACATGGTTATTTTACTTGAAACATTTTCTAATTGCTTCTTCTTGTAGGAAAAGTCGAGGAAAAAAGAATGCATCACCATGGTTTGATGTGTCAGTTAGCAACGCAGTCCCATCTACACCAGCTAAGAGCAAGAATGCAGCCACCACAAGTAGTCCAGGACCTGTCACAAGAAGCCAAACTGCTGCTACACCATCAAAGTCTCCGGCTAAGGGGAAGAAGAAGAAGATGACTCCAAAGAAGAAGAAATTAAGTGAACTGTGAGATGCAAGCTCACTTTCACTTTGTCTCCTTATTTGTGGTTGTCATGCACTCCTATATTTGTGTGTATGTGAGATGGAAACTCACTCTTGGTTAATGTGTATGTGAGGTTAAAACTCACTATTTTGCTGTCAAGAACCAATTTAGAACCTTACCGAACTGATTATCTATGCTATGATGAAACCCTTGTTGAACTATGTTATTTGCTGTCACTTTGTGTTTTGTATCTGAATGTTCATATTGCAGCAGAATTATAGCATTTTTTCTGTTTGAAATGGACACATATCTGCTGTCAGTTTTGCTGTCAGTTTGGACAGGTTACTTGTGCGGCTGGAGCAGCGTATGTGTTCCTTTTAAGCTGAAGGGTAGTTTCGTCGCCTCTTTCTTAGTTATGCATTGACAATTCTGTTAAACATGACCAGAGGGGGTATGAGCTATACCGTTGCTGAATATGGGGGTTAAAAGCAAGGCAGGCCAACAAGTGTATATATGATCAAAGGCGTGCATACTGGGGGGTTATAATCAAATCTCCCCGCGCCTGCAGTTCACTCCATCCACCGCGCCGCCGCCCCGCCGCCTAGGCTCCACTGCTGTCGCGCTGCAGGCAACCTGCCGGCGCCCTCCCATCAGCGGCTATTTTCGTCGATCAGCCCACGAGCCCCTGCCATAGCGCGACCGTTGACCACGTGTTCTTCCCGGCGGCCCGGTGCCGGCGCGACTCGTTGGCCTGCTCACGAGCTTCCAAGGGAGGGGCACTTCGACGGACACCATACGCTGCCCGCAGTTCACTCCTCCGACACCTACTTGCTCCTAGCGACGAGGCGTTCATCCTTGCGGCAGCACGCTAGGTCCTAATGGATGCGCGCTTTGTTGGCCTACTCGTGAAGTCCCAACGGTGGCTGCCTGCGACCCCCTGCCCCTGTAAACTTCGACCTGCAGGTAAATCTATTTCTCTCTCACATACATGGATCTACATCTTCTCTATTCATCACTATATGTATCTGAATGATGGCACCCTGTATAGTGTAGTCGGTGGGAAGGATGTTGTCTGTTGGATATAAGCAAAGCAAGGAAGGAGCAGGCCGAGGAAATCGATAAGTGTACAAATATGCGTCAAACATTCTGCTTTTCAAAGGTCCACTTCAGTAACTCTTTTTGACTATTGGACCTTTATTAACCACTTCAATATAATAAGCAATTTAATATTCCATCATACAGCAATACATTGTCTTAGATTCTTAACCGTTATTTTCCTCTGTTGGATTAGTTACTACTAGTTTATGAGAAATATGGATGCTAATTATGTTGATAAGAGATGAACTATCTATTTGTAAACATGGATGCTTTATATTTATCAAGTGTGATTAAACATTTAGCTGCCAATTTTGGTGGTTTTTTTGCCAGATTCTTAGGCGCCACCCAGATTTTTTCTCGGCTGGAATTTCTGAAATTTCGTCCGAAAATTCCGTTACCCCGCGAGAATTATTGATACCGATAAAAAAAGGCTATATTTGAATTTAAACTCTAGTTTTTGGTCAAATAGACGAGTATGATGTGTTTAACATAAAGCTTGGTGCGGCGTGGTGGCTTGGTGCGTAGGAGTTTCCGAAAGGTCGCGAGTTTTTGTCTATTCTTTTTGTATTTTGCGTCAAAAAATAAGAAAGGTGTCAGGACTATGATTCGAGGTCGCGTCTTACTCTTGCGTTGCATAAGTTGTACATTTAATTTACGCTAGAAATTTCTTTGTTTTATGCTCGAATATTTTAAATTTAAAATTTTGTATGAGTAATTTTGAATGAAAAAATCCCGAGATTTCGCGGTAACCAGATTTTCCGGTGTCCCCCAGTAAAACATTGTTACCGAGAAAAAGATAACCTTGGGCGCCACATCCACCACAATGACAAAGATAGTTTCAAAAAAATGGGTACTCGAAATTAAATTATTTTCTTAACTTGCAATTTAATATAGTTTTTTTGAAGCATATACAGTAGGGAAGACCCCTGCTTCATTTTCATTTATAAAGCCAAATGGCATATTTGCATTAATACAAAGCAAAATTTGCCCCTGTTTACAAATATAAAGTGTCCTAGTCGTTTTGCTGTGGACCACCAAACTAATTAGTTACAACATATCACAGGATAATGTTAATAACCACGGACAAATGATACAACACCAAGTAATGGCGCTGCAGGGGAACACATTTCAGCTTGGCCGAAGATCACATAATCGATGAACTTCCCATGCATTATTAGGCCAATTATACAATCGCTATCTAGGTCATGTATTTTTTTCTCTAAATCCAGTAGTGGTATATGCAAACTCTAGTTTATTTAGGGCACTTAAGTTTTATCAGTGAGCTGGTATGTATTCTGCTCAGTGCTAGACAATCTTATTTCTTGAATTTAAAGGCACAAGAGTATACAGTTTTACTCCTGCCGAAAATGCATGGGTCAAGTTGATATGGGGCAAAGTTGATATCTCAACCATTGCATGGCATAGGGATATCCGTTCTTGGGACCCGCACATGTGCTCATCCATATGACAAGATTCTCTTCTCCAAATGCACTACTAATTTAAAAACGAGCATAACTTTCATGCAACAAATGCAAATGAGTTTTTGTTTGTATATTTGACTTCTCTCGCCAAGCTCTTCGAAATGAGTTTAATATTTAATGTTTTAAATTTTATTTCGTGAACTGAATCTATATAATCCTCTATTGTTTGGGCATGTAGTCCTACACTCTGTCATATGGTCATGCGATACGTCGCGCTAGATTTATAAAGTCTTTCTAAATTTTGTTAAATGGTACATGCAGTATTGTCAGAAATACTGTTGTTTTTATACACATAACAACTATCGATTCTCTTTTTTCGTGGGGTACCACTAACACAAATCTCAAGGAAACACCAGTAGCAACAACGACCCGGATATCAAATCTGCCCCATATCAGCCGCACCAAATGCGCGTCAACACTTCCGTAGTTGGATGAAGCACTGTACACCATGGCACATGATGGGCTGCCTCTTAAATTAAATACTATAAATTTAATTACATGCCCCTTGCTCTAAGAGTAAGTACAATAAATTCTAATCAGCTAGCTATAAAGATTAAAATAATATATTAGTGCTTAGTTGGAGGAGAGAGAGAGGTTGAGAGATAAGAAAAGTGTTTAAGGTAAGACTACTCACAATGAGAAGTATCATACATCATTCACATGATACTAGTTTATGATACTACTCCACAATGCATATTATCATAAGATAGTACTCCCTTCGTCTCAGTTTACTAGATTTTCCTGTATCCCTAGGTCGCCAATTTAACATATATAATTTAAACTATATAATGTAAAAATTATATCATTAGAAAATAGAACATCTAAACTTTCTAATGATATAATTTTTATAACATATTACTAATGCTAACTTGATTAAATTTTCAACCTAGGGGTATACGCACGCCTAATAAACTGTGAGAGAGGGAGTATCATAGTATCATTATATTTAATGTTTTGTAGAATCTCAATGCAAATAGGTGTACAAGATGTGTTTACCATTAAGTTAGTACCACTTCAATATCTCACATCATTAATTGACACGCCACATCTGATTTTTGCCAACATGGTATGCATGATACTAATTATGATACTTTCATTGTGGCTAGTCTAAGCTCTAACACATGCTTCTAGGTACTTTGTGAGCTTATTTGTACGTAGTACTTTGTGGGAGTGAAAGACGGGCCATACATTGATAAAATACTATACTTTTATAGTTCACTATTATATATGTTGGTTCTATGTTGCCTATAAATGGCATGACACTTGACTTATAGTCAGCAGCTAGCTATATTAGTAAACTTGCTCTAAACCACGGACCATGATGTGCCAAATTTGGAATTCAAGTAACCGGTACAAGTCGGACTGCCTCAAACACGTACTACCAGCCAACCATATTTATTAAATTAGTACTCCCTCTCTCACAGTTTATAAGGCGCGCGCGTACCCCTAGGTCGCAAATTTGATCAAGTTAGCATTAGTTATATGTTATAAAAATTATATCATTAGAAAGTTTAGATGTTCTACTTTCTAATGATATAATTTTTACATTATATAATTTAAAATATATAGGTTAAATTAACAACCTAGGGGTACGCGCGCGCCTAATAAACTGTGAAGGAGGGAGTACCGGAATTCGTAAATAGATGTACACCGGTAATGTAATCTTCACTCCATTTCCAACAATAGAAATACATGCTCATTAATTGCTCCTGTATTCACCCAGGTCACACAAGTTGATCAGTGATTACGAGAGCAACCTAGCTCGGGCGTACATTGTCCGCACCCGGTGCCCCACCTCTAATAACCCGTTCTATTTTCTTTTACAAAAGGCGGTTATCCTTTAGGCCATCTCAAGTCGACCCATCTCGCGCCCGCACGTCTACATGTCACTACGGATAAAATCACGATCCAGCGCGCAGACCCATCTTAAAAATGGATGATCGCGGCGTTCGGGACGATCCAAACTCGACCCAAAATCTAGACCAAATTTGCGTAGCCCCGGTCACCGAACGCTGGCAGCTCGCGCCCTCTCCTAGCCCGCATGTCAGAGGGAGATAACTTCATTTTTTATTAGAGTAAATTCCAGTTTTTACCTCTTAGGTTCACATTTTTGACACCATATACCCCATTTAACAAATTTTCATCCATATTACCCTATTTTGCAAAAAGTTTTGTCAGTTTTTACCCCTTTAAAAAATCTGAGAGCCATCTTGTAGGTAATTTTGGCTGCTTCTTTGTGTTTCTTGCGAGGTATTAAGATTATATTTCATGAGTTGTGCATGTGATTATATACTTACACAGCAAAGTCAAGACACATATTACTCAGTAATATAATCTAGCTCAACTCAGACACACTAGTGTCGTGATTATTTCCAGCAAGATGATGATTATGTACTCTGTACACCTTTTCGATGGTTGAGGCTTCTTTGGTTGCAGTAAAAAAAGCTCAAGGAAAATTCCGACTAGGACCCACATGACAAATCATTTGAAAAAATCTTATAGAGGGTGAAAGTTGGCAAAACTTTTTTTAAATGGGGTAATACATATGAAAAACTGCTAAATTTGGTAGTTAGTGTCAAAAAATCAAAGTAAGGGGTAAAAATGGAATTTACTCTTTTCATTAAAATAAGACATATTACTAGCCTAGCTACCCAGGACTCGCGGCCGACTCGCCGCCGCGGCCGTGGATTTCACTCGACGCGGGCGGCCTCTACGCGTGAGGATTTCACTCCAGCTTACCAGCTCGGTGGCTCGGCGGCGGCCTTCCTCCATCGTTCCTCCGCAGCCGCCCTCCTCATGTCCGCCCTCACAGCTTAGGCACGGACGCGGCCGGCATCCTTGACATCCTTGATGGCCTCCTGGCGACGCTGCCGCTGTTGCTGGCCTAGCTCCGCCTCCGCAACCTTCTCGTGGGCGCCCCGGTCGGGCGAGGGAACCTGGACGAGGCGGCGGGCAGCCTCCTGAACAATGAGCTCGTTCTTCCGCCTGATGAGGTCGCCTAAACGGACGCGACCAGCCCAGACGGAGGCCTCGTGCTCCCTCGTCTCGCGCGTGAGCTAGGCGAGATGCGCCTCGATGGCGACGTTGAGCTTCGCCTCTCGCGCTCGTGGACGGCCTCCTCCTCATCGGCGTCCGCGACGGCATCCGCCTCCTCCTCGGCGGCGGGATCGGGCCCTCCTCCGTGGCTTCGTACTAGCCGTCGGCAGCCTCGTACCAGCCAGCCGCGGCCCTTCTCCACTAGCTCCGTGTCATCTGCTTCTTCGCCGCCTCCTCGACCGTGACACGTATCGCCTCGTCATCGCCGACCCACCGCGCGTCCTGCCGCTCCTCCTCCGCCGTCCGCGGGAACCTAGCGCGGGTGGCGGCTTTATGGATCGCCGCGTTGGATGCAGCGTGCGACCCAAATGGACACACGGGGCTCTGTCCACGTGTTTGCGCGGCCAACCAAACAGCCCAAAACAGACTGTCCAACGCATCCATTTAGGTCGCGGCACGTTGGATATGCTCTTATCTCCTCGCTGTGGCACATCTTTTAGTCATACATAGTTGATACTGAACAGGAGAACATAGTGTCACATACTCACATAGCATTTTGAAGGATTAAACAGCTTACCAGCAAGCTAGCAGATCCATGACATCAAACCATAGTTTTGCATCCAACTACTTCAAAAGTACTGAAAAACACATTTGTTTCATCCATCGTCGAGGAGACTCCTCCTCGCCTTCTCGCCCCTTGTCATTATTTTCCTTTTGTCCTTTCTCATTTCCTGCCACATCCTCATCATCATCCTCGTGAGTGTAGTCATCTATGAAACCACGAACATGTGCTCCGCAATTTGCTGGAAAAAGGTCAAAAAATGTCCCTAATTAGCATCTTCGACACAGACACCTTGTCCTTATGTCATTTTTCTTAACCATGTCATTCGTTGTGGATTTCAAATATTTAGCCACAATCCTTTGATCATGGTCGCATGCGTTGTATAGAAAAAGAAAAGAATTAGAACTATCACGAAGCGGCAGAAAATTGTGGTATGACACAATCTCCACATACATATTTACACCTCCTGCACAACAACCACCTTCTTAATCACATACATACACATGTATATACGTACATACACGTAGGCATCCAACCACATATAAACACAAACAACATGCACATTCACACATTCATACCATACACACTCATCACATATTAGATTAGTAGTAGTTGAAGAGGCGGCCGGCGACACGTCGACCGAGACAGAGGGCAAAGACCTAACGAGTGGGGGGAGAGCTTTCCTTACATGCATATCTATCAAGCGAAGTAAATTTAAGAAGCTAAAATGGGTGAAGAGAATAGAGAGAATGAGGTGGGGGTGGGGGAAGAGATGACCAGATCCAAAATTGGGGAGAATGTGATTTGAGCTAGAAATAATGGAGGCGGTAGGTGTTGCTCCAATAAGTAAGGTGCTGCAAGGTTACCGTCGTGCGACATGGGTAACAGGCACCTGTGGTGCACTATGACGTGGTGTGCCACTGGTATTTGTGGTCCAAATTTAGCATCCGAGACCACACAAATTACTTTAAGTTTTATTTGAGAAACCTCCCTGAATGCCTTATCAAAGGGTTCTGAAAAATTTCAGATAGATCTAATTAGACTTCTGCAATAACAGACCGCGCTAGTAAAAAACCTATTTAGGATAATAATTGTATAAGAGAGCCTCTACCCTGTAAATGCATAGGAAGAGAACAAAATCTGGATAAATACCAATTTCTATTACTATCAAAATAAAGAGTTCTTGTGGTCTAGAATTGCGCCACGGGTAGGTCGTCTATATATAGTATTTTTCCTATTAGTGTGAGGAAGCAGAAGATTTAACGACCAGTGGTGCAGTCACTCCCGCCAGTATGGTGTGGTCATACCACATGTCGGCGGCTTCCCCTCGTCAACTATTTTAACCCTATGAAGAAGGATCTCAAATTAGAGACGTAGAGGCACTAGAAAACCATGAAACCTCGCCTCCGGACTGGATCAGGAGGGGGAACTCAACTAATGGGATTCACCACACCATTGGTCGTATCTTGGAGGCTTGGGCGTCATCTCCACCATCACCATCAACAATATTACAAACATCATCATCCCCATCATCGTCCATCTTTGTAATACCGAGTTTTAGATTGGTTTGCACTCGCATCCATCTGAACCATCGTATTTTGTTTACCTTTATGATGATGTTAATTTCCCTCGCGAGTGAGTAGTTTCATTTGTTCTTGGTCAGATGGAGGAACCCTAGAATTTATATGGTTTGAAACAAAGATTTATGTTGTTTAATTGTAACATATGAAAGTGATGTTTGTCTAGAATGATGTTGTATGTTGTGCACCATGCAATATTTGCCATTAGAGATATTGGAGATAATCATTGTTGATCATGGTTGGCGGTATGTGGATGTAAAGTGACTAAATCCGTCGCCACTTCCAACGATATCCCAACGAGAAAGTAAGAGATACAAGAGCCTATGGCCATAACCACAGAGATACCCTTAATTACTGGATATGTGCGGCATGCAATGTGAAAAGGTAGTGAATATGAGGGGTATGAAACGGTGCTTCTGGGAGCACTTTTATTCGGATCTCTCCTCACTTCACAGATGCAGCAAAAACAGATTAAATCATAATTAACTTAGTAGCCATGTTAGTGGTAAATCCGCAACTCCCCGAGAAGGCGAGAACGTCTCACATCTACTGAGTTTCAAGTACTTTATAAGGATTAGCTCTATCCCGTTTCTCTCTACAATTTTATTTTATTACTACGTTATTACTTTTCAGAATAACTATGAAATACATTTTAATGAAGATAACAAAAAGCAATAGAACTATTAGCAATAAGCTCCACCATGAACGATACTCTTACTTTTAAAAACTAGCAACAGGTGATCTGTGATCTTGTAGAAATCAGTGCACGCATACCTTACCGCAAATTTTTAGCTTATAAAACATTGCTCCATGCGTTCCACACTCCTCTACTTCTACTTGACGGCTGGTGCAAAAAAAAATTATAGATCTCGAACAAAATAATCCATATCATGGGCCCTACTGCTGTCTCGTGGATTAAATATAACAAGGAAGAAGAACCTAGAACTTGCTGCAGCTTTAATCCAAAATGCGATACTGGAGTGGATCCACAACTTTCTTTTGCTGAATCGCTGGTCTTTGAATTCAACTAGTCATTTCAAAAAAAAATGAATTAACTGGTCAAGGTGATTCCCTATACACTAATGGACACCCATTATTGGGGTTATCATCCTTCGCCGCTTGAACATGCCTCCCTATTTTCCCATTAAAATATTACAATAAAAAGAATATTCATGATGCCACAACTGTTTGGAACTCTTTTACAGAGATGAATCATGTATATGTGCATCCTTCTTTGTGAAAAACTTTGGTGGCCAAAACATGAAATTAGTAGTTGGCAGGGTATTATCTTCATGATGAATTTTATGTATTCACCCATGCTGAATAAATATTTACTGATTGCATGACTTGGGCAGATGCTTGTTTCGGATCTGTGCAACCAATGAATGCATGGTGATGGTTGTGTTTCACCGGCGGCAAACCATCTTCTGTTTTTTATTCAGAGACAAACTTCCTTCACGGTTTATTATTGATAAAGAACGCTTAGTTAAAAAATTTAAGCATATACTGCAGCTTGGAATGGTGGTAATTCCAGATCTTTGTGCTGCTGTTCATGTCTAAAACAAACAAAAAGGATGCACTGCACACAGCCGTTCATGTCTAGAACAAACAAAACAAAAAGACACAATATAAGCTGTAATCCTCGTAGAAACCATAAACACGCCTAAGAAGAAAGAGAACAAATCCAAAGGTCACGCTGCCATGAAAAACAAGAACAAGCGGATGATTAAAGCTGAAAAAGGACAATAAACCAAAAATGAAGAACATGTTTGCATGCACGCGGATGGTTAGAGCAGCTGATCTTGCTGATTCCGTGACGAATTAGTCTTCTTGTTTTATTTCCTAACCATGGCTGACTGTTCGCATTAATGATTTCCAACCAGACTCATTTATATACGATATCCCGAGAAAATATGTGCATTTAATGCAGCACATGCCTCCATTAACATCGGAGTACTGCTCTCCCGCACGAATTCGTTGGAGTAGAGAAAAGCCGGTGAGCGAAAAACCCAAACGCCCTCGAGCGCTATCCGTCAGAACACGAGGGAATCCTTCTACTCTTTCGCACGAACTCTTGGGAAAAGCTATACATACTCTTTCAACAAGGCCGGTTGGGGAGAAGAGAACCTTTCATCAGTCTATTAGAGTTGGGGATCGAGTAGAGAACAAGGCCGGCCGGTTGAGGGGAAAAACCCAAAACGCCGCGCCGGAATCCAGCATGGAGAAGCAGACAAGCCTGGCGGAAACCTTCCTCCCGAGGAGCCCGGAGTGGAAGGAGGAGGAGAGCTTGGCGGTGAGCGACGAGGTGAAGAGGCAGCTGTGCCTGGCCGGGCCGCTCATCGCCGGCAGCCTGCTGCAGAACCTGATCCCGATGATCTCCGTCATGCTCGTCGGCCACCTCGGCGAGCTGCCCCTCGCCGGCGCCTCCTTGGCCAACTCCTTTGCCGCAGTAACCGGATTCAGCCTCATGGTACGTACGTAACCATTTCGCGTTTGTTTTTTCCTGCCCTGCTTCAATCATACCAACTCATATACCCTTTCATATGTATTCACAATTGCTTGGACTGCGAAAACTTGTTTTTACAAGCGCCGGTACCTACCGGAGTGACATCAGCAATGATGTCAGCCATATGCTGACCAATTTTTTCATAAAATTGTGAAACATAATTAAAACATAACTGAAATACTAATAATTTTGTGAAACAAACCGTAGTGATGTTGGCAATGATGTCATCAGTTTCAATTTTTGTCAGACTATTTCACAATGTTTTTCATGTACCACTTTAGTTTCAAAAAAAAATCACTTGTGTTTCAATTATTAGTTTTATATTAGACAAATGTTAAAAGACTCACCAATCTCAAAGCAGAGAGTGAACGGTAGATGTGACACCTACACCTACCGGCGCCTTTAAAATCGCCGCTCTCCTTGGACTGTCGTTGCGCCTATGAGCTGCATGCTCTGCGGTCTGCGCCGTATGAATGCATCATGTGATCTTTGGAGTTTTCCGCCGCTAGATCTAATCAGAATTACATATACCTGTAAAATGAGCCGCGAACAGGGAAACTTAAAGTGTAGCCCGAGCTACACATCCTGATTTTTTTACAAAATTCGAATTCAACATTTAAAGTTCCAAGAAAATCTACAAAAAAATCTGAATGTAGCTAATGATGTACTTTACCACTGTGAAAAATTTCAGGATGAAATACGTTACATTAGAGGCTACACAAAAAAGAAAATTTCTGACAAATGTTAGAGGTTTCAAAATCTACACTGTTCACGTTTTCAGATTCATGAATTTGTGAATTTTGCACTGCCCAAAATATGAGTCTTTTGTATTGCTTTTTTTTTACGTCGTAGAGTACATCATTGTCTACCTATAAAAAAAATTATCCTAATTTTTAGTAGTGACTTGGAAATAGTTACTCCCTCCATACCGGATTAATGGGCAATTACGCACTTCGAGAAATAAGTTTGACTATAAATTTGGTCAATAAAATATGAGATATATCCACAAAAATTACACCATTGAATTCGTATTCAAAAAATGTTTCCAACAATATAATTTTTATAATATATATTTTATATTTTGTTGACCAAACTAGTAGTCAAATTTGTTTCTCGAAGTACGTATTTGCCCATTAATCCGGTATGTAGGGAGTATGTTCTTATTAATGCATAATATTCGATCATAATACATTTTGTTTTCCATGACAACTTTCATACTTCCTCCATATCGATTTATTGGTCCTCTAGTAAAATTAGAAAATATCCAAAAAAATATGCTTAATTTAATAATTAATAAGAAGATCTAATTGCCTTGATTTCCTAGTAACTGATGGGAACCGAATGGTGGAAGCATAGCGTGTAAAACAGGTTCTGCATTCTACATGTGAACATGTTTTGCATGGACTGGGTGAGCTGAACGTGGGGCTGCACGCGATGGTTGACCTTTCCTCTATAATTAGCGCTAGGATCAACACAAAAACAAGGATCGACGCAAGATTTTCTGGTCCAATCGCTCATCAACTACGAACATCATTAGTAGAGCCCCTAAACTCTTAAATTTTTAAAGCAATTTAAGAGTTGAGAATGGACATTTTTTAACACTTTTGAGGGGTGAAAAACAGGGACAAAGACTAGAACCCTCAAACCCTTAAAACTGAGGATTGAGAGCAAAGACTAGAACCCTCAAACCCTTAAAAACATTAATTTGATATATCACAATTATCATCATCTCAATATCGGTTTGAAGCACATAATAATCATTCTAGTTATTATTACAACACCAAACAGTACTTTGAAGCACATAATAATCATTCTAATTATTACAATAATTGTTCAAATCAAATAGGACATAGAAAAGTAAAACAAAGATAGATCATGGGCCTTGGCGCCGCCCATCCAACTGCCAATGGTGCTCTACTAGATCATCCCGGAGCTGACCATGAGTCTTTGCATTCCCAATCGCACGATGTGCTTCAAGAAAAGCTTGTATGCGACAAGGGTTTATTTCCGGTTGCACACGGGTACCAACGTTGTCATAGAAACAAGGAAGGTTTAACCCTCTCTCATCCTCGAGTATCATGTTGTGTAGAATCACACAATATTTCATGATATTCATCTGGGTTTTTTTGTCCCAAAAAACGAGCAATCTAGACTACCAAGCATCCTCGGCCATCCCCTTTTTTCATTCATCTCCATCAATCTCTTTGTATCTTGCTCGTTGGGGGCCCGAAGATACACATCACCATACAACCGGATGACTAATTTTGCAAACCTACGGACGGACTCCGTGGTTGTATCTTGTCCAATGCGAAGATACTCGTCGGTATAGTCCGCGGGTATGCCATAGGCGAGCACCCGCATTGTAGCCGATATCTTTTGGTACCCACTAAACCCCATGATCCCGGCGGTTGATCTACGACACTTGAAATAATGTAAGGCGGCCTCACAATCTTGGACAATCTTCACAAACAAACTACGGCGCATTCGGTACCTTCTCCGGAAGAGCCGAGGTGGGTATGTCGGTACCTTGGCAAAGTAGTCTTGCATCAAATGCTCGTGTCCGAGAGCGCGGTTCCGGTAGATGGTGACTCGCCCCATCTTTGCCCCCCTGCTCTGATCCATCAACTTCACGTGGTCTTCAAACTCTTGCACCTCGACGAGGATTTGCATCATCTCGACGTCGTTGTCTTGAAGCAACTCCTCGATGTACGAATCGTCCAACGACGACCAACCGGAGTCATCGGACAACAACATGGAGTCATCGGTGGTCACCTCCATCTACAAAAACAATAAACAAAAAATTGTTAGTGCTAATGAATAAAGATGGAAAAGTGAAACAAAGAAAACAAAGAAAATAAAGAGGAGGCATACCTGCAGGGGCGTGGCGTGGTGGTTCGCGGTGGCGCAGCAGCCGTTGTTCGGGGGCGGGACGGGGCAGAAGGGGGCGGGCATGGCGGCGGCGGCCGCACGGTGGCTCGTGACACAGGGCGGCGGGCGGTGGGGACGCGCGGGTCCGGGGGCGGGTGAGCTCGCGGCGGCCGGCAGGGGTCGAGGGGAGGCGGGCGGCGACCGGAATGGCGGTGGGCGGCGGACGCGGGATGTTGGGGCAGGGAAATTTCCCTCCCGCTCGAGTTGGAAGAGGAGCGCGGGTTGGGGCAGTTTGGCCTCCCCAACCCTCACTTCTACGGTGGTGGATCGGCTTCCTGCGTGATGGGATCGCCCTCCTGGCGACGGATCTTCGGACCGCCGGTGGTGGGGGCCCCTAGGGTCTCGGGAGGCGTTGCCGAGATGGTGGAGGCGACGTCGCGTCAGAATAAAGGTGCTGGAGCTCGGTCCCATCTCGGCAAGGCCACGTGTGGCGGCGCCGGCGAGCTGCTGGCCTGGTTTCCTCTCGGATCGGTGGATCTGGGGAGCGTGGTCTCTCCGGGCAGGGTCGTCTGTCGACTCTGCCCTGGAGCTTTGGGAGTCGGAGTCGGAGGGCTGTTGTTACTGATGTCTTCCCCTCGGCGGGCCGTGGAGGCGAGGGAGTGGAAGGGGACGGTACAATCGCCTTCCTCGTTAGGGTTTTTATGGTCTTTTTCTTGAGATGTGACTGTCGCGTCGTGAAGCTTTCTCCGGCCGGCCATGGTGGTGAGGGGAGGAGGTGGCTTGACGTGGCGTCGATGGTTGGGACCTACTGCTCGGGGTCCGTGGTTTGGAGGTTCTGCTTGGTCTCCACCAGCTCCCGTCCGCCCGATGGTCTGGAAAAGATTATTAGCTCTCACCCCTCGGGGTGGGCACTCCTGCGGTGTTCAAAGCCCAATGTGGCGAAAGTGGCGGCGGTGACTCGATGGTGTCTGAAGACGGGTGGCTTCCGGGTTCGGTCTCTGTACTTGGGTGGTGACGATGAGGACGATGGGCTTGACTGCGATTTGGGAGTACGGTGTGTGGTCTTCTGGGTCCATATTGTATTTTCCTTTTTTTGTGGAGTCGTTTGTAATCGGATTCGCCATTGTTGAATTCCATCAGTTGTTATCTCAAAAAAAAAACCCTCACTTCTACAGGTTGGAATTGGGTTTGAGGGTTGGACCCCTATTTTTTTTGAGGATTTGAGGGTCTAGGGGTTCTACTCTACGCGTTTTTTCTCTCGCAAACCGTAAAAAAAAACAGTTATTTTTGAGGATTTAAGGATTTATGGGCATTACTAGTGATGCTCTAACACTGGTCACAAATGGTCGTACTCCCTCTATCCTAAAGTAGGATACGAGTATATGATACTACTCTATCTATCCTAAAATAGGATGCTAATTTGGAAAGGAAGGAATATTATCTCCACAATGCACGGAGTATCATATACTACTAGTATCATATTCTTATTGTATTTATTAATTTATAGTTGATATTAAAATTTGTAGTATTACGTGCTATGATACGGTATCTACCTTCCTCCATCCCAAAGCTTAAAGCTTATACTACCTAAGTTTCAAAGAATAAAAGCCCCTCGTTTCACGTGTTTTTTGTTTGACGAAGAATTACTTTAAATAGATAAAGTTGTTTGTATGAAAATAGTATCATTAAAAAGCGCTTTTCAATACAACTCCAGCGATACTAATTACATACTCCCTCTGTTCCTTTCTATAATGCCTATTGTTTTTTTGCTTTTGTTTCAGAATATAAGAGTAAGGCTATATTTTTTGCAAAGAACCCCTTCCACCGATCTGTTCCGTCCAGAAAATCTGGAAACGAATATGTTCCCGTCCAGTAAATCTAGAAACCAATCTGTTCCCGTCCAGAAAATGTGGAAACCAATCTGATTATGGAAAAAATAGCGGGAGAAAGGGAGTACATGACACGATCGGTTATGGAAACAAGATTATTTTCTGAGATCCGATTTCAGTTTCCTATTTTGTTTCTAAGATCGCTAGGGGGTTTTGTGTCAAAAAAATGGCTTGCGCTAATTTCCGTGCCAAAATACAATAGGAACTATAGAAAGGAACGGAGGGAGTATAATATAATCAATATTTTGTTGTTCAAATTTTATGGTCAAAGTTCGTCTTGAAATAAGCGTGCGCCTTATTCCTTAAAATGGAGGTAGTATTATTTTTAGAAAGTCAAACTATATCATGTTTGACTAAATTTAAGGTTGATATTATTTTTAGTATGATATTACTATTCTCTCTCCCATCTTTGATTGCAGTATCACATCAGTTTTTTGCATGCATAAAATGCATGATACTATCTATGATACCTTTGTTGTCGGTAGTTTAAGGTTGCAACGCTCTGCCTACAGAGCCCAATAAACTAAACCGATATGAAGAAAGTATTATCATTACTATTAAATTGAAATACGACCATGGTACATCGCCCGTTTTGCACCTAGCAGGTGGCTAGGCCCCTCAAAAATTTGCTAATCAACCCGCAGTCGAAACAACTTAGCATGTTTTCAGTTTAGCCCCTCTTTCTCTCTCACCGGTGATGGGCTTGTGGTTGTCGAGAGTCGAGACCGGGCGGAGCGGACAGAGAGGAGGCGGAGGCCGCTTCGGGGATGGTCCTTAGGGCATCTCCAACCGAGCGACCCAAACGGATGCGCTGGGCTGTCCGTTTTAGGCCGTTTGGGTCGCCGAGCGGACACCCGGACAGCGGCCCGCGTCCGCGTGTCCGTTTGGGTCGCACGCTGCGCCCAACGCAGCGGCCACCCATTTTCCCATTTGGCCTATTACTTTGGGAAATAGACCATCTGGCCACACATACTGATAAATAATATCTTAAAATATAGAATAATATCTAACAAATATAGAATAATATCGAATAGCATAAAATAATATCAAATGTAGCATGATAAAGAAATTAAAATGTGCCATAGTTTGAGAAAAATATAAAAATTACAATTGAGATTGTCAACTCAATTTTTGGGCGCTCTAGGATCTCCTTATGTCTCTTCTCGAACCAAGCTCTCTTCGCCTCGCTAATAGTGGTCAAGTCGGCGTTCATGATGAGGTTGTCCTCGGCTTGCCGTTTGAGCTCAACTTCCTTCGCCTTCAACTCCACCTCTTTGGCCCTTGCCATTGCTATGAGCTCAATTTCTCTCTCTTTGAGCTCAATTTCTCTAGCTTTGGTCTTGGCCTTGACGTCTTCAATCTCAAGCTTCTTCTTTTGGACATCAAAGTAGTTCTTCATGTCCTCTTGTTTCTCCCGGCACCTCCTCTCATCCGTCTTGTCCGTGGACACCTCTCTGTCCGCATGCATCTCCTTCAAAGTGCCAAACAATAGCATGGACGAAGCATCACGCTTCATGTCGGCTTTGGTTGACTTGTGGCCGCGTGGACGACTTGCACGAAAGCGGAGCTACCGCAAGGCTGCCCACCATCAAGGTCAATGACCGTGGCATCTTTGGCGGTCTTGTTGCCAGTCAAGGTCGCCATGTACCCCTCGTACCCCTCTTGGAACTTGGGGCTGCCTTGGAGTTCCTTCCAACAATGAGGGAAGGCAAAGGTCTTTTCTCCATTGTTGGTTTTGTAGAATTCCAAAGCTTGCCACATCTAGAGCAAAGCGAGACAACAATGATAAACATATGTCCAAATATCGGATGAATAAGTTGAGGTTAAGAATCATACCAAGTCCTTCACACCCATGCCACTAACGAGGATCCGCTTCGCATGATCATACGCCGCCTGGAACTTGTTTCATTCAGTTTGAAATGCTCCCCACCTCTTTTGGAGCGATATCTCGCTACGGTCGCTCTCAAATGGGTCCTGTCCGTATTTGCGATGTTCATGGAAGTAATCATAGATCCGACGCCAGAATGCGGTCCCCTTCTGCTCGGCACCCGTCAATGCATCTTGCCCGATGGTCAACCATCCTTCGACGAGCACCTTGTCCTCCTTCTCCGTGTAGTTGCTGGTTCTTTTGCTTACCCGGCGACCTCGAGCTTGTGCAGTTGCGGCTTGTGTGAGCTCCTGAGCAAACAACGGCTCCTCCTCGATGTTAATGCTACCGGGACAGGCAGTGGTGTCCTCCTATGTGTCAATGGGAGGTGGCTGGGGAGCCTGTTGTGTCGAAGGATATGGCACGGTCGTCGGCATTGTCTGCGGGGAAGACGGAGGGGCCTGCATGGTGGACAGTGCCTGCAACGGTGGCTGCGCGCGCTCGGCCGACAAATCGTCGAGCAGGTTGCATGCACCGGCCATCGCTGCTGCTCCCAGGTGCTTGGGGCCTTTGGAGTTCGCCGGCGCACGGTTGAGGTCAATGGACGAAGGTGACGGCCCCGTCATGGACTCGCCCACCTCCGGTAACCCATCCCGTGACGGGTACGCTTACCGCCCTGACTGCGCCCCCATTTCGTGTGCGCCGGGCGTGTACGCAAACGGGGCAGTCGGCGGGGTAGTTGACCTTGGAGGAAGGGGCCGGGTCACGGACGAGGCTGGGCTCCCCCCCGAGGCCGTGCCGGTGCCCGGGATGATCATGTGTTGGCCGAGCGCTGCGTGGCCGTAAAAGAGCATGGCCTGCGCCTACTCTTGAATGACACTCGCCTTCGCCTGCGTTTGGAGTTCGAGGAGCTGCTCCGCCGCCCGCTGCCGCTCCTCCGCGGCGGCGGCGTCCCTCTTCCGTTGCTCGAGCGCCCTGCGCCGGTCCCCCCGCTTCTTGGTCTCCATCGCCCTCTGCTCCGCGGTGAGCTCGGGCTTCGCCTTCTTCGTCGGCGGCCCGGGCTCCACGACCACCGGAGGGTCCAGTTGAGGAGCCGCCTCCACGGGAGGAGCGGCAACGGCCGCGAGCTGTGCCTCGTCTCCGATGGTGGCGGTGGTGGCGGTGGCGGCGACAGTCGCTTCGTCGGCCATCTCTAGGTTTTGGGAGTGGAGTGGAGTGTTTGTGTTTTGGGAGACAGACAGGCAGGCCAGGGGCGGACAAGGGGAGGACGCGAGCGACCATCCTTCGGCGTCCGCGGCCACGCAAACCCGTCCCAGATTTGGACCGGGTTTGGGTCGTCCCAGACGCCGCGGCCATCCGTTTTAGGGATGGATCCGCGCGGTGGGCTGCGTTTTTGTCCGGTTGGACCCATCCGAACGCGTGGGCGTGGGATGGGTCGCTCGGTTGGAGATGACACAGTGTTCAAGGTGAAGTCCCTTCTACTACTATATCGGAAGTCCCTCCTCTTTTTTCTCGCTGGTGAGAGGGGAACTAAGTGCCTTGATTGGGCGAGATGGGCCGCCTAGGTGAAGGGGAAAGGAGGGCCTTCACTGGTAGAGTTGGGTCTGGTCGCACGCCGGGAGAGGAGACGGAGGGGATGCCGCCGTCGCCGAAACCTACCATGCCGTCTCCAGCGCACGACCGACGAGTCGTACGTCGCTTGCACGTGCCCCATGCTGAAGAAGGTGACGATAAGGACTCTCTTCGTCGATTCCTTGTCTGTGAGGGGTAGGGGAACGCGGCAGAGCTCCTGGTTGGGCTCGGGGTTGTTAAAGGAAGCACAACAGTGCCGGCAGCATGGAGTCATGCAGCGCCGAACAGCAGCAAGAGAGACGACCAACACCCGGGCAAGTATCGGTAGCCGCCAGTCAATCTGCACGTGCCTCCATCCCTTGCTCTGCACTTGCAGTTGCCGACCATGCGCTCAACGCAGCCGGTGTTCGCCGGCCATGTGCGCGTGTATCGTTTGCATAGCAAGCCCAAACTCCCTGTCGTTCTCACGTTCAAGGTTTGGCTTAATTGATGTTATCGTTTTGAATGCCTAGGAGCTCATCGATCTCAGTTGTTGTGTTAAATCCTGTTAGAACAGAGTATATGAGGATTTACTTTACTGGGCAACTGAGAGTTGAAGGCCCTTCCGATGCAGTCTTGTCGAATAAAAAAGTTGAACCTCTGATTACATCGGTTTTCTTGGAGTAACAATGAACAAAGTACAAACTTTACCAAAATTTCAGTGATTTTTCCCTTTTGTTCATGTCTCTCGGGATGATTTGGCTTGGCCAGATTAGGCTGGCTCAACAAGGACAGTTCCACCCAGTGTACAAGAGGGTTAAGAAACTACTCTTCGGAGATTCAAACCTCACATACATTTTTTTCTTCCAAATTATCATAGTGCCAATCCCACATTGCTATCAAATATTTCTAGCACAGCACCTCAAAATCCAGCGTTGGATTTAAAAGAAGTTTAGATTTCAAACAAATCGTTATTTAATATGCTGTCGCCAAAACACTCAGTGCAAGTCGCGGTAAAGTGCCTTTTATCATATAAAAAAAAATAGTAGCAACTGCACTCGGTCCATGTTTACCATGGTAAGAAAAATCAAAGTTAACTTATCTCGCCTCCGCTTTAGTCCACTTTATATTGGGTCACTTCTTTTCCACTTTGAACATTTTCTGTGTCTTGTAATTTTTTTTCTTCCGAATTGTGTTTTTTGATTGAGTCGGATGTGTTTGTATTTTCTCTGTATCGTTCCAATTTTATCGGATGTCCCCGAAGGGATGATGTGTTTGTATTTTTGCTACTCTTCAAAATTTATCATTTGGTGTATTTAACTTCCTTAATAATGACTGGTGGGTGCACCAATCGATGAGATACATGCATCCTCTTTTCAAAATATATTTACACCAAAACCACGACTCTGATTATTGATCGGAAGGTGTGGTAATAATAATTTCAAACATATTTTTACATTCATGAGCAGCAAGGCATGGCTACTGCTCTGGATACCTTGTGCGGGCAAGCATACGGAGCCAGACAATACCATCTCCTTGGCATCTACAAGCAACGGGCAATGCTTATACTCACCCTAGTCAGCGTCCCGGTGGCCGTCGTGTGGTTCTATACCGGCAGCATCCTGCTAATGGTCGGCCAGGACGAGGACATTGCCATTGAGGCTGGCACCTATGCGCGGTGGATGATCCCGGCGCTCTTCGCCTACGGCCTTCTGCAGTGCCATGTCCGGTTCCTGCAAACGCAGAACATCGTGCTCCCGGTGATGATGGGTGCTGCCGCGACGGCGCTCTTACACCTCCCCATCTGCTGGCTGCTGGTGCATGTCCTCGGGCTGGGCAGCAAAGGCGCTGCTCTTAGCAACGCCATCTCCTACTGGATTAGCGTGGCCATTCTGGCCGTGTACGTGAGGGTGTCGAGCACTTGCAACAAGACATGGACGGGGTTCTCCGTGGAAGCCTTCCATGACCTGCTCAGCTTCTTCAGGCTCGCCGTGCCGTCTGCTCTCATGCTCTGGTGAGTGAGATTTGGAGCTCCAGCTGCATGAACCCACCGAACAAGTTCTTGGATATGTTGATCACTTATATTGACCTACAACATATATAGATCCATGTGTTGATATATATTGGCATATACTGCAGCTTAGAATGGTGGTCATTCGAGAGCCTGGTGCTACTGTCAGGGCTTCTTCCAAACCCCAAACTGGAAACGTCCGTCCTGTCCATCACGTAAGAAAATGTCATCGCTTGCGATATATTCTTCTGTCTTAATTGTATTCGTGTCTTCAAATCTGTCTCCTCTGTTTCCCCTGACGACAGCCTCAACACGGCGACCTTACTATTCATGATACCCTACGGCCTCGGAGCCGCCATAAGGTAAGCAAACCACCCAAGCAAATTAATTATGCTGGCTTGTTATATTTTTATCTCATTGATTCGTCATACTACTGCTTGTTGGTGCCGTCATTCTCATGGATTCATGGTTTCTTGCATGATCCGACCATCACGGATACAGCACTCGAGTTTCAAACGAGCTCGGCGCAGGCCGACCACGGGCCGCCCGCCTTGCCGTGCGCGCGGTTTTGTTCTTCGCCATATCGGAAGGGCTGATCATGAGTGTACTACTGGTCTCTGTGCGCCACATCTGGGGCCATGCTTACAGCGACGAGGAGGAGGTCGTGGCGTACGTAGCGAAGATGCTTATGCTGATTGCAGTTTCCAACTTCTTCGACGGAATTCAGTCCGTTCTCTCAGGTAACACCAGATATATGCATATACAAGCCATGACCGAATTCCCTCCTCAGTTGTGGTAGTAGATGGAGACGTCTCATGGATTAATCCATCTGTAGGTGTGGCAAGAGGCTGTGGATGGCAGAAGATAGGTGCGTGCATCAACCTCGGCGCATTCTACCTTGTTGGCATACCGGCAGCCTATCTCCTAGCCTTCATCCTGCGCATCGGCGGAATGGTGCTTAATCCTCCTCGAGATATTTTTTTCCACAAGTATTACCTCTTTTGTGTTCGGCGACCAACTAATAGTGAAAATATTGGGTGATCAGGGCCTTTGGGCGGGAATTATCTGCGGCAGCACGGTGCAGGTCTTGATGCTCCTGGCCATCACACTGCGCACGGACTGGCAGAAGGAGGTATATATATATACATATCTATGCAGAGCTTGTAGCTTCGCTATGCATTTTCGCATTAGCGGACTATTTAGGTTGATCTGCGTAAGTAGTCCGTGTGTTTGTATTTACGTTCTTGTTTGTTTAAACTCTAACTTCTATATCTATGTATGTGTAGGCAACAAAGGCAAAGAGCCGAGTCTTCTCTTCTGCCCTGCCCACAGATCTAGCAACATGAAGATATCATCAGGTGCTGCTGAAGTAACTGACCAGTGTGGAAATCATAGGCCTGATCTTGTCGTGGGTCTGTATCTCATGTATAGTGGTGTCGGCGACGACTCATCGGGCCGTTGATATGCTTACTGCGCTAGCTATTTGTGTCGCCTGTCCGTGACGTGTAGTAAGGAGTCGAGCTGGTGTTTTAAACATAGAAGTTTTGCCGTTTTGGTATGCCTCGTTCAGTAACAGGTGAGTCACTTCACATGTTCTTGACATCTTCTATTTTGTCCCTAGCTGGCTTCTTTGATGTGCACGTTGCTAGTAGGCTTCCTTTTTTTGTTTTCCCCTTGAGGGACACGTTGACCTATACCTGTGATCGAGTTGCAGAAATGTTAGATGCATATAAATATATATTGTGCATCCATGTCTTTTTTTTTCATACGACTGACAACTCAGAGTTCCATTATCATCAGATAACAGAACATGGTTTTTGTTTTTTGTCAAAGCATTGCTGAAAAAAAAGGGAAAGCAATCTGATATCCAAGTTAAAAAGAACTTGAAGAAAGAACCCATGACAAGCAACCACTGATGTTTTGCAACTAAAGCTGCGCTTCAAACATAGGATCTGACTACACGATCATTTTATTTAAGCATTTTCTCATAGAACAAGGAGCAGGATGATCTTTAGTCTATTTCTCCATTAGGTACCCCTCCCGTCTTTTTACAGCGTACTAAAAGAAAAAGGAGCCGATTTGACCCAGCTACCTAGGGATGCATCATATGGTTCTAATTCATCTCTTCACGCTGACTAAACTGATCTTCCAATTTGTTTCCTCTATGACTAGTCATAATGCGCATTATCATGTAGCAGTATCATGCATATGATACTAGTGTTTGATACTACATCTACAACGCATAGTATCATATAATAGTATCATAGTTTCTTTATATTTATTGATTTGTAGTATCTAAATGTCAAATATGTGTATAAGATCTATTTGACATTTTCATTTTTAGTTCTAGGTGCTACGATACGGTATCTACCTATGATAGCACAACAATCTTTCTCGTCATTAATTTTAGTGTGCCACATCAGATATTTTTGAATGCATGGATTGCATGATATTACCTCCATCCAAAAGTTTAAGACTTATAATTTTTTTAAAGTCAAACCAATAAAGTTTAACCAAACTTTTAGAACAATCTATCAACAAATATATTTGTAGATACCATACAGAAATATATCTCATTATCTATTTAATGATATTAATTTTGTATTTTACATGTTAATGATTTTTGGTAAAAGCTTAGCCAAACTTGATATAGTTTGACTTTCTAAAAATAATATAAGCCTTAAACTTTGTGATTGAGGTAGTACTACGTATGATACCTCATTGTGGGTACTCCCTCCATACCGGATTAAGGCCCCCTTCTTTTGGGCTTCTAGAGTGGCTTATAGGTTTCTCGCCGGAGAAGCCCAAAAGAAGTGGTTGCTTATGGCTAGCTTCTCCCCACCGCTCTTTGGCTTATAGTGCAAATTTGGTGGCCCGGAGAAGCGTCCTGAGGGCAGCTTTCCGAGCTTATCAACAGTAACCCCGAATCGGTCCCTGGCGATGCCCCTATTGTTGGATCAAATTACATCAAAAATGCCACCCTAGGCCGAAACGTTTTCCACCCAGTTTACTTGTGGTTTGGCCCGACCTGGCATGTCTTCCTCGTCTCCCCCATAACACATGTGGGGTGCCCAGCGCCTAGGGTTTGTACTCGAGCGTCGACGGCGAATTCCTCGGTCTTGCGCCCCCGCAACAACCGCCCAACCACGCTTCCTCAGTTCCCAGCGTCCTCTTTCCCACATGCTTGGGTCCCTGCGTCCTCCTGCCCGACGCCTCGGGTCCCCGTCTCCCCGCCGCCAGGCCGAGGAGCGAAGAGTTGCGGTCGCCTGGAGCTCGACCGGCAGCTCACTTGCGCAGGACGAGCGACAAGTTGCGGTCGCCTGAAGTTTCACTTGACTTGATGGAACTGAAGTAGCTCATCAAGTCAAGCGCTATAAACCTCAATGTGACATTTGCTAAACCCTTGTTTTGGGTAGACATAATTTGATCCATAGGTTGGATCAAAAGGAACTATAACTATTACACAACACTTTAAGTGAGGATCAAATATCAAATCCTATAAAGGATCATAATATGGTATTCCTTACAACAACACATTCTTTAAGAATCAAACCCTAACTTATTAACACTTAAAAAGTTAGCAACTAACTTTGTGTGTAATTTAATTCACTTCTAAAGTTATTACCAAATAAGGTAAACCGCAGGATCTAAAGTGCATAAAAGCCCCACATTCTTATTTAAATCATAATTTATTAAATATATGGAATATCATAAAATTAAATCCGTTTACATTACGAATTATAGTTCAAACTATTTGAATAAAACTAACTATGAGTATTTTGAAACTCTTATGATCATGCCTTGGTGAAATCAAACACCAACTATTCAAAATTGAGGAATAACCGTCAACCTTGATCTTTTGACCAATATTATAATATAAATCCAATCAAATATGATATAGTGTCTCATCCACAATAATAAAACCATCCACAAGATAATTAGTAACAAATTCCACTTGGCTATCCAAAAATAAATCATATGAGAGGATAATGATCATGCCACATAGGATGAAAATATCTACATGACTTGCATTCCAAGCTATGCCACCTCATGCTCAAAGGATTGCTATGGATGAGGGCATGACAACCAAGCACCTTACTCATCAAACCAAAACAAGAGTCACCCACCTATGTGTCATGATACTAGAGCTTGCCCAAGCCTATAAAAGGAGCCACGCCCTTCATCCATTTGATCATCTAGTACCATGCTACAAGGAAACCAAAATCTTGAGACCATACATAAATTAGCTAAGATCAAGATGAAGAAGCTAGGAGGTGGAGGCATACCACAAGATGCAGTTTATCAGATTTCCTGAAGAACAAGCTACAGAAGATTGCAAGGTAGAATTCCGAAGCAAACCATATATTTACAAGATCATATCATCATATTTTGAGTTGAGCCCTAGGATGTGTCAAAGTATTGAGAAGTGAGAGAATTTATAATATTAATCATAGCCATGTCCACACAAGAATACAAGAGAAGTACTAAACCCTACTTGATCAAGCCAACACTTGATGTGAGGTGAGAACCTATTTTACTTATAATTCATCAGGAGAATCATGCCATGATCATCATACGTTGGTAAGAATCACAAACCCTAAGAATCTAAATGAGTGTGATGAGAGGAATCATAAAGAGGTATTAGTGAGGAATAAGTTGATCATGTTTAATGTATGACCATGCCTTGTAGGTTTAGATGATAAGTTAAACCTATGTGATAAGTAGATATCACCTATCACATGAAATGATAGGTAAATCACTAGTAGTCAACCCTAGATTATTCCTCATACCTTGAGTGGAGGAGTAATGGCATTACACTTAAACATTGCTTATCCAAGCATGTGAGACAACACTACTTGTGTTTAACCATTCCAGTAGTGAACCATCTGGATTATACTAAACCCTTGCTTAGCCAAGCTTAGTGACAACTTTGGTAATATATGGAGATTAACAACCTATCATTAGTGAGGGAGATTAAACCATGTGCCTATATTCCAATCCTAACTTGTGCATCACAAGTAAACCCTACGACCATACCCTAAACTCAAGTACTAGTAAATAATTAGTTGATCAATCAATAGCAAGGATTTTAAAATAAACCTAAATAAATTTCCATCCCTTAAAAATAGTTTGGCACATGAAATCATGACCATAACACCATCTTCTTTAACACTTCTATTCTAGATATTTAATACAACAACACCAATACATATAAATAAATCTTCTAATACAAGGTTATGTTTTGAATCTCAACTTTGGCAATTATTAACATAAAATATGAATTCATAATTACTCCAAACCAAAAAAATTGAATTCAAAATGGAAGAGTAATAAAATCAACTCTAACACATGTGCGCATTTGAAAATTGTATATAATTAATACAACTATATTACCATTCTTAATACATGCCAGTCCCTTATAGAACATCTTCAATAAATTTGTGAAACTTTCCAAGATTCAAATCCTCCATAGAATATTTGAATTCAAATAAGAAAAATAAAATAGAAATAGAAAAGAAAAGAGAGAAGAGAGAGGGGCTTACCTTGCCTGGCACCGTAGCAGGCCGCAGCAACCCAGGAACAGCCTTTTCTTTTATCCAAAATACAATTTGAATTCAATAATTAGTTAAGTTTCAAAAATAAATAATAGCTATTCAGTAGGTGAAGAAAATATTAAGATTAATTTTATTTATCATATTTTCACTAACTTAAATATTAGTGGTATTTTAGAAACCCTAAATTGCACTTTATCATTTTCTTTAAATAATAAGAAAATGATAAAACGATAAAAACTATTATTATTAATACCTTCAACTTTATTATCCAATTATTATTCTAATAATTGTATCACAAGTTGGACACCCTTGTTCTAATATGAGTAAAGACCTTAACCTTATTATTTTATGTGAAAACCCTAAGTTGTTTTCAACTCTAAAACCCTAGGGATTTATAACATGTGATCATAGGAACTTAACTTTAGTTATGGATCTAGACTAAGCAAATAAAAACATGCTCATATTTTATGATCAACTCAAATGCAATTTAAGTTATCATTTCATGCTTTCACTTTTGACTAATACCTTATATGACCAACTAGTACCACTGTGACTCCCCAAAACTGGTACCATGAGGACCCCAGCGAATCCGCTGAAATCCGCACGATATCGATTCTTAGACGGCCTCCGAAACGACGTGCGCGACGGATCACACACGTGATGCCAGAGAAATTAACACGAGCGGTAACATTACAACATGATTACAATAGAGCCCACAAGAAATAAATATATTACAACAACGACTCCAACGAGTTAAGATACAAATATACAATATAAGACCCAAATCATATAGAAGATCAAATATGCCCGAGTACGGACAAGAATACAAATAGGACTAAGAGTCATGAAGATAACCAGTGGCGTCCATAACCCTGCCCAGGCCAAGCCGGAAGGGTAACCTCGCTTGCATCGTTCTTGATCGTACCGATCTTCAGACCTGCCGGGTTATGTCCCAAAGCAGTAATAAGTACGAGTTCGTACTTAACAAGACTTCAAGACGTATAATCATTCGTCAACCAGTCGTCCTTTGTACTTGAGGTACACAAGGGACTTGGAGGACGCAAGAGGACGTCATAGGTAATATGGTGGGATTAAGCGGCAGCGCGCAAGCACTAAAAACCTATAGAGACACTCTCAACTTACAGGTGCTAGAATAGATAAGAGAGCGCATAACCTAACAGTTCTATACTCTACAAACATAACATAGCTGATGTGTTTCCCCCTTCGCAAAGGAAGTACTTGCAAAGACACTCACACGGTTGCAAGTTTCAACCAATTAGTATTATTTAAGTTGTTCTATCTTACTACACAACTTATTAGTAATGGAACATCGGTTGTAAGTTGTCTATGATCGAGTCATACAGCTCCAAGTCGTCCATAACCACGAACACGGCTTATCGATAAGATTTAACCCTGCAGGGGTGCCCAAATGTGCCCACACGCACGATCAATCCAACCTGGCGAGGGTAAGATATCACGACTCTCACAACCTTCACCACAACAACGTTCAGGAAGCCACCTAACCAAGTTGAACCTGTATCGAAGTCCGACCGAATCTCTGAAGCGGACCTAGCTATGTGCGCCAGGGTGCTAGGTGGTTTAGCACACACTGGGGCGATAAACCACTTCACAGAGGCTCCGCGACATATACGTGCATATCAGAAACAAGGGATAGAAGGCACCCAGGGGCTTCCCAAAGATAAAGAAGTAATAGGTTGGCATGCACGCAATAAGAAATGGTAAAACATTACGAAACTAGTTGTGGCCACTGGACAAAGCTGAAGATTCTAGCAGTGGTCGAGGGGAGACCCAATAAACATACCCACATGTGGTTAGAGCGCTCAGTCTCGGAACAGATAACAAGAACTCGGGATCCTAGATTTTAAATGAACACAAGTGAGCCGTCATAAAACGAGCAACTGACCCACCGATGCCTCCGCTAACAACTATTAAAAATTAAAGTAACCATGATACTCTCCAACAGATATAAACATGTAGCATGTGTCATGATCTCCCAACAGATAACCCGATAACGATAGTTATAACGGTAACAAGATATAAACGGCACTAGCATGCACTACGACTCGCAAGGCAGACCCGATAACCAAACAACATTCGTAGGAGGGTGGTGGAGGCAATATGGCCGCTTGAAGTAACAGGTGGATATGACACATGACAAGAATGCAAATCAATGCTAGCATAAGGGAGAATGCAAAATAAAATAGGTGAGCGACTCCTACCGAGACAGGAGTTTAGGAAATGTTTGCCTGTTAAAGATTGTCGAAGATCATCCGAAGAACTTGTCGTATCTCACCGCACCACTTCATGATCCTATCCGGGAAGAAGCATAGCGCTACAACAACCAACGGATGCACATCTTACTACTAAGGCAAAACAATCGGTATGATCATCATACGATATGCATGGCAAACATGATGCGATGCAACTTATCCATATTAATCGGAGTCGGAACCCCGGACAAGCAGTTTAGGATTGGAGTAGCATTTCTACTGAAAAAATTAATTGTTTATTAGCATAGTATATACATGACAGGGGTGATCTACTTCAATATTAAACGGAGCGGAGAAAACCTAATCGGTGTCCGAAATACTCCGCATATATGTTAGGTGAACATGCATAAATTATCATGTCGCGACATGATGCGGGATGCAAACAGATGAATGGATGGAATATTTATGATCCTTGCATTTTTCTGAACAAAATTTATATATAAAACATTTTTGTTTGAATTATAGTTTGAGAGATATGATTTTTACAAGTTTAAGCAATTTCCTGTAAAAAGAAAAGGACGAGGAATAACGAGAGTGGGACGATGAGATCTGGCCTGGTTCTGCGTCGGGGAAGAACTGGGCCGGAACCTGGCCTGCAAGCCGCGGCGGATAGGAGCTAGGCGCACGGGGAGATGGGCTGCGTCGGAGGATCTTGGTCAGCGCCTGAGGATGTGATTTAGGGAATTATAGAATAAAAAGATAGCTTAATTATCTAGATTTTAGAATTGAACACAGGATCTCATGCGTAAGGTCGCTAGCAGCTTACCACTATGCTGCACATCAGATCATGTCAACAAGCCGGCGCTTTACAAACTGAACCAAACCGAAGCGGAGATCAGGGCCAGAACAGCCATGGCGGAGAAAGATCTGGTCGAGCATGGATACGTCGGGGGAGATCAAGACGGGACATGGGAGATGGCGTCGGGGGCGTGTATACCTGGCCATGGGCAGCCCGGCCCGGTCGACCCGGCCCGGCCCGAAATTCCCGGGCCAAGCCCGACCCGACCATGCCTCTGGGCTGGGCCTGGGCCTAATTTTTTGGCCCGATGGTTAGGATGGGCTGGGCCTGGGCCGTCAGTTTGTGCGATTTAGTGAAGCAGCCCGGCCCGAGGCCCGAGGCCCGACGGTTTTTAGTGTGATGGGCCGGGCCTGGGCCTATGTTTTTGGCCCGACGGTCGGTCCGGGCCTGGCCTGGGCCGAGAATTTCCACGTCGGGATTTGGCCGGCCCGACCCGTGGCCCGGCCCGAGAAATGCTCACGTATAGGGGCGCGCCTCTTCATGCTGAACCAGAAGGTGGTGGAGTTGGCACCAGGGAGTCATCGGAGTTGCGCCGGAGTCGAGCTCCTACAGCAGTGAAAAGAGGTTAATGTGGGCAGCTCGATAGGGGACAAGATAAGGAGAGGATAGTGGTTCTTTAGATGCGCAAAGTCACCTGGAACATCGTGAAGGGGTAGGTGACGCCGTAGGATGGCCAGAGCGGCCGGAATCGAAGAAATTCGCTGGCAGGCCGGAGATGGAATTGATGATTTTTCCGTCGATTCGGAGAGCCCCCGGTCGATTCCTTGTACTCGGAGGAAGAGGATGACGAGGCGCATCTTCGGGTGGCTTCAAAACAACGAGGGTTGGCCTGGAGCGGCGGCGCCATGGCGGAGCTTGGTGGTATGTGTGCTTCCTTGCTCGCAGAAAAGATGAAAACAAGCGGAGAGATGGGAGGCAGCGGCGCGAGGGAGGAGTAGAAGGGCTAGGGTTTTCCAAGAGGAAGCACTGGAATTTAAGGGGGGGAAAGTGGAGTGGTTGTAGGAGGATGGCTCGGTGGTCACAGAGATGAAGCACGCTTCCTAGGTGCTACCTTTTTGAGATGACGACAACGAGCGTTTCTCCTTGCCATCCAACGGGTACGGACTGCAGGATGGGCTGAGTTGGGCTGCTAGGTCTGGCCGGTGAGGTGTTGGGATGGTCCAGAAAGGAGGAAAGGGGAAAAGGGCCAGGAAGAGAGAGGCCCAGGAGATTAGGGGTTAGGTTTTTCTTTTAAAAAAACCTTTTTATTTTCTTCTTAAAAACTGTTTGCAAACTGATTTGAATTCATTCAAACAAAGTCTGAATATTGAAAAAAGAGTTGGATAGAAAATAAAATAAGAGTCGAAGATTTTATAGCAAAATATAGTTTTATTTTATGGTTTTGTTAAATGAAAGATAAGAGGAGGTTTATTAAATAAACCATAGGAGAGGGAAAATAGCTAGGGTTTATAAAATAATTTTATTTAGTAAAAACATGGATGATATGATGCATGATGTCATGACGATGCATAAAAGAAAAAAGAACAAGCAATTCTAATATGGTGATTTTCCTGGGCCCCTACAACCACCTAGGTGTAAACCCTAACTTGTTAGCACCATTGACCATCATTCCTTAATACCACACCATTAGGATCAACCTTAAGTAGCAAAACTTATGTAGTAGTTCACTTTAGATGCTAATGCTACACTAAACCATGTGACTACTAGATAATTAATGAACCACCTAATTTAGGAACCCATTATTGATTACTTGATGAAGCAAATGAGAAGGCATAGTCAACCCTAATGGTTAACTCATAACACCACCTGGATAACCATCCTTCGATATGATACCCTATGATCAACCATAGTAGTAATGCATAGTAATTTAATGTGTTGTCCATGTGTAGCTAAAACATGCCAACACTTGCTGCATATGGACCCATCCTACTTAGTAACCAACTAGTCCCTAATTAATAAATTAAATGAACCTAATAGCAAATCTTAGTAAACCCTAGAAACACATAGCTCCTACTAGTAATAATTCTTGTTATTTATTAAACATTGATGCGTGCAGTTAACACACGTCCGTTGGGAATCCCAAGAGGAAGGTGTGATGCGTACAGTAGCAAGCTTTCCCTCAGTAAGAAACCAAGGTTTATCGAACCAGTAGAAGAAGCACGTTGAAGGTTGATGGCGGCGAAGTGTAGTGCGCGCAACACCAGGGATTCCGGCGCCAACGTGGAACCTGCACAACACAATCAAAGTATTTTCCCCAACGTAACAGCAAGGTTGTCAATCTCACCGGCTTGCTGTAAACAAAGGATTAATTGTATAGTGTGGATGATGATGTTTGTTTGCGAAGAACAGTAAAGAGCAATTGCAGTAGATTGTATTTCAGATGTAAAGAATGGACCGGAGTCCACAGTTCACTAGTGGTGTCTCTCCCATAAGATAAATAGCATGTTGGGTGAACAAATTACGTTGGGCAATTGACAAATAAAGAAGGCATAATAATGCACATACATATATCATGATGAGTACTATGAGATTTAATCAGGCATTACGACAAAGTACATAGACCGCTATCCAGCATGCATTATGCCTAAATAGTCCACTTTCAGTTATCATCCGAACCCTTCCAGTATTAAGTTGCAAGCAACACAAATTGCATTAAGTATGGTGCGTAATGTATTCAACACAAATATCCTTAGACAAAGCATCGATGTTTTATCCCTAGTGGCAACAGACATCCACAACCTTAGAACTTTCTCACTGTCCCAGATTCAATGGAGGCATGAACCCACTATCGAGCATAAATACTCCCTCTTGGAGTTACAAGTATCAACTTGGCCAGAGCCTCTACTAGCAACGGAGAGCATGCAAGAACATAAACAACATATATGATAGATTGATAATCAACTTGACATAGTATTCAATATTCATCGGATCCCAACAAACACAACATGTAGCATTACAAATAGATGATCTTGATCATGATAGGCAGCTCACAAGATCTAACATGATAGCACAATGAGGAGAAGACAACCATCTAGTTACTGCTATGGACCCATAGTCCAGGGGTGAACTACTCACACATCGATCCGGAGGCGATCATGGCGATGAAGAGCCCTCCGGGAGATGATTCCCCTCTCCAGGGTGCCGAGGCGATCTCCGAATCCCCGAGATGGGATTGGCGGCGGCGGCGTCTCGGAAGGTTTTCCGTATCGTGGCTCTCGGTACGCAGGGTTTCGCGACGAAGGCTTTAAGTAGGCGGAAGGGCGGGTCGGAGGAGTCACAGGGGCCCCACACGCTAGGGCCACGCGGGCCCCTTAGCCGCGCCGCCTAGTGTGGCGGCGCCCCGTGGCCCCACTTCGTTTCTCCCCGGTCTTCTGGAAGCTTCGTGGAAAAATAAGCCCCGGGCGTTGATTTCGTCCAATTCCGAGAATATTTCCTAGGATTTCTGAAACCAAAACAGCAGAAAACAAAGAATCGGCTTCGCATCTCGTCAATAGGTTAGTGCCGGAAAATGCATAATAATGACATATAATGTGTATAAAACATGTGAGTATCATCATAAAAGTCGCATGGAACATAAGAAATTATGGATACGTTTGAGACGTATCAAGCATCCCCAAGCTTAGTTCCTACTCGCCTCGAGTAGGTAAACGATAACAAGGATAATTTCAAGTGACATGCTATCATAATCTTGATCAATACTATTGTAAAGCACATGAGATGAATGCAGCGATTCGAAGCAATGATGAAGACAATGAGTAAACAACTGTATCATATAGCAAATACTTTTCATGAATAGTACTTTCAAGACAAGCATCAATAAGACTTGCATAACAGTTAACTCATAAGCAATAAATTCTTAGTAGAAAGCTTTGAAACAACACAAAGGAAGATATAAGTTTCAGCAGTTGCTTTCAACTTCAACATGTTTATCTCATGGATAATTGTCAACACAATGTAATATAACAAGTGCAATAGGTAAACATGTAAGAATCAATGCACACAGTTTACACAAGTGTTTGCTTCTAAGATAGAAAGAAGTAGGTAAACTGACTCAACATAAAGTAAAAGAATGGCCCTTCGTAGAGGGAAGCATGGATTACTATTTTTGTGCTAGAGCTTTTCATTTTGAAAACATAGAAACAATTTTGTCAACGGTAGTAATAAGTCATATGTGTTATGTATAAGACATCCTATAAGTTGCAAGCCTCATGCATAGTATACCAATAGTGCTCGCACCTTGTCCTAATTAGCTTGGATTAACACGGATTATCATTGCATAGCATATGTTTCAACCAAGTGTCACAAAGGGGTACATCTATGCCGCCTGTACAGAGGTCTAAGGAGAAAGTTCGCATTGGATTTCTCGCTTTGATTATTCTCAACTTAGACATCCATACTGGGACAACATAGACAACAGATAATGGACTCCTCTTTAATGCTTAAGCATTCAACAACAGTTAATATTCTCATAAGAGATTGAGGATTTGTGTCCAAACTGAAACTTCCACCATGATTCATGGCTTTAGTTAGCGTCCCAATGTTCTTCTCTAACAATATGCATACTCAAACCATTTGATCATGAAAATCACCCTTACTTCAGACAAGACGAACATGCATAGCAACTCGCATGATATTCAACAAAGGTAAAAGTTGATGGCATCCCCAGAAACATGGTTACCGCTCAACAAGCAATTTATTAAGAAATAAGATACATAAGTACATATTCTTCACCACAATAGTTTTTAAGGCTATTTTCCCATGAGCTATGTATTGTAAAGACAAAGAATAGAATTTTAAAGGTAGCACTCAAGTAATGTACTTTGGAATGGCAGAGAAATACCATGTGGTAGGTAGGTATGGTGGACACAAATGGCATAGTTTTTGGCTCAAGGATTTGGATGCACGAGAAGAATTCCTCTCAATACAAGGCTAGGCTAGCAAGGTTGTTTGAAGCAAACTCAAGTATAAAATGGTACAGCAAGACTCACATATGAACATATTGTAAGCATTATAAGACTTTACATCGTCTCCTTGTTGTTCAAACACCTCAACCAGAAAATATCTAGACTTAGAGAGACCAATCATGCAAACCAAATTTTAACAAGCTCTATGTAGTTCTTCATTAATAGGTACAAAGTACATGATGCAAGAGCTTAAACATGATCTATATGAGCACAACAATTGCCAAGTATCAAATTATTCAAGACATTAT
Organism: Lolium multiflorum; assembly: GCA_030979885.1. Classification (NCBI taxonomy): domain Eukaryota; kingdom Viridiplantae; phylum Streptophyta; class Magnoliopsida; order Poales; family Poaceae; genus Lolium; species Lolium multiflorum. The sequence goes on from CM061753.1 coordinate 238,510,882, forward strand.
ACCATTTACCAGATGAAGCATTTTCCGTTTCCAACCATATATCAATGAACGAAGTAGTTCAACCTTCGCAATGAACATTAAGAATAAAGCTAAGAACACATGTGTTCATATGCAACAGCGGAGCGTGTCTCTCTCCACACAAAGAATGCTAGGATCCAATTTTATTCAAACAAAACAAAAATAAAACAAACAGACGCTCCAAGTAAAGTACATAAGATGTGACTGAATAAAAATATAGTTTCACTAGAGGTGACCTGATAAGTTGTCGATGAAGAAGGGGATGCCTTGGGCATCCCCAAGCTTAGATGCTTGAGTATTCTTAAAATATGCAGGGATGAACCACGGGGCATCCCCAAGCTTAGACTTTTCACTCTTCTTGATCATATTGTATCATCCTCCTCTCTTGACCCTTGAAAACTTCCTCCACACCGAACTCGAAACAAACTCATTAGAGGGTTAGTGCATAATTGAAAATTCATATATTCAGAGGTGACATAATCATTCTTAACACTTCTGGACATTGCACAAAGCTACTGAAAGTTAATGGAACAAAGGAATCCATCAAACATAGCAAAACAGGCAATGCGAAATCAAAGGCAGAATCTATCAAAACAGAACAGTCCGTAAAGACGAATTTTTCAGGGGCACTTAACTTGCTCAGATGAAAATGCTCAAATTGAATGAAAGTTGCGTACATATCTGAGGATCACGCACGTAAATTGGCAGATTTTTCTGAGTTACCTACAGAGAACCCTGCCCAAATTCGTGACAGCAAGAAATCTGTTTCTCGCAGTAATCCAAATCTAGTATTGACTTTACTATCAAAGACTTTACTTGGCACAACAATGCAATAAAATAAAGATAAGGAGAGGTTGCTACAGTAGTAACAACTTCCAAGACTCAAATATAAAACAAAGTGCAGAAGTAAAATAATGGGTTGTCTCCCATAAGCGCTTTTCTTTAACGCCTTTCAGCTAGGCGCAGAAAGTGTGAATCAAGTATTATCAAGAGATGAAGCATCAACATTATAATTTGTTCTAATAATAGAATCATAAGGTAACTTCATTCTCTTTCTAGGGAAGTGTTCCATACCTTTCTTGAGAGGAAATTGATATTTAATATTACCTTCCTTCATATCAATAGTAGCACCAACAGTTCGAAGAAAAGGTCTTCCCAATATAATGGGACAAGATGCATTGCATTCAATATCCAAGACAACAAAATCAACGGGGACAAGGTTATTGTTAACCATAATACAAACATTATCAATCCTCCCCAAAGATTTCTTTATAGCATTATCATCAAGATTAACATCCAAATAACAATTTTTCAATGGTGGCAAGTCAAGCATATCGTAGATTTTCTTAGGCATAACAGAAATACTTGCACCAAGATCACATAAAGCATTACAATCAAAATCATTGACCCTCATCTTAATGATGGACTCCCAACCATCTTCTAACTTCCTAGGAATAGAAGTTTCAAGTTTTAGTCTTCTCTAGCTTTTATGAGAGCATTTGTAATATGTTTTGTAAAGGCCAAATTTATAGCACTAGCATTGGGACTTTTAGCAAGTTTTTGTAAGAACTTTATAACTTCAGAGATGTGACAATCATCAAAATCTAAACCATTATGATCTACAGCAATGGGATCATTGTCCCCAATATTTTGAAAAATTTCAGCAGTTTTATCACAAACAGTTTCAGCAGTTTTGTACGCTTTGCACTAGGAGTAGAAACATTGCCAACACCAATTATTTTACCATTGATAGTAGGAGGTGTAGCAACATGTGAAGCATCAACATTACTAGTGGTGGTAATAGTCCAAACTTTAGCTACATTATTCTCTTTAGCAAGTTTTTCATTTTCTTCTCTTTCCCACCTAGCATGCAATTCAGCCATCAATCTAATATTCTCATTAATTCAAACTTGGATGGCGTTTGTTGTAGTAACAATCTTATTATCATTATCCTTATTAGGCATAACTTTCAATTTTAAAAGATCAACATCAGAGGCAAGTCTATCAACCTTAGAAGCAAGAATATCAATTTTATCAAGTTTTTCCTCAACAGATTTGTTAAAAGCAGTTTGTGTACTAATAAATTCTTTAAGCATGGCTTCAAGACCAGGGGGTGAATTCCTATTATTGTTGTAAGAATTCCCATAAGAATTACCATAACCATTACTATTAGCAGAAGGATATGGCCTATAGTTGTTACCAGAATTATTCCTATAAGCATTGTTGTTGAAATTATTACTTTTAATGAAATTCACATCAACATTCTCTTCTTGAGCAACCAATGAAGCTAAAGGAACATTATTAGGATCAACATTAGATCTACCATTCACAAGCATAGACATAATCACATCAATCTTATCACTCAAGGAGGAGGTTTCTTCGACAGAATTTACCTTCTTACCTTGTGGAGCTCTTTCCGTATGCCATTCAGAGTAATTTATCTTCATATTATCAAGAAGCTTTGTTGCCGCCCCAAAGTGATGGACATAAAGGTACCTCCAGCAGCTGAATCCAATAGGTTCCGCAAAGAAAAATTCAGTCCTGCATAAAAGGTTTGGATGATCATCCAAGTAGTTAGTCCATGGGTTGGGCAATTCTTTACCAAATATTTCATTCTTTCCCATGCTTGAGCAACATGTTCATGATCCAATTGCTTAAAATTCATTATGCTACTTCTCAAAGATATAATTTTAGCAGGAGGATAATATCTACCAATGAAAGCATCTTTACATTTAGTCCATGAATCAATACTATTCTTAGGCAAAGATAGCAACCAATCTTTAGCTCTTCCTCTTAAGGAGAAAGGAAACAATTTCAATTTTATAATGTCACCATCTACATCCTTATACTCTTGCATTTCACATAGTTCAACAAAATTATTAAGATGGGCAGCAGCATCATCAGAACTAACACCAGAAAATTGCTCTCTCATGACAAGATTTAGTAAAGCAGGTTTAGTTTCAAAGAATTCTGCTGCAGTAGCAGGTGGAGCAATAGGTGTGCATAAGAAATCATTATTATTTGTGCTAGTGAAGTCACACAACTTAGTGTTTTCAGGAGTATTCATTTTAACAGTAGTAAATAAAGCAAACTAAACAAAGTAAATGCAAGTAACTAATTTTTTTGTGTTTTTGATATAGAGAACGCAAACAAGACAGTAAATAAAGTAAAGCTAGCAACTAATTTTTTTGTGTGTTTTGTTTTAGTGCAGCAAACAAAGTAGTAAATAAAACAAAGAAAGCCAAAAACAAAGTAAAGAGATTGGAAGTGGAGACTCCCCTTGCAGCGTGTCTTGATCTCCCCGGCAACGGCGCCAAAAAGTGCTTGATGCGTTAACACACACGTCCGTTGGGAACCCCAAGAGGAAGGTGTGATGCGTACAGTAACAAGTTTTCCTCAGTAAGAAACCAAGGTTTATCGAACCAGTAGGAGCCAAGAAGCACGTTGAAGGTTGATGGCGGCGAAGTGTAGTGCAACACTAGGGATTCTGGCGCCAACGTGGAACCTGCACAACACAATCAAAGTACTTTGCCCCAACGTAATAGCGAGGTTGTCAATCTCACCGGCTTGCTGTAAACAAAGGATTAATTGTATAGTGTGGATGATGATGTTTGTTTGCGAAGAACAGTAAAGAACAATTGCAGTAGATTGTATTTCAGATAAAGAATGGACCGGGGTTTCACTAGTGGTGTCTCTCCCATAAGATAAATAGCATGTTGGGTGAACAAATTACAGTTGGGCAATTGAAAAATAAAGAAGGCATAACAATGCACATACATATATCATGATGAGTACTATGAGATTTAATCAGGCATTACGACAAAGTACATAGACCGCTATCCAGATGCATCTATGCCTAAATAGTCCACTTTCAGGTTATCATCCGAACCCTTCCGGTATTAAGTTGCAAGCAACGACAATTGCATTAAGTATGGTGCGTAATGTAATCAACACAAATATCCTTAGACAAAGCATCGATGTTTTATCCCTAGTGGCAACAGCACATCCACAACCTTAGAACTTTCTGTCACTGTCCCAGATTCAATGGAGGCATGAACCCACTATCGAGCATAAATACTCCCTCTTGGAGTTACAAGTATCAACTTGGCTAGAGCCTCTACTAGCAACGGAGAGCATGCAAGAACATAAACAACATATATGATAGATTGATAATCAACTTGACATAGTATTCAATATTCATCGGATCCCAACAAAAACAACATGTAGCATTACAAATAGATGATCTTGATCATGATAGGCAGCTCACAAGATCTAACATGATAGCACAAAGAGGAGAAGACAACCATCTAGCTACTGCTATGGACCCATAGTCCAGGGGTGAACTACTCACACATCGATCCGGAGGCGATCATGGCGATGAAGAGCCCTCCGGGAGATGATTCCCTCTCAGGGTGCCGGAGGCGATCTCCTGAATCCCCCGAGATGGGATTGGCGGCGGCGGCGTCTCGGAAGGTTTTCCGTATCGTGGCCTCGTACGGAGGGTTTCGCGACAAAGGCTTTAAGTAGGTGGAAGGGCGGAGTCGGAGGAGTCACGGGGGCCCCACACGCTAGGGCCGCGCGGGCCCCCAGGTCGCGCCGCCCTAGTGTGGCGGCGCCCGTGGCCCCACTTCGTTTCTCCCTCGGTCTTCTATAAGCTTCGTGGAAAAATAAGCCCTGGGCGTTGATTTCGTCCAATTCCGAGAATATTTCCTTTGTAGGATTTCTAAACCAAAACAGCAAAACAACAACTGGCTCTTCGGCATCTCGTCAATAGGTTAGTGCCGGAAAATGCATAATAATGACATATAATGTGTATAAAACATGTGAGTATCATCATAAAAGTAGCATGAAACATAAGAAATTATGGATACGTTTGAGACGTATCAAGCATGTTCTTCGAAAGTTATTCTTTTGAAGTAGACATCAAGCAAACCATAGAAGCAAATAGTTCTTACTTGAAATACTCTGTATTTCTTATGTAACATGTTCTTCAAAAGTTATTCTTTTGAAGTAATCATCAACCATGCCCTATAACACTTAAAAATGACAACTTCTCTTTACATATTTAAGCAATCACTATTCCTTTGTGTGTATGATTGTATAATGCATTATATCACTTGTTTATGATATTAATATAACCAAACCCTAATAAGAACCTTGTTTGAGAAAACACTCTAAAAGTGCAATATACCCTAAAGAAATCTTTACAACTCACCAATCATAAATCATCAGGGTTAGGTTACACTCGGGGTGATTGCATCTCATACTATGCATTATAGCATATTTGCCAGTTTTTTAAACATTGTCCTTACCGGACGATGATGCTATTTCAGAATTTGGAGTTATCGTATCGAAGTCCTTGTCTGCATAATCTTGCAGTCAAGAAAGGCAAGTTCATCGCTTGCTCATGTCATTTGATTATTTTTATCAAACTATATGCAAAGTACTATACTTATCACTCCTGCATTGAAAAGGAAAATATTATTTTACAATTATGAATATGACTATGTGGTGGGCAAGGGAATCATGGTATGTGTTGATGGTGGAGGTTCCATTGCAAGGGTTCTACTCATCTAGGACTAATCACCAATGCCCTTTAGTGATTCTAACACCATACATATCGCGTTAACCATGAGATCTATCATGTCTCTGGGGAAGTCAGTTGTATCTTTTTCCTTCTGCATATCAACGGACTTGATAGAGCCTGGCTGGGTGTTGCGAGAACACTGCAGCGGTTGGGAAATCCCTTAAATCCCCATCCTTGAGGATGAGTGCGCTCTACCATCTATAATGGATTGTCCATTGTACATCATGGGTAAAGCCGTATTACCGGGAGAAGTCTACTGAAGATGTGCGGATGTACAAAAGGGTGAATATGCAGGGTCACGGAGAAGGAAATGATTGGCTTGGTTCTTATACTGGGCATCACACGAAGGAAGTGTGGACGGGGAGGAACGCCTGGTTGGAAACAAGGATAAGTTCTCTTATGGGAAAAGTAATGCACCTCTGCAGAGTGTATTGAATTGTGGTTGTCACTCCCTGTCCCGGGAAGGGAACTACGAACGCGGCAGGAAAGGAATTCCGTGAAGTTCTGGTCAACCTGTGAAGACTGACGGGCATAGTTTTTCAGAATAAAATCAACCTTTTGAAGAAATGATTATGAAAACTTGCATTCGCCTATGACTTTCTGGTCTATGGTTGTAGTGCATGATACACCTATTTCCTATAATGAACTTTTTGAGTACGCTCGTACTCATTCCCTCCCTCTTGAACCCCCTTCTTAGATTTAAAGTCACCAAAAGAGAAACTACCGTGGAACTCGAAGACGAAGGAGTCAAGTACAACAAGATCGAGAACCCAAATCAATGAAGTCAATGGAGTCAGCTTCTGCATCAGCTAGAGTGGAAACCTAGACTAGTAATAGAAGGGAACCATTTCCCTAATTCTAGCACCTAAGTAGCTAGAGTTCTATAGCAAGCCAAGTCGATCTAGAGCTAGAGTTAAGTAATTAGTTAGACTACGAGTTGTTCTTTTGAAGTTTTATTTGCAATTTTACCTCACTGTAAAGTAGAAGGTTGGGTTGATCTTCTATAAACAGTTTGTGTATCCTTCTATAGACATGCCTTGGACTCGCATATGTTTCTATTGTACCACTCTGAGGGATGTAATACGAGTGGAACGGTGTTTCACTTGTGTTATGTCAACGACTTGCGTACTACACCATGCAGTGCTATGCTGGGTCATCGTAGCTGGTATCAGAGCCAATGTTTTGACCCAAGGATTAAAACCCTTTAAAGGAAACATATAGGTTAGGTAGTGTCTATAGGAAGCTGTTTTAGCTAAACCAACTATTCTTATGACTTGAGATGGGTATTCACTTGAGAATAATCCTGACACACTTGAGTCAAATTTTCTTACCTATTTCTCTTAAGTAAAGTATGTTGGGTCACCGCAACAGTGGTGTGCGGGCGGTAACCTATATTTTATATGGGAAACGCCCCTCTGCCTCTTCTCCTTTCTCACTTCTACTCTTTCCCTCCTCCTCCTCCTCTTATTCTTCATGTTCCTCCTTTTCTCCTCACTGACAGCCTCCTCCTAGTTGTGACGCCCTAAAACCGGTACCATGAGGATTCCAGTGATCCCGCTGAAATCCGCATGATATCGATTTCGAAACGTCCTCCTACACAACATGTGCGACGAAGCACACACGTGATGCAAGAGGATTTACCACAAGTAGTTACATTACAACAAGTTCACAATGGAACCCACAAAAGAACATATATATTACAACAACAACTCCGACGAGCCAAGAATACAATACAAAGATACAAATCATAAAGAATATCAAATACGTCTGAGTACGGACAAGATATAAATTGAACTAAGAGTCATGAAGATAAAAGATGGCGTCCATAATTCTGCACAGGCCAAGCCAGAAGGGTAACCTTGCTAACGTTGTCATCTCATACGTGTCAAAAGTCGGGCCAAGGGATGCCGGCGAAAGGGAGAGAAGATAAAATCGGAAGAAAGCAGAGTGTAAGTACCAATGCACGTACCAAGCGAGACTAGAAACGGTTGTGCTCACCGGTGGGCTATATACTACTGTTATCACCAGATTTTGGCCAAATCAGGAGATGGGCCGTACTTGAGATGGGCTTGGAGAATATACACGTGGAGCGTCTCGGAAGCGGCCTTGCACGAGAGTTTGGGGTAGTTTACCCGTGTATCTGTATATTATGGTAGTTTAGAATTAAAAGATAGAGTTTAGCTCGTACACGGTTGGGTTTATTCCCAAGTTAGAAAGTCTACGGACTATAAATATGTATCTAGGGTTATTGAGAAGGAGGACGATCACGTTCACAACAAATCAATCTAGGCGCATCGCCACCCCTTGTTTCGAGGGTTTCTCCCGGGTAAGCAACATGCTGGCATCTTGCGATCTAGGCAGATTATTATTCGTCATTGGTGTTGTTCGTGCTGAAGCCTTTTTGATGGCGAGCAACACCCTTATCTTAGGTGTTTTGGGGCTGACGTCGATGCTTTTACGATGTACTTATTTAGCTACGCTGCCCCTCGATATCTAGCTGCCCTTACACCTATTTTAGGTGTAAGGGCAGCATCTTGCTTGATCTTTATCTAGTAGATCTAATCCGTTATAGTTGCTCCTTGTTCTTCAAGGATTGGTTTGATACCCGTATGGTTAGGCCTTATAAACGGGTTGAACGATCCGGTAGTGCGTAAGGTGTGGTTTATTAAGCTCTAGAGGGATTGTTCCGGGGATCAACTTCACGTTGGTTTTTAGGCCTCTTTAGGGCTGGTTTTCCATTATCTTACGTATCTGTTAGGCTCAACTACGCATAGGATGTTCCGATTATACGGTGAAAACCCTAGACTATCGTAGATTAGTTTAGCTTGATATTGATAAAGCATGATCCCCATGTCCTTATAAATCTAACATGAACCATGGGGCAATCGGCTCTTTGAGCCGATCCACAACAACTTAAGAGCCGATCGGGGCTCGTATTTAATGTTTACGTGTTTGCCATGCAGGAAACTAGTCGAAGCAATCCATCACCTTCCCGACCAGGTATAGGTCAGGTGGCACGCCCGTAAGCACCAGGACGTGTGCCAGAAGGCATTGCGGGCCGTCGCCCGAGGGACCAGGGTCCACCGCAATCCTGGGGCCTCGGCTCTACGGTGTTGCCCGTCAATACTCGCCGGTGGGTTTTTGACCGCAACACATTCTGGCACACCCGGTGGGACACTCTACAACCACTACGTCGACATCTGGCAACCATGTCAAAAGCCACGGATGAGGTGGTGGGCGAACCAGTCACGTACGCAGATCTGCCGGAGGAACACAAGAAGAAGTACGATGAGATGAAAGCCATCTTGAAGCCGATCTCATCGGCTCTTTCATGAAGACCCGTTCACATGGCATCAGATGGAAAGGGTTTTCCCCTGAAGGTGCTCTCGATGAAGTAGACCTCTCTACCTCTTCAGAGGAACGCACCAGGGCTCTACGCCAGGAAATCAATTACATGGTGGCTCATTCTCTACACCGCCATTCTGAGAGTCTGGTGAACGCTTTCGAGCGCATTGCGGTCCGAGTGGTGCAAGAGATCATGAAGCATCAGTACTCTCCGTCCGGACCTGCTCTGGGAACTCACCAGGGAGAAATACCGCTCCATTAGACCGCCGCTGCCATTCGCTCTTGCGGCGCCAGAGCTGCCGGGTTCACCGGCGTACGTTGTCTATAAGGTTGGAGGCGATCCTAGCGATTGCCAATTCCTATATGAGCCGCCCAAGGAGATCCCACATGGATACGTGTGCACATACGTACCGGACTGCAACGCCTTGGCGCGCACAAACCAGATCGCACCAACAGGGATTTCTGGAGTAGATGCTGACAAACAAGCATGGCTGGCTAAATACGCTACTGGAACGAGTCATGAAGGCTCGGTCCCTACAGCTAATACCATGGAGCAGATCAGCACTATCTTGAGAGACCAGTTCGCATCTTGCCGAAGAGGAAAGCAATCGGCTATTCCAAGCCATACCCCGACGAGTACGATCTGATCCCGCTGCCACCCAAATATCGGCTCCCTCAATTCTCAAAATTCAATGGAGCATGATCTAGCTCAATAGAGCACGTGTCGATATTTGGCACAACGGCATGATTTCAAAGTCGACCCGCTATGTGTGAGGTTTTTCGCACAATCTCTACGGATCAACCTTTGGGTGGTACACCTCGTTGCCACCAACTCAGTCCGCACATGGAAACAGAAGAGCAGTTTCATGTGCAATATCACTCGGTTACCGAAGCTGGCATTGCCGATCTAGCGCAGTACGGCAAAGCGGGGAGAAACAGTGTCTGAATACATCCAACGTTTCAGACGTCAGAACCGATGTTATTCGGTTCGTTTGTCCGAGAAGGAAGCGATCGAGCTGGCAGCATTGGGCCTCGCAACGCCGATCAAGGATCTGACTTCCTGCTGAGTACACCATTGTCGCACATGGTGCAGAAACTCACATTGTATGAGCAGCGACACCCTGAATTGTACCAAGACAAGTTCAAACGTCCGGTAGGCCTGGTCGAGATGGAAGAAGCTGAAGATCCTGCACCAGACCTGGAGGTTGCTAGCTGAATGGGCCGGGGGCAAACCCCGTGTCCTGCAAATGGGTAAAACCTCAAGGGCCCGCAAGAGGGTTTGACTTCGGTGAGCAAGGCTGAGCAGATTTTCGATCTTTTGCTTAAGGAAAAACAGCTGAAGTTACCCGAAGGCCATAAAATCCCTACAAGACAGAAATGAACGGGAGGCCGTATTGCAAATGGCATCACTCGTTCACCCATACCACCAATGACTGCAAGGTGTTTCGTCAGCAGATCCAAATGGCGATAGAACAAGGCCGATTGCTCTTCGGGCAGTTTGCCATGAAAGTGGACACACATCCGTTCCCTGGAGTCAACATGGTGGAACCCAACCACTCCGCGAGGCGTCGACTGGATTTCTCGTTCGATGTCAACATGGCAGGGCCTGTACGCCACCATGGCAAGGATAAAGAGGAAAGCAGTCACTCCCGCAGCAAGGAAAAGGAGGAGGCCGATCCACGCGACCGGCCCCAATATGGTGACAAGCGGTACCTCACCAAGGAACAAGTGAGAAGCGTGCGATACCAAAAACCACTCTCCACGCATCTCCTCAACAAATATGAATATCAGTATGACCGACGTCGGCGTGACAAAGACGACGAAGGACGCGAGCACCGCGCTAAGGAGAGGTCAAGGGAGCAGGAGGACATGGATAGGCACTGGGACTGTCCCTTCTTTAAACACTGCTGGGATTCAGGGATGAGCCGATTGCCTACAATCGACAACTGCCCGGAGTGTAGACGCCAGAAGAAAGATGCAGAGAAGTTTCAGTTTTCAAGCGTCTAGGGCCTCTCCCGTCACGGAACAAACGAGCTGAGTCATCTCAAGATGAAGACTTTGAGGAGTCAGAAGATGAAGAATAGGATAGGTACCACCGGCCAAGGTGGTGCCCCGATGGACTCAGCCACTCCCAAAAGCGTAGGGTTCAGCGGCTACGTAGCTTGGAGCAAGCCGAAGCACGATACTTGCACACGTTGAGGAAAGCGCGGCCCGATCTGGCCGTGAAAATTCAGCAGACTTTGGACGAAGAGAGTCGTCCACCAAAGAAGGTTTGGCGGCCCAAGCAAGAAAAAGCCGATGTGAGTACATCGGCTGGCACAAACATGGTGTTCTTCCTTCCATCAGAGTTTCGTGCCCCAGGAATTGAAGAAGTGCCGATAGCACAGTTTGACTGCGGTCCACAGCCAGTCATCTTTGAAAAGCCACGAGAGAAGGGCTACAAACACATGAAGGCCCTGTACCTAAAGGGTTATATCAATGGGCAACCCGTCGGCAGGATGTTGGTTGACACGGGAGCGGCGGTCAATATAATGCCATATTCCATGCTACGGCGTTTGGGACGCTCCAGTGCCGATCTGATCAAGACCAACGTCACACTAAACGACTTCAACGGCCAAGCATCAGGGACGCAAGGTGTCCTGAACGTGGATCTAACCATAGGCCGAAAGATGATCCCAACGACATTCTTCATCGTCGACAGCAAGAGCACCTACGCTGCCCTACTAGGAAGGGATTGGATTCACGCAACCGCTGCATTCCATCTACAATGCACCAATGCCTGATATGGGATGGAGACGACGAGAAGTCGTACATGCAGATGACTCGATCGACGTCTCAATAGCCGGTATGAACATTTGGGACTCGGCAGACCAAGAGCCGCTCTCTGGAATCAGTTTGGACGGCTGTGATCGCATCGAGGTGTCAAAAAACGGGGTGAGGCTGGTCTTATCCACCGGCCTGGTAGAGTAGCAAGAGCAACATCCATCGACATACGTGGCAAGGCCGATCCCTGCGATCGGCCCCAAAAAATAAAAAGCAAGGATCTTACTTCAAACATGTCACGTAGTCGTGGTAAGGAGGCTTCCTCCTGCAAGGGAGCACATACAAGTTGTAAACCTTCATTGAGCAATTCAATCAACATGGAGGCCGATTCCAGCAATCGGCCAAAATTATCCTCAACATGCATTTTGCCTGTGTTCAGCATTGATCTAGCAGGCGACGGAAAGTTAGGATACGGGTTTATGTCAGCTGATGAGCTAGAAGAGATCGACATTGGTCCTGGGGATAAGCCACGACCAACATTTATCAGCAAAAAGTTGGATCCACATCTGAGGGGCCTGATGATAGCTTTACTGAAAGAGTACCCAGATTGTTTTGCATGGGATTATACAGAGATGCCTGGGTTAGACAGGAGCATCATTGAGCATCGGCTCCCTCTGAAGAAAGGATTTCGGCCGTTCCAGCAGCGAGCACGACAGATGAAGGCCGAAATTTTAGTAGAAGTCAAAAAAGAGATCGAGAAAATGTTGAACGCCGGGTTCATCAGGCCATGCAGGTATGCTGAGTGGATTTCCAATGTCGTACCTGTGGAGAAAAAGGATGGCCGATGGCGCGTCGCCATAGATTTTCGGAATCTCAATAGTGCCACTCCAAAGGATGAATACCCAATGCCAGTAGCAGAGACATTGATCAATGCAGCTGCTGGTCATAAAATTTTAAGTTTCATGGATTGCAATGCCGGCTACAACCAAATTTTTATGGCCCGAAGATATACACAAGACTGCATTCAGAGTACCAGGCTCGGTAGGCTTGTTTGAATATGTGGTCATGACGTTTGGGCTGAAGAATGCCGGTGCAACGTACCAACGAGCCATGAATTACATCTTTCATGATTTGATCGGCAAGTTGCTAGAGATCTACATTGATGACGTGGTGGTCAAGTCTGTCTCAGGGGAAGGGCACTGGAGGATTTGCGACGCATCCTGGACCGAACCAGAAAGTTCGGACTTAGAATGAATCCAAAGAAGTGTGCTTTTGGTGTGACACCGGTCAATTCCTGGGCTTCCTAGTTCATGAACGTGGAATTGAGATCGGCCTGAAAAGTCAAGAGGCACGAACAATGAAACCACCTACCACCAAGAAGGAACTCCAAAGTCTCATCGGCAAAATCAATTTCGCAGAAGGTTCATCTCTAATCTGTCAGGACGAATTGAGCCGTTCATGGGATTGGTAAAAATCAAACCTGATGAGGAGTTTCACTGGGGGGCAGAGCAACAGCGAGCGTTTGATGAGATTAAAGAGTATCTAACGAAGCCGCCCGTGTTGGTTCCGCCCCAGCAAGACAGGCCATTCTATATTTACCTGTCAGTAGCCGATACTTCTATCGCCTCAGTGGTGGTGCAAATCTATGATGGCATGGAAAGAGTTGCTTTCTACCTCAGCAGAAGGATGTTGGATGCAGAGACGAGGTACCCGGAGATCGAGAAGTTGTGCCTTTGCCTATTTTTTACCTGCACCAAGCTTCGTCACATCTTTTTGACGGCGGAAATCGTCATCATTTGCAAGTCAGACGTCATCAAGCACATGCTGTCGGCTCCTGTTCTGAAAGGCCGACTCGGTAAATGGATGTTTGCATTATCGGAGTTGGATCTCCGATATCAACCTGCGAAAGCAGTTAAAGGACAGGCCCTGGCCGATCTGATCGCTGAGCGAATCAACACTAATATAGCTGCACTGTCTATACGTGCATGGGCCATGTTCTTCGATGGATCGGTTTGCGACGATGGTTGCGGCATCGGCATCCTACTCGTGTCGCCCCGGGGGCAACCTACAACTTCTCCATCAGGCTATCTACCCCTTGCACTAATAATGTTGCTGAGTATGAAGCAGTGCGTAAGGGGATGGAGTTGCTAATTGAAGCTGGGGCAGAAGCAGTAGAACTCTTTGAGACTCAAAGTTGGTGATCTCCCAGCTCACGGATGAGTACAAGTGTGAGAGCGAGTCGCTCTTCCCGTTATGGATGCATTGCCGCGAGCTGATGACACAGTTCAGGTACATAAACTTCAACTGGGTCCCGAGGTCGCAGAATACGGAGGCGAACGATCTCGCACAGATGGCGTCAGGCTATAAGGAGACAGTAGAAGGCGCCGATGTCCAGACATTTCATGGAGCCAGATGATTGGAGAGCCGATATCTTCAATTACTTGAAAGATCCGGCTCGGGGGGCACCTAAACGGATAAGGTACAAGGCTATGAAGTATGTCCTTATTGGGGATGACATGTTCTACAGGACCTTGGAAGGGTTACTTCTCAAATGCTTGGGAACAGCCGAGGCAAATCGGCTCTTGCACGAGGTACATGAAGGCACCTGTGGAACTCATCAATCGGCTCATAAGATGAAGTGGTTGATCAGGCGATCAGGGTTTTATTGGCCCACCATGCTTGAGGACTGTTTCAATTACTATAAAGGGTGTCAAGCATGTCAGAAGTTTGGGAGCATTCAGATGGTACCCGCATCAGCAATGAACCCCATCATCAAGCCTTGGCCATTTCGAGGATGGGGCATGGACATGATCGGCAAGATCCATCCTGCATCGAGCAAAGGCCACGAGTGGATCTTGGCCATTACAGATTATTTCACTAAATGGGTGGAGGCCGTCCCTATGAAGTCTGTGGCATCGAAGGATGTTATCAATTTGTGAAAGAGCATGTCATTCACAGATTTGGGATTCCCCAGACTATCACGACCGATGGAGGTTCGGTTTTTGTTTCTAAAGAGTTCAGAGAGTTCTGCGATGACATGGGGATCAAGTTGATCCGATCGTCTCCATATTATGCTCAAGCAAATGGGCAAGCTGAAGCGTCCAACAAGAGTCTTATCAAGTTGATCAAGAGGAAGATCGACGAGTACCCTAGGCGTTGGCACGAGGTTTTGTCGGAGGCTTTATGGGCTTATCGCATGTCATGTCATGTGGCGGTAAAGACCTCGCCGTACCATCTGGTCTATGGACAAGAAGCCGTGTTACCCTGGGAGATCACGGCTGGGTCGAGACGTGTCACGTTTCAGAATGACTTGACAACTGAAGAGTATGCAGCCCTGATGAGTGATAGCATTGAGGATCTGACGGAACTTAGACTTTGGTCACTTGAGAAAATTAAGGAGAACAAGGCCAAGGTGGCTCGTGCATACAATAAGAAGGTGAAGCCAAAGGAGTTCCATGTTGGTGATCTGGTGTGGGAAGCTGTATTGCCGTTGGGGACTAAGGACAAGGCATATGGTAAATGGTCTCCAAATTGGCATGGGCCGTACAAGGTTGACCAAGTCCTAAAGGGCAATGCATACATGCTCGAGCAGTTGGATGGTGTGAAGTTCCCAGTGGCCGTCAATGGCCAGCATCTCAAGAAGTATTTCCCAAGTATGTGGGATGATGGGCAGTGAGATACGGGGGCCGATTTTTAAATCGGCAGTAAAAAACTTTTTTTCATCAACTGGAGCAGTGGAATATGGGGGCCGATGTATGAAATCGGCCGATAAAAGGAAATATATGTGCAAAGCAAGAGCCGATGCACGGTCATCGACTTAAGAATAAAACAGCCGATGCGCAGCCATCGACTATAGAGGAACAACTGTTATTTCAGGTCACCATTCAATTTTACATTCGATTGTGGGACTGGCCTTGCTGGCGTTTTGGGCAAAGACCGATGTATTGCCATCGGCTTCTCGAGCAATGATTTATTTTGATAATCGGAAGAATTAAGCATGGAGTCCTTCTTCATTGATTAAAAAGGGGGATTTTTTACAAGGAGGAGCCGATTGCTCAGGAACGGAGGAACAAAAGGGGACAGATTGCTACTACTAGTCCTATTATAGTGGTCCCTACTCTAAGGACCGTCGCTGTCCTCGTCGTCGCCATTGTAGCCGCCGCCGGTGCTGCTGCTGGCGAGCTCCTCGTCGCTACTGCCGTAGCCCTCAATAGGGGCTTCTTCCTCCTCATCATCGTCGTCTTCGTCGTCATCTGACCAGGCCCAGCCGCGGAAGCGCTTCGCCGGCGGCTCGTCGGAGGAGGTGTTGTCCTCCTCTTCCTCCTCGTGGGAGGGTGCATCGTCCTGCTCGTCCTCCTCTTCTTCCTCTTCGGTGGAGGGGGTGAAATTACCCCAGGAGAGGAGGTCATCCTCACTCTCCGCCTCCAGTTCCCCGTCAATGAGGAACCGGAGGTCGTCCTCCCCATCGGTCAGGGGTAAATCACCATCTGACCCCACGAGGGCCTCGGGTGGGCCATCTGGCACGAAGTCGAAGTCCCACTCCTGCTCTTCCCATTGGTTGTGCTCTGGCATCGGCTCGCTTGAGGAAGAAGATTGGGAGGAGAGAGCCGATGAAGCAGAGGAGGAGGATGAGTCCATGGTGGAGGAGGGCTTTTCGGTGGCTAGTACTGAGCAAGGGGATGAAGAAGCGGATCGCTCGACGCCGTTAAATAAAAGGGGATATAGTGGAGGTTTAATGCCATAGCAGTTTTCGAGGATGCGGTGCCAAAACTGTCAATCGTGCAGAAGTTGAGAAGACAGGGTATCATGATGGAAAGATACTGAAGCGGTTCTCGCCACGACATGACCCTACGAAGGAAAAATAGAGTGGTTTTGAAATTATCATTACCAAAACCAGGGGGCATGTGTTATCACCAGATTTTGGCCAAATCAGGAGATGGGCCGTACTTGAGATGGGCTTGGAGAATATACACGTGGAGCGTCTGAAGCGGCCTTGCACGAGAGTTTGGGGTAGTTTACCCGTGTATCTGTATATTATGGTAGTTTAGAATTAAAAGATAGAGTTTAGCTCGTACACGGTTGGGTTTATTCCCAAGTTAGAAAGTCTACGGACTATAAATATGTATCTAGGGTTATTGAGAAGGAGGACGATCACGTTCACAACAAATCAATCTAGGCGCATCGCCACCCCTTGTTTCGAGGGTTTCTCCAGCAACATGTTGCCTAGATCGCATCTTGCGATCTAGGCAGATACTTTATTCGTCATTGGTGTTGTTCGTGAAGCCTTTTTGATGGCGAGCAACACCCTTATCTTAGGTGTTTTGGGGCTGACGTCGATGCTTTTACGATGTACTTATTTAGCTACGCTGCCCCTCGATATCTAGCTGCCCTTACACATATTTTAGGTGTAAGGGCAGCATCTTGCTTGATCTTTATCTAGTAGATCTAATCCGTTATAGTTACTCCTTGATCTTCAAGGATTGGTTTGATATTCGTATGGTTAGGCCTTATAAACGGGTTGAACGATCCGGTAGTGCGTAAGGTGTGGTTTATTAAGCTCTAGAGGGATTGTTCCGGGGATCAACTTCACGTTGGTTTTTAGGCCTCTTTAGGGCTGGTTTTCCATTATCTTACGTATCTGTTAGGCTCAACTACGCATAGGATGTTCCGATTATACGGTGAAAACCCTAGACTATCGTAGATTAGTTTAGCTTGATATTGATAAAGCATGATCCCCATGTCCTTATAAATCTAACATGAACCATGGGGCAATCGGCTCTTTGAGCCGATCCACAGAACAACTTAAGAGCCGATCGAGGCTCGTATTTAATGTTTACGTGTTTGCCATGCAGGAAACTAGTCGAAGCAATCCATCACCTTCCCGACCAGGTATAGGTCAGGTGGCACGCCCGTGAGCACTGTGCCGTAAGGCATTGCGGGCCGTCGCCCGAGGGACCAGGGTCCACCGCAATCCTGGGGGCCTCCCGGCTCTACGGTGTTGCCCGTCGATACTCGCCGGTGGGTTTTTTACCGCAACAACTACCCGGCTATATGGTGGGTTTAGCGGCAACAAAGCTTGCACTAAAACCAATAGAGACATGCTACACTAGTCGTCTACTTAGAGAAGATAAGTGAGCGTATAAGGTTAACAGCTAGATACTACACAAGTATAACCCAGCCAAATACCCTTCACTCATAGCGAAGAAGCAATATAAAAGTCACTCAACGGTGGACAAGTTTTATTAGATATTGGTTGTAGTAATGCTATATTATTACGCAAATTATTAGAAAATTAATAACATCAATATAAAGGTGTAAGTTGTTTTATGATCGAGTTAAATAGCTCCAAGTCATCCATAACAGCGGACATGACTTTTTGAAAAGATTTATCCTGCAGGGGTGCTAAAAATATACTCATACACATGCTCGACCCGCTTAATTACGACGGATTCTCACAACAAGACTGTTCCCAGTTCAACAAGAAAGTCTAAGGGGGGCACCTCACTAAGCTACCCGTGACGAAATTCGGCCGTACTCCAATACGGACCCAGGGTTTGCGTCGGCGGCTAGGAGAGCACTAACAACTCACTTCGCTAAACGTCCCGCAAAGGTACAATACAAAATGTAAACACCCGAAGGCAACAGGAAGTAAACACCCGAAGACAACAATAAGTAAAATATGGCATACATGGCATAGACAAATAAAACCAAGGTTGTGGCCCCTTTTTTAATAGACTTGAGAAAAGGGAGTGGGTGAGGGGGTCCCAGTAATAATTCCCACGTATGGCAGAGCTCATAGCTCAGAACTGATTACAAGGACTCGGGTCCTAGAGGACACAAGCGAGACAAAGATCTGATGCTTTCGCAAAGGGGCTCGCCGATACCACTGCTTAACAATTTTAGTAATTAACATTAAAGTAAACTATGAGTATCTCCAATAACATGATAACTTCGCAACAACCCAACATATCCCGATAACAGATCCAGATAAACAACAGAATCCTGAATACGCGTACGACTCGCAAGGCTCAAAGGAAAACTATAGGTACAGAATGATACATGGAATAGGACATGTACTCGATAAATAATCGCAACATAAGGATAGAAATAAGAGGAAGAGCGAAATGTAAAATAGGTGAAGAGGGAGGGATCAACTGTGAAAAACTGCAGAAGAATTTGCTGTGACTCACATCATCACTTTCTGATCCTATCAGAGAAGAAGCAAAATGCTAGAACATACAACGGGTGCAACTACGGCAGAAGAATCAGCATGATCAGATGCACAGATACATGAGATGGCAGAGATGATGCAATGCAACATATCTAAATTAAGCGGGGTCGGAAGACACACACAAATTAGGGTTGGAGTTCCTTTTCTACCGCCAAAATTAAAGAGGGATTAGAACCCGACACACAAATTAGGGTTAGAGTTTCTTTCCTATGTCTTCTATGCCTACTACGAATGATGGCTTCATACCATCTCCGATTCATACCACTCATGCACACACATCCAAAGTTGCAAATGAAGATGAAACAAAAAATGGAGATGCAAAAGATGATGGTGAAGTTGGTGAAGATTGAATGTTGTTTTTTCATATGTTTGTATGAACTTTGTTTGTCATGAACTTTCTTATATGTATGTTTTAGTTTTGAACTATGTCGTGGATTTGAAATGTGTTATATTGAATAAGTCATTAATTCAGTTCATTGTGTTTTAAATTGTTCATTATTCAATATTATTTTATATTGATCAACCACCAAACTTGTCGCGCATTGTATTTTTACACGTCTGATGAAGCGCTGCTATTCGCACACGAAAATATACCGTTATCTAGTAAAGCAATCCTTTGCGTCCCGCGCTACAAATGCAAATCATTTTTTAGCACGGTTCGAAATGCTCTAAGCGAGACAGCGATAACTAACCAGAGGTAGTGCAATATGGCACCGTGTCACGCTGTTGACGTGAGTGTGCCACGCCAGCCTCCCGCGATTGCGGCATACGCATGCCCTGTTCGGCAATTTCAGGCGTGCGAGGAACTGGCCCGTACGATTTTGGTACTAGTCTCAGTCGGGAGGATTTTCAGGTTATCCTTAAGTTGGAGAGTGATCAGTGTGGCGGTGCTGCTTCATTCTTATCGCCTTGCGCCTGCTATATTCCAATGCGAGACTGGCCATCAACTAATAGAATCTTGGCGTGATTGTTCCCTTATGTCTTTAATTACTGATAAAACAAATGAACTATAGATAGTTTAAATAGTACTTGCTCCGTTTCATAGTAGTTATCCCTTATTTAAATGCGTTTAGAGGATAGAGCTTCCATGACTTGATACTTCTAAGTCTTACCGTGACTTGGTGCTAACATCCACCATCCACCATCTATCTTTCATCCAAAGTACCCGATTGATTTAGAATTTGAAATAAATAAATAAAACTACTTAGGATAATTTGAAAAATTCTAGTAAATCATGCATGTAGTATTCTAGTGAAGTTTTATTCCATTTGAATCAAAGATTTTTCATTAAATAGAGACTTAGTTTAAACTATGATCTAAAACGTAAAAAATTAACTAATGACAACCTAGACATTCGAATGGGATGAAACATCCACATGTTTCAAAATGAGGTATTTACACTTTTTTGGAATTTTTTTATTTTTTTTGAAAGTTTTAGTTTTTTAGTTTTAAGTTAGAGGCAATCTGAAACGTTGGATCTGAGATAGATGGTGGATGCTGTCACCAAGTCACGATGAGACTTGGAAGCATGCAGTCACTGTCCATTTCTAGATGTAAAGATACATCGGAATCCGCAAGAACTAATATTTTTTCCGTTTTAAACTTTTAATGAGTAAGACTTATATATTTTTTAAAGTTAAGCCAAGTAAAATTTGATCATATTTTTAGAAAAAAATATCAACAGCTATGATGATCTATACATATCATATTCATATGAAAGTATATTCCACGATGTATATTACTATATTAACTTAGTAAAAGCTTGATCAAACTTTGAATGTTTTGGGGAGTGGTGTTTTGGAACATGGAAGCATATGCTCCCTCTATTTTAAAATTCATCTTACACATATTTTGTATTTCAAAAAAATTGAAACGAAAAATTCGCACGTACATCTTCACGTGCTATGCGCTCACAAAGTTGTTTCATCAAAAATGGATTTGTCATGTGACAGTGTGTAAAAAACACAAAACTCAGTGCTAAAATTAATGTTTTTTACAAGATAAATTTTCTCTTTTTTACATAGACCACAAAAAATATTAAATTTTGGTGAAACTTGACGAATGCACATATATTATGGAGATGTACATGTAGATTTTTTTGTCAAAATTTTTCGAAAACTCGAAATATGATTTTTTTTGTATAGGAAGCATACGCACCCGAGAGCCGAATTTAATTTCTGGACTTTTTAAAGATAATATAAACCCTTATTCGTTGAGACGGAGGTACTGGTATAAACTGTGTATGTAGAGTAGGTGGACATGGCAATGCCTAAATGAATCGAACGCTGAATCAGTATTTTGAACGGACTGAATCTTATGGTTTCTCTACACCTTCGGGCCTAGGCGTAATTATATCCACGTACAGATTTGGCTGCAACTTGGCAGATCTGAACGTCGCTACGTACGTATGGTAACAGTAGCAGTGCGGTGGATCACTGTTACACCGGTGGCAATGGCAACGCGTGGGCCGATGATTCCGTGGCGGCCGCTGCAGGTTTTGCCGCGACCTTGGGTGGCGAGAGCTCGCAGCGGCAGAGCGGGCACGTCCGGCGCGTGCGCAGCCACAAGTCGATGCACTCGACGTGGAACAGGTGCCTGCACGGCGGCAGCTGCCGCACCATCTCGCCCTTGAGCACGTCCTCCAGGCACACCGCGCAGAGCAGCGGGGCGCAGCTCCCGCGCGGCTCCTCGCCGCCCTTGACGTCGGCCGCCGGCGGGCTCCAGTACGAGAACGTGGGCAGGGCGCCGATCGCCGCGTCGGTCAACCCGCAGGTGCACCGGCGCACCGCCAGCCGCAGCGCCGGCGCGGGCTGCCGCGTCCCCATCCCCACGCCGCTCCGGTCTGCGCGAGCCGCCGCGACGACGGTGCCGCGCGTGGGCGCGATGCAGGCGGCGAGGCCAAAGAGGAGGACGAGGAGGCTGGTGATGGCGCAGGCCCTGGCGGGGCTGACAACGGCGAGGAGCACGCAGAAGAGCAGCAGCGACACGAACGCCACCATGATGCCGTAGCAGACGTGGGGCTCGTCGTCGTCGTCGTCGTCATCAAGCGCCGCCCCCACCGGCGCGCCGTCCGTCGCCAGCCGCGGGTACAGGTTCAGCATCAGCCTGGGCACAGGCCGCACAGCCATGCGAGCGTTATCCCTAGCTCGCTCGCGACGCGACGGGTGCAAGATTCTGGGCATTGACGAAGAGGTAGAAATAGGCGTGCGCTTCTGCTTCGTCGCCGTGGCCGGGTGCCACACGGAAAACGGAATGTGACTGGTTGCTCTGAGTGCCGCGCTGCAGTGGATCGCGCGCGCTTGCGCTTGGCCGGTGGTCTCATCGAGCGAGCTGCTTACGGTTTCGAGCTCGTCGGAAAGAATCGTGGAGGCTCACAATACCTAGCTACTTCGAGCGTGTTGCGGCGGCGTGCGGGGAGCGGGCGGCGCGATAGCGCGACATTTCAGATCTGAGCACGCAATGTGTGTGTTGAAGTTGCCGTGCGGTCCGGGAAGGAGACAATGTCACGGAGGCCGGGGGCTGGCTGCGGCCACTGATGGCACGACTTGAAAGGAGGAGGTTGGGAGAGAGCTGAATGTCTGGGTGTGTTGTAAACGTGTATAATGCCGTGCCCGCTGCTCCTGCTCCAGGTACACAAGCTCGACGTGTCTCAGAGCATCTCCACTCGTCTCCCCGAACAGGTCCCCGGCGTGCCATTTTTTTAGACGGTGAAAAATGGCCTAGCCGCGCCCCCGGTTCCTCGTTTTTCGCTGGATTTGGGCTTTCATCCATCCGGCGAGCCACGCCAACCCCGGCCTACCGGGGAGCACTCGGGGACTCCGGACGAAGCGAAAGCGCGCGAAACGGCGAGAAATCTCTCCCGCGCTTTCGTTTCGTCTTCGCCGCGGAGGTGGCCCCCGACCTGTCAGCGACACGCGCATCGTCTTCCGCGCACGCATCGTCTTCCGCGCGCAGTAAAGGCTGCCGCCGGTCAGCTCGCCGCGGACGCGTCGCATTCCACGCGGCATTAATCCCCCGCGCCAGCCGCGCCTATATAGGCCGCTCCGCTCGCCGCGACGCGTACCCCTGCTCTCATCTCCCTCCACTCTCCCGATGGCGTTCTCCGACGACGACGGCGCAGCCAACAATGGCTTCCCGCCGGTCGCTCCACGCGTGGGAGGGGCACCTCCTCCACCAGGCGGGGTACCCCTGCCCGCCGGACACGAGGCCTCCCGGCGGCGGGTGGCGGCTAAGTCGTGGCGGCGTACCAATCCCGCCGCCGCCTCGGGGCCAAGCCCTCGACGTCGCCATCGAGGAGGTGCGGATGACAATGACGGACGAAGAGCGCGCCGACCCGCGCCACCACCCCGACAACTATACGCTGTGGAACTCCTACTTCCTCCGGCGGTGGGAGCGGGAGCTGGCGGCCTACGACGGCCCGCCGCCTGTGCCACCGCGCAACAACGCCGCGGGCCGCTGACGTTGTTGGAGCGCGCCGAATAGGACGCTGGCGAACGTCCTGGCGCACATCGAGGGCGGCAACTTCCCGGTGCTGACGATGCCCCCTGCATCGAGGGCATCGGCGAGCCGTCGCCGGGGAAACGTCTGGCAGCCACGGCGCATGGCTGCCAGCTCGTCGTCTTCCGGATCGGCGCCGAGGCCATCCTTGGCGCCGGTGAAAAGGGAGGCGACGTCTCCGTCGACGCCGGCGCGCGTCAAGAAGGAGCCGGCGTCTCCACCGCAGCGGCGCCCTCGTCATCCGCGACCAACCCTCCTCCCCGCAGCGTGGGCGGAAGAGGAAGTCGGCGAAGAAGGAGGACGGCGCGGCTGATGTCTACGGGTGCTTCTATTCTTGTAGACAGTGTTGGGGCTCCAAGAGCAGAGGTTTGTAGAACAGCAGCAAGTTTTCCCTTAAGTGGATCACCCAAGGTTTATCAAACTCAGGGAGGAAGAGGTCAAAGATATCCCTCTCAAGCAACCCTGCAACCACAAAGCAAGAAGTCTCTTGTGTCCCAACACACCTAATACACTTGTCAGATGTATAGGTGCACTAGTTCGGCGAAGAGATAGTAAAACACAGTGGTATAGATGGTGCTAATATTGCAGAAAGTAAAGATGCAGTAAAATAGTAAACAAGCGGCGCCAGAAAATAGCTTGTCGTGGGAAGCAATCTGTGGTGGAAACAAGGCCTAGGGATCATACTTTCGCTAGTGGACACTCTCAACATTGATCACATAATAAATAAGTTCTCTTTCCTTTGTGCTACATATACTCTTGTTGGATGATGAACACCACTAATTGTGTAGGGCTACAAGAGCTCCCTCAAGCCGGAGTTAACAAGCGCCACAACATTCGATATTCATGTTTAAGTAACCTTAGAGTATAATAGATCTTTGCAATGTCACCATCACACTATGAAGGAGGAATAAATCACATCAATACTATCATAGCGATAATCAACTCCATAACCTACAAGAGATTATGATCATAATCTACGACAAGAACTACACGATGCACACACTGTCACCATTACATCATGCAGGAGGAATAGACTACTTTAATAACATCACATGAGTAGCACATAGATAAATAGTGATACAAAACACATTGCAATCATAAAGGGATATAAATAAGCACTTCACTATGCCATTCATAACAGTGAATAAGTATTCTGTGAAATATAGCCTAAGAGACCCACACGGTGCACACACTGTCACCTTTACACACGTGGGACAAGGAGTCTCCGGAGATCACATAAGTAAAACCCACTTGTCTAGCATAATGACATCTAGATTACAAGCATCATCATATGAATCTCAATCATGTAAGGCAGCTCATGAGATTATTGTATTGAAGTACATAGGAGAGAGATGAACCACATAGCTACCGGTACAGCCCCGAGCCTCGATGGAGAACTACTCCCTCCTCATGGGAGACAGCAGCGGTGATGAAGATGGCGGTGGTGTCGATGGAGGAGCCTTCCGGGGGCACTTCCCCGTCCCGCGGCGTGCCGGAACAGACTCCTGTCCCCGAATATTGGCTTCGCGATGGCGGCGGCTCTGAACTTTTCTCGTACCGTGGCTTATTCGTATCGTGTTTTAGGTCAGGGACCTTTATAGGCGAAGAGGTGGCGCAGGTCAACGAGGCGACGACACAACAGGGGCGCGGGCCCCCCCTTGGCCGCGCCAGGGTGGTGTCTGGTGGGCCTGTGGCCCCCCTCTGGCCTCTCTCGGGTGTTCTGGATGCTTCCGATGAAAATAGGGTACTGGGTGTTGATTTCGTCCGATTCCGAGAATATTTCCTTACTAGGATTTCTGAAACCAAAAACAACAGAAAAGAAACTGGCACTTCGGCATCTCGTCAATAGGTTAGTTCCGGAAAACGCATCAAAACATCATAAAGTGTGAACAAAACATGTAGGTATTGTCATAAAACAAGCATGGAACATCAGAAATTATAGATACGTTGGAGATGTATCAGCATCCCCAATCTTAGTTCCTACTCGCCCTCGAGTAGATAAACGATAACACAAATAATTTCTAAAGTGACATGCTACCATCATAATCTTGATCAACATTATTGTAAAGCATATGACATGAATGGAGTGATTCAAAGCAATGATCTATAGTTTGCTAACAAATAGATAACATATAGCAAAACTTTTCATGAATAGTACTTTCAAGACAAGCATCAAAAAGACTTACATAAGAGTTAACTCATAAAGCAATAAATTCAAAGTAAAGGCATCGAAGCAACACAAAGGAAGATATAAGTTTCAGCAGTTGCTTTCAACTTTCAACATGCATATCTCATGGATAATTGTCAACATAGAGTAATATGATGAATGCAAATAAGCAAGTATGTAAGAATCAATGCACAGTTGACACAAGTGTTTGCTTCTAAGATGGAAGGAAGTAGGTAAACTGACTCAACATAAAGTAAAAGATAGGCCCTTCGCAGAGGGAAGCAGGGATAAAATCATATGCTAGAGCTTTTCAAGTTTTGAAATCATATAGAGAGCATAAAAGTAAAATTTTGAGAGGTGTTTGTTGTTGTCAACGAATGGTAATGGGTACTCTAACTACCTTATCAACCAGACTTTCAAGAGCGGCTCCCATGAAGGACGTTATCTCTACCAGCAAGGTAGATCATCCCTCTTCTCTTTTTTTACACATGTACTTTAGTTTTATTTATTAGATGACACTCCCCCCAACCTTTGCTTTCACAAGCCATGGCTAACCGAATCCTCGGGTGCCTTCCAACATTCACATACCATGGAGGAGTGTCTATTTGCAAATTTAAGTTGCTTACTGATAGATCAGAGCAAAACATGTGAAGAGAATTATTAATGCAAGTTAATTAATTGGGGCTGGGAACCCCATTGCCAGCTCTTTTGCAAAATTATTGGATAAGCGGATGAGCCACTAGTCCATTGTGAAAGTCTGTCAGAAGTAAATGACAAGATCGAAAGATAAAACACCACATACTTCCTCATGAGCTATAAAACATTGACACAAATAAGAGATAATAACTTTGAATTGTTTAAAGGTAGCAAATGAAGTATTTACTTGGAATGACAGAAAATACCACATAGTAGGTAGATATGGTGGACACAAATGGCATAGGTTTTGGCTCAAGGTTTTGGATGCACGAGAAGCATTTCCTCTCAGTACAAGGTTTGGCTAGCAAGGTTGTTTGAAGCAAACACAAGTATAAACCGGTACATCAAAACTTACATAAGAACATATTGCAAGCATTATAAGACTCTACACTGTCTTCCTTGTTGCTCAAACACTTTACCAGAAAATATCTAGACCTTAGAGAGACCAATCATGCAAACCAAATTTCAACAAGCTCTATGGTAGTTCTCCACTACTAGATTTAACTACATGATGCAAGAGCTTAAACATGATTTATGAGAGCTCAAAACAATTGCCAAGTATCAAATTATTCAAGACCATATGAAGCATTTTCTTATTCCAACCAAATAGCAACAAGTGAAGCGATCAACTTTCGCCCTTGAACATTAAAAGCTAAGAACGAAGAACACTAGTGTTCATATGAAAAAGTGGAGCGTGTCTCTCTCCCACACAAGGATGAATTTATTCAGAGAACTAAGATGACAAAACAAAAATAAAAGCACACAGCCGCTCCAAGTAAAGTACATAAGATGTGACTGAATAAAAATGTAGTTTCAATAGAAGAAACCTGATAAGTTGATGAAGAAGGGGATGCCTTGGGCATCCCCAAGCTTAGACGCTTGAGTCTTCTTGAAATATGCAGGGATGAACCACGGGGCATTGATGTCTACGGGTGCTTCTATTCTTGTAGACAGTGTTGGGCCTCCTCCAGAGCAGTAAAAGTTTCCCTTAAGTCGATTACACAAGGTTTATCGAACTCAGGGAGGAAGAGGTCAAAGATATCCCTCTCACGCAACCCTGCAACCACAAAGCAAGAAGTCTCTTGTGTCCCCAACACACCTAATAGGTGCACTAGTTCGGCGAAGAGATAGTGAAATACAAGTGGTATGAATGAATATGAGCAGTAGTACGGCGCCATAAAATAGCTTGCTGGCGTGCAGCTGATGGTAGTAATATTGCAGGAAGTAAACAAGCAGTAGTAACACGCAGTAGTAACGCAAGAAACAGTAAACAAGCAGCGATAGTATTTAGGAACAAGGCCTAGGGATTAGACTTTCACTAGTGGACACTCTCAACTTTGATCACATAATTAATAGATAAATGCATACTCTACACTCTCTTGTTGGATGATGAACACATTACGTAGGATTACACGAACCCTCAATGCCGGAGTTAACAAGCTCCACAATTCAATGTTCATATTTAAATAACCTTAGAGTGCATGAAAGATCGACACGACTAAACCAAGTACTAACTTAGCATGCACACTGTCACCTTCACGCCATGTAGGAGGAATAGATCACATCAATACCATCATAGCAATAGTTAACTTCATAATCTACAAGAGATCATAATCATAGCCTACGCCAAGTACTAACACGATGCAACACACTGTCACCATTACACCGTGTAGGAGGAATAAAACTACTTTAATAACATCACTAGAGTAGCACATAGATAAATTGTGATACAAAACACATTGCAATCATAAAGGGATATAAATAAGCACTTCACTATGCCATTCATAACAGTGAATAAGTATTCTGTGAAATATAGCCTAAGAGACCCACACGGTGCACACACTGTCACCTTTACACACGTGGGACAAGGAGTCTCCTGAGATCACATAAGTAAAACTCACTTGACTAGCATAATGACATCTAGATTACAAGCATCATCATATGAATCTCAATCATGTAAGGCAGCTCATGAGATTATTGTATTGAAGCACATAGGAGAGAGATGAACCACATAGCTACCGGTACAGCCCCGAGCCTCGATGGAGAACTACTCCTCCTCATGGGAGCAGCAGCGGTGATGAAGATGGCGGTGGAGATGGCAGCGGTGTCGATGGAGAAGCCTTCCGGGGCACTTCCCCGCTCCGGCAGGGTGCCGAACAGAGACTGTCCCCAGATCTTGGCTTCGCGATGGCGGCGGCTCGGGAAGGTTTCGTGGGTTTCGTCCAACGTAATAGGGTTTTCGCGACTGAGGCTTTAAATAGGCGGAAGGGCAGCCTCGGAGGGGGCCTGGGGCCACCACACCATAGGGCGGCGCGGCCCCCCCTCCGCCGCGCCTGTGGTGTGGGGGGCCCTGTGGCTAACCTCGCGGCTCTCGGGTGTTCTGGATGGTTCCGGGAAAATAGGAACCCGGGCGTTGATTTCGTCCGATTCGAGAATATTTCGTTACTAGGATTTCTGAAACCAAAAACAGCAGAAACAGGAACTGCACTTCGGCATCTTGTTAATAGGTTAGTTCCAAAAATGCACGAATATGACATAAAGTGTGCATAAAACATGTAGGTATCATCAATAAAGTAGCATGGAACATAAGAAATTATCGATACGTTGGAGACGTATCAGCATCCCCAAGCTTAGTTCTGCTCGTCCCGAGCAGGTAAAACGATAACAAAGATAATTTCTTAAGTGACATGCCATCATAACCTTGATCATATTGTAAACATATGTAATGAATGCAGCGATCAAAACAATGGTAATGACATGAGTAAACAAGTGAATCATAAAGCAAAGACTTTTCATGAATAGTACTTTCAAGACAAGCATCAATAAGTCTTGCATAAGAGTTAACTCATAAAGCAATAAATTCAAAGTAAAGGCATTGAAGCAACACAATGGAAGATTAAGTTTCAGCGGTTGCTTTCAACTTGTAACATGTATATCTCATGGATATTGTCAACATAGAGTAATATAACAAGTGCAATATGCAAATATGTAGGAATCAATGCACAGTTCACACAAGTGTTTGCTTCTTAAGGTGGAGAGAGATAGGTAAACTGACTCAACAATAAAAGTAAAAGAATGGTCCTTCAAAGAGGAAAGCATCGATTGCTGTATTTGTGCTAGAGCTTTTATTTTGAAAACATGAAACAATTTTGTCAACGGTAGTAATAAAGCATATGAGTTATGTAAATTATATCTTACAAGTTGCAAGCCTCATGCATAGTGTACTAATAGTGCCCGCACCTTGTCCTACTTATCTTGGACTACCGGATCTTCGCAATGCCATGTTTCAACCAAGTGTCACAAAGGGGTACCTCCATGCCGCCTGTACAAAGGTCTAAGGAGAAAGCTCGCATTTTGGATTTCTCGCTTTTGATTATTCTCAACTTAGACATCCATACCGGGACAACATGGACAACAGATAATGGACTCCTCTTTAATGCATAAGCATGTGGCAACAATTATTATTCTCATATGAGATTGAGGATATATGTCCAAAACTGAAACTTCAACCATGATTCATGGCTTTAGTTAGCGGCCCAATGTTCTTCTCTAACAATATGCATGCTCCAACCATTAAGGTGGTAGATCCCTCTTACAGACAAGACGGACATGCATAGCAACTCACATGATATTCAACAAAGAGTAATTGATGGCGTCCCCAGAAGCATGGTTATCGCACAACAAGCAACTTAATAAGAGATAAAGTGCATAAGTACATATTCAATACTACGATAGTTTTTAAGGCTATTTTGTCCCATGAGCTATATATTGCCAAGGTGAATGATGGAATTTTAAAGGTAGCACTCAAGCAATTTACTTTGGAATGGCGGAGAAATACCATGTAGTAGGTAGGTATGGTGGACACAAATGGCATAGTGGTTGGCTCAAGGATTTTGGATGCATGAGAAGTAATCCCTCTCGATACAAGGTTTAGGCTAGCAAGGTTTATTTGAAACAAACACAAGGATGAACTGGTGCAGCAAAACTCACATAAAAGACATATTGTAAATATTATAAAACTCTACACCGTCCTCCTTGTTGTTCAAAACTCAATACTAGAAATTATCTAGACCTTAGAGAGACCAAATATGCAAATCAAATTTTAGCAAGCTCTATGTATTTCTTCATTAATGGGTGCAAAGTATATGATGCAAGAGCTTAATCATGAGCACAACAATTGCCAAGTATCACATTATCCAAGACATTTTAGAATTACTACATGTAGCATTTTCCAATTCCAACCATATAACAATTTAACGAAGAAGAAACTTCGCCTTGAACATTAAAAGCTAAGAACACATGTGTTCATATGAACCAGCGGAGCGTGTCTCTCTCCACACAAGGATGAACTTATTCAGAGAACTAAGATAACAAAACAAAAACAAAAATAAAAGCACACAGACGCTCCAAGTAAAATACATAAGATGTGACCGAATAAAAATATAGTTTCAGGGGAGGAACCTGATGATGTTGTCGATGAAGAAGGGGATGCCTTGGGCATCCCCAAGCTTAGATGCTTGAGTCTTCTTGAAATATGCAGGGATGAACCACGGGGGCATCCCCAAGCTTAGAGCTTTCACTCCTCTTGATCATAGTATATCATACTCCTCTTTGACCCTTGAAAACTTCCTTCACACCAAAATTCAAGCAAACTCATTAGAGGGTTAGTGCACAATTAATAATTCACATATTCAGAGGTGACACAATCATTCTTAACACTTCTGGACATTGCATAAAGCTACTGGACATTAGTGGATCAAAGAAATTCATCCGACATAGCAAATATGGCAATGCGAAATAAAAGGCAGAATCTGTCAAAAACAGAACAGTCCGTAAAGACGAATTTTAAAATGGCACCAGACTTGCTCAAATGGAAAAACTCAAAACTAATGAAAGTTGCGTACATATCTGAGGATCACGCTCGTAAATTGGCAGATTTTTTTCGAATTTTCTACAGAGACTTGTGCCAGAATTAGTGACAGCCAGCAATGCTGTTTCTGCGCAGCGATCCCAAATATAACATCAACTTTAACATAGAAACTTTACTTGTCACAAAAACATGATAAGGAGAGGTTGCTACAATAGTAAAAAACTTCCAAGACACAAATATAAAACAAAGTACTGTAGTAAAAAAAACATATGGGTTATCTCCCAAGAAGTTCTTTCTTTATAGCCATTAAGATGGGCTCAGCAGTTTTAATGATGCACTCGCAAGAAATAGAAGTTGAAACAAAAAGAGAGCATCAAGAGGCAAATTCAAAACACATTTAAGTCTAACATGCTTCCTATGCATAGGAATCTTGTAAATAAACAAATTCATGAAGAGCAAAGTAACAAGCATAGGAAGATAAAACAAGTGTAGCTTCAAAAATTTCAGCACATAGAGAGGTGTTTTAGTAACATGAAAATTTTTACAACCATATTTTCCTCTCTCATAATAATTTTCAGTAGCATCATGAGCAAACTCAACAATATAACTATCACATAAAGCATTCTTATCATGAGTCTCATGCATAAAATTATTACTCTCCACATAAGCATAATCAATTTTATTAGTTGTAGTGGGAGCAAATTCAACAAAGTAGCTATCATTATTATTCTCATCATCAAATATAGGAGGCATAGTATCATCAAAGAAAATTTTCTCCTCAATGCTTGGGGGACTAAAAATATCATGCTCATCAAAGCCAGCTTCCCCAAGCTTAGAATTTTCCATAGCATTAGCAACAATAGTGTTCAAAGCATTCATATTAATATGTTCCATGGGTTTTTTAATTTTCGCATCAAACCATCCATGTCTTAAATCAGAAAATAGAATAAAAAGGTCATCGTTGTCCATTATGCCTAACTAGTGTAAACAAGAAACCAAATGTCGCAATTGCAGAGTCTAAAGGAAATAGCTTCGAGTACTTACAACGGCGCCGAAAATAGCTTAGTAGCCGAGATCCGGAGTGTGAGTACCTTTTACCTTTCCTCCCCGCAACGGCGCCAGAAAAGTGCTTGATGTCTACGGTGCTTCTATTCTTGTAGACAGTGTTGGGCCTCCAAGAGCAGAGGTTTGTAGAACAGCAGCAAGTTTCCCTTAAGTGGATTACCCAAGGTTTATCGAACTCGGGAGGAAGAGGTCAAAGTTATCCCTCTCATGCAACCCCGCAACCACAAAGCAAGAAGTCTCTTGTGTCCCCAACACACCTAATAGGTGCACTAGTTCGGCGAAGAGATAGTGAAATACAAGTGGTATGAATGAATATGAGCAGTAGTACGGCGCCAGAAAATAGCTTGCTATGCAGTTGATGGTAGTAATATTGCAGAAGTAAACAAGCAGAGTAACGCAGCAATAGTAACGCAGTAAAACAGTAAACAAGCAGCGATAGCAGTATTTAGGAACAAGGCCTAGGGATTAGACTTTCACTAGTGGACACTCTCAACTTTGATCACATAACAGAATAGATAAATGCATACTCTACACTCTCTTGTTGGATGATGAACACATTGCGTAGGATTACACGAACCCTCAATGCCGGAGTTAACAAGCTCCACAATTCAATGTTCATATTTAAATAACCTTAGAGTGCATGAAAGATCGACACGACTAAACCAAGTACTAACTTAGCATGCACACTGTCACCTTCACGCCATGTAGGAGGAATAGATCACATCAATACCATCATAGCAATAGTTAACTTCATAATCTACAAGAGATCATAATCATAGCCTACGCCAAGTACTAACACGAGTGCACACACTGTCACCATTACACCGTGTAGGAGGAATAAAACTACTTTAATAACATCACTAGAGTAGCACATAGATAAATTGTGATACAAAACACATTGCAATCATAAAGGGATATAAATAAGCACTTCACTATGCCATTCATAACAGTGAATAAGTATTCTGTGAAATATAGCCTAAGAGACCCACACGGTGCACACACTGTCACCTTTACACACGTGGGACAAGGAGTCTCCGGA
Source organism: Lolium multiflorum (assembly GCA_030979885.1). NCBI lineage: Eukaryota > Viridiplantae > Streptophyta > Magnoliopsida > Poales > Poaceae > Lolium > Lolium multiflorum. The sequence continues at coordinate 238,544,160 of CM061753.1, forward strand.
GATCACATAAGTAAAACTCACTTGACTAGCATAATGACATCTAGATTACAAGCATCATCATATGAATCTCAATCATGTAAGGCAGCTCATGAGATTATTGTATTGAAGCACATAGGAGAGAGATGAACCACATAGCTACCGGTACAGCCCCGAGCCTCGATGGAGAACTACTCCTCCTCATGGGAGCAGCAGCGGTGATGAAGATGGCGGTGGAGATGGCAGCGGTGTCGATGGAGAAGCCTTCCGGGGGCACTTCCCCGCTCCGGCAGGGTGCCGGAACAGACTCCTGTCCCCCAGATCTTGGCTTCGCGATGGCGGCGGCTCTGGAAGGTTTCTGTGGGTTTCGTCCAACGTAATAGGGTTTTCGCGACGGAGGCTTTAAATAGGCGGAAGGGCAGCCTCGGAGGGGCCTGGGGCCACCACACCATAGGGCGGCGCGGCCCCCTCTCTGGCCGCCAGGGTGTGGTGGGCCCCCAGGCTTCCCTCTGGCGGCTCTCGGGTGTTCTGGATGGTTCCGGGAAAAATAGGAACCTGGGCGTTGATTTCGTCCGATTCCGAGAATATTTCGTTACTAGGATTTCTGAAACCAAAAACAGCAGAAAACAGGAACTGACACTTCGGCATCTTGTTAATAGGTTAGTTCCAGAAAATGCACGAATATGACATAAAGTGTGCATAAAACATGTAGGTATCATCAATAAAGTAGCATGGAACATAAGAAATTATCGATACGTTGGAGACGTATCAGGCATCCCCAAGCTTAGGCTTTTCACTCTCCTTGATCATATATCACCCTCTTCTCTTGACCCTTGAAAACTTCCTCCACACCAAACTTCAAGCAAACTCATTAGAGGGTTAGTGCATAATCAAAATTCACATGTTCGAGGTGACACAATCATTCTTAACACTTCTGGACATTGCACAAAACTTCTGAAAGTTAATGGAACAAAGAAACTCATTCAACTTAACAAAAACGGCAATGCGAAATAAAAGGCAGAATCTGTCAAAAACAGAACAGTCCGTAAAGACGAACCTGGAAGGGGCACTTAACTTGCTCAAACGGAAAAACTCAAAACTAATGAAAGTTGCGTACATATCTGAGGATCACACACGTAAATTTGCAGATTTTTTTTATTTTTTTACAGAGACTTCTGATCAAATTCGTGACAGACAGCAATGCTGTTTCTGCGCAGCGATCCAAATCTATCATCAACTTTAGCATAGAGACTTTACTTGGAACAAAAACATGATAAGGAGAGGTTGCTACAGTAGTAAACAACTTCCAAGACTCAACAAAACAAAAATTTCTGTAGTAAAATAAACACATGGGTTATCTCCCAAGAAGTTCTTTCTTTATAGCCATTAAGATGGGCTCAGCAGTTTTAATGATACTCTCGCAAGAATTAAAATTTGAAGAGAGCATCAAGAAGCAAATTCAAAACACATTTAAGCCTAACCCACTTCCTATGAAAATGAATCTTGTACACAAATAAATTCATGATGAACAAAGTGGTAAGCATAGAAAAGCAAAATAAGCGCAATTTCAAGATTCTCAACATAAAGAGGGGAAACTTAACATTATCAAGATGCATATAACCATGTTTCCCTCTCATAATAATTTTCAGTAGCATCATGAACAAACTCAACAATATAACTATCACATAAAACATTCTTGTCATGAGCCACATGCATAAAATTATTACTCTCCACATAAGCATAATCAATTTTATTAGTTGTAGTGGGAGCAAATTCAACAAAGTAGCTATCATTATTATTCTCATCAAGTGTAGGAGGCATAGTATACTCATAATAAAATTTACTCTCCATAGTAGGCGGCACCAAAAGACCACTATCATTATAATCATCATAAATAGGAGGCAAAGTATCATCAAAGAAAATTTTCTCCTCAATGCTTGGGGGACTAAAAATATCATGCTCATCAAAACCAGCTTCCCCAAGCTTAGAATTTTCCATATCATTAACAACAATGGTGTTCAAAGCGTTCATACTAATATCATTGCTACTAGCATGCAAATAAGATTCCATAGGTTTTTTAATTTTCGCAGCAAACAATCCATGTCTTAACTCAGGAAATAGAATAAGAAGATCATTGTTACTTTCCATTATGCCTAACTAGTGTAAACAAGAAACCAAAAGATGCAATTGCAGGATCTAAAGGAAATAGCTTCGAGTACTTACAACGGCGCGTAAAATAGCTTAGTAGCCGAGATCCGGAGTGTGAGTACCTTTTACCTTTGCTCCCCGGCAACGGCGCCTTAAAAATAGCTTGATGTCACGGTGCTTCTATTCTTGTAGACAGTGTTGGGCCTCCAAGAGCAGAGGTTTGTAGAACAGCAGCAAGTTTTCCCTTAAGTGGACCACCCAAGGTTTATCGAACTCAGGGAGGAAGAGGTCAAAGATATCCCTCTCAAGCAACCCTGCAACCACAAAGCAAGAAGTATACTTGTCAGATGTATAGGTGCACTAGTTCGGCGAAGAGATAGTAAAACACAGGTGGTATAGATGGTGCTAATATTGCAGAAAGTAAAAATGTAGTAAAACAGTAAACAAGCGGCGCCAGAAAATAGCTTGCTGGCGTGGGAAGCAATTCTTTGTGGTGGAAACAAGGCCTAGGGATCATACTTTCGCTAGTGGACACTCTCAACATTGATCACATAATAAATAAGTTCTCTTTCCTTTGTGCTACATATACTCTTGTTGGATGATGAACACCACTAATTGTGTAGGGCTACAAGAGCTCCCTCAAGCCGGAGTTAACAAGCGCCACAACATTCGATATTCATGTTTAAGTAACCTTAGAGTATAATAGATCTTTGTAAAATAGACCAAGTACTAACATAGCATGCACACTGTCACCATCACACTATGAAGGAGGAATAAATCACATCAATACTATCATAGCGATAATCAACTCCATAACCTACAAGAGATTATGATCATAATCTACGACAAGAACTACACGATGCACACACTGTCACCATTACATCATGCAGGAGGAATAGACTACTTTAATAACATCACATGAGTAGCACATAGATAAATAGTGATACAAAACACATTGCAATCATAAAGAGATATAAATAAGCACTTCACTATGCCATTCATAACAATGAATAAGTATTCTGTGAAATATAGCCTAAGAGACCCACACGGTGCACACACTGTCACCTTTACACATGTGGGACAAGGAGTCTCCGGAGATCACATAAGTAAAACCCACTTGACTAGCATAATGACATCTAGATTACAAGCATCATCATATGAATCTCAATCATGTAAGGCATCTCATGAGATTATTGTATTGAAGTACATAGGAGAGAGATGAACCACATAGCTACCGGTACAGCCCCGAGCCTCGATGGAGAACTACTCCCTCCTCATGGGAGACAGCAGCGGTGATGAAGATGGCGGTGGTGTCGATGGAGGAGCCTTCCGGGGGCACTTCCCCGTCCCGGCGGCGTGCCGGAACAGAGACTCCAGCTTGGCTTCGCGATGGCGGCGGCTCTGGAACTTTTCTCGTACCGTGGCTTATTCGTATCGTGTTTTAGGTCAGGGACCTTTATATAGGCGAAGAGGCGGCGTCAGAAGGTCAACGAGGCGATGACACAACAGGGGGCGCGCCCCCTGGCCGCGCCGGGGTGGTGTCTGGTGGCCTGTGGCCCCCCTCTGGCCTCTCTCGGGTGTTCTGGATGCTTCCGATGAAAATAGGGTACTGGGTGTTGATTTCGTCCGAGAATATTTCCTTACTAGGATTTCTGAAACCAAAAACAGCAGAAAGGAACTGGCACTTCGGCATCTCGTCAATAGGTTAGTTCCGGAAAACGCATCAAAACATCATAAAGTGTGAACAAAACATGTAGGTATTGTCATAAAACAAGCATGGAACATCAGAAATTATAGATACGTTGGAGACGTATCAGCGGCCGCCACCAACGCCGCCGCAAACAGGCTCGCCGAGGAGGAGGCGAAGCGCGCGGAGGATGCCGCCGTGGGGGAGGCGATCGCCAGGTCGCTCAAGGACCTGGTGCCCGCCGACAACGCCCTCCCCGAGGACGCCGCCCTAGAGTGGTCGAGGCGCGACTGGGAGCGCGAGGAGGCGGAGCAGCAGCGGCGGCTGATGGACCTGGCCGCCGCGCGTCAACTCGCCGCCCGCGCCGCCGCTCCAACCGCCGCCGACGACGTCGCTCGCTACCGCCGGCCTGCGACACCTCCATCCGGCGTCGCCGCCCCCTTCGTCGACCTCGAAGCCTCGGACGACGAATGGTACAAGCCATCCCCGCCTCGCACCAGCGGCCGGTGGGGAGACGCCGGCCAGGGCAGCAGCCAGGCCGCGCCGCCGCAGTTCAACGACGACGGCTCCGACGACGATGGCGACGACGGCGGCGACTACACGGTGTTCTACCGCCATTTGGGCATGTAGAGCGCCGTGTTTTAAAATTTAAAGTTGTATTCCCCTAGCCGAATTCGAAATATAGTCGAATTCGGCCTCTATGTATGAACTTCGCCCTCTATATAGTAAATATCATTAAATTTAGTCTAAATTCGCCCGTTTTAGCCATAGTTTGTCAAGTTTACGTTTTTCAAATTTACATAGTCGTCTTCGCCTGAGGACGCGGCTGGGAAACTACTCCTCCCCACGCCAAATTTACATCCAATCTGGACGTAAATTTCCCCGGATTTCGGCGTGGGGATGGCAAACGAGTGGAGATGCTCTCCCCGACGAGGCCCCCGAACGACGTTTTTTCCATCCGGACGGCGAAATTCGGCCCAGTCGCGCCCCCGGTTCCTTGATTTCGTCCGGATTTGGGCCTAAATTCATCCGGCGATCCCACGCCATCCCCGGTCCCCCGGGGAGCTCTCGGGGACTCCGGACGAAAGAAAAGCGCGCGAAACGGCGAGGAAACTTCCCGCGCGTCTGGTGGCCCCAACTTGTCGGCGAGAGACAACGATCGTCGTCCTCATCGCATCGTCTTCCGCGCGCTGTAAAAGCCTGCCGCCGGTCAGCATTCGCCGACCGCGTAGCTTCCACGCGGCGAGTTAATGCCGTCGCATCGTCTTCCGCGCACGCATCGTCTTCCGCGCGGCATTAATCGCCGGCGCTCGCCGCGCCTATTTAAGGCCACTCCGCTCGCCGCGACGCCCCTGCTCCACTCTTCCTCCATTCTCCTTCCACTCACCCTCCACCTCCACCTCCAACGACGATGGCGTTCTCCGACGACGACGGCGCAGCCTCCAATGGCTTCCCCCGCCGGTCGCTCCACCAGTGGGAGGGGCACCTCCTCCACCAGGCGGGGTACCCCTGCCCGCCGGACACGAGGTCTCCCGGCGGCGGGTGGCGGCTAAGTCGCGGCGGCGTACCAATCCCGCCGCCGCCTCGGGGCCAAGCCCTCGACGTCGCCATCGAGGAGGCGCGGCTCACGATGACGGACGAGGAGCGCGCCGACCCGCGCCACCACCCCGACAACTACACGCGGTGGAACTCCTACTTCCTCCGGCGGTGGGAGCGGGAGCTGGCGGCCTACGACGGCCCGCCGCCTCCGCATGCGCGCAACAACGCAGCGGGCCGCCGACGTTGGTGGAGCGCGCCGGGCCGGACGCCGGAGAACGTCCTCGAGCACATCGAGGGCGGAAACTTCCCGTCCTGACGATGCCCCTGCATCGAGGGCATCGGCGAGCCGCCGCCGGGGAAACGTCAGCCACGGCGCATGGCTGCCAGCTCGTCGTCTTCCGGATCGGCGCCGAGGCCGTCCTTGGCGCCGGTGAAAAGGGCCGACGTCTCCGTCGACGCCGGCGCGCGTCAAGAAGGAGCCGGCGTCTCCACCACCGCCGACCAGAGGGCGCAGCGGCGCCCTCGTGATCCGCGAGCCCTCCTCCCCGCAGCGTGGGCGGAAGAGGAAGTCGGCGAAGGAGGACGGCGCTGCCGCCGCAAACAGGCTCGCCGAGGAGGAGGCGAAGCGCGCGGAGGAAGCCGCCGTTGCGGAGGCGATCGCCAGGTCGCTCAAGCCTGAGGACGCCGCCCTGGAATGGTCGAGGCGCGACTGGGAGCGCGAGGAGGCGGAGCAGCAGCGGCGGCTCATGGACCTGGCCGCCGCGCGTCAACTCGTCGCCCGCGCCGCCGCTCCAACCGCCGCCGAAGACGTCGCTCGCTACCGCCGGCCTGCGACACCTCCATCCGGCGTCGCCGCCCCCTTCATCGACCTCGAAGCCTCGGACGACGAATGGTACAAGCCATTGATACGTCTCCGACGTATCGATAATTTCTTATGTTCCATGCCACATTATTGATGATATCTACATGTTTTATGCACACTTTATGTCATATTCGTGCATTTTCGGAACTAACCTATTAACAAGATGCCGAAGTGCCAGTTCCTGTTTTCTGTTTTTGGTTTCAGAAATCCTAGTAACGAAATATTCTCGGAATTGGACGAAATCAACGCCCAGGTTCCTATTTTGCCCGGAAGCATCCAGAACACCCGAGAGTCGCCGGAGGGGGCCACACAGGCCCCAGATGATAGGCCGGCGCGGCCCAGGCCCTGGTCGCGCCGCCTTATGGTGTCGTCGCCCCTTCGACCCTCTGAGGCTCCCCTTTCGCCTATAAGAAGCCCCTGACCTAAAACCCCAAGACGAATAAGCCACGGTACGCGAAACCTTCCAGAGCCGCCGCCATCGCCAAGCCAAGATGGGGGACAGGAGTCTCTGTTCCGGCGCCGCCGGACGAGAAGTGCCCCCGAAGGCTTCTCCATCGACACCGCTTGCCATCTCCACCGCCATCTTCATCACCGTTGTCTCCCATGAGGAGGGAGTAGTTCTCCATCGAGGCTCGGGGCTGTACCGGTAGCTATGTGGTTAATCTCTCTCCTATGTACTTCAATACAATAATCTCATGAGCTGCCTTACATGATTGAGATTCATATGATGATGCTTGTAATCTAGATGTCATTATGCTAGTCAAGTGGGTTTTACTTATGTGATCTCCGGAGACTCCTTGTCCCACGTGTGTAAAGGTGACAGTGTGTGCACCGTGTGGGTCTCTTAGGCTATATTTCACAGAATACTTATTCACTGTTATGAATGGCGTAGTGAAGTGCTTATTTATATCCCTTTATGATTGCAATGTGTTTTGTATCACTATTTATCTATGTGCTACTCATGTGATGTTATTAAAGTAGTCTATTCCTCCTGCATGATGTAATGGTGACAGTGTGTGCATTGTGTAGTTCTTGTCGTAGATTATGATCATAATCTCTTGTAGGTTATGGAGTTGATTATCGCTATGATAGTATTGATGTGATTTATGCCTCCTTCGTAGTGTGATGGTGACATGCTATGTTAGTACTTGGTCTATTTTGCAAAGATCTATTATACTCTAAGGTTACTTAAACATGAATATCGAATGTTGTGGCGCTTGTTAACTCCGGCATTGAGGGTTCGTGTAATCCTACACAATTAGTGGTGTTCATCATCTAACTAGAGTATATGTAGCACAAAGGAAAGAGAACTTATTTATTATGTGATCAATATTGAGAGTGTCCACTAGTGAAAGTATGATCCCTAGGCCTTGTTTCCACCACAAAGAATTGCTTCCTACGCCAGCAAGCTATTTTCTGGCGCCGCTTGTTTACTGTTTTACTGCATCTTTACTTTCTGCAATATTACCACCATCTATACCACCTGTGTTTTACTATCTCTTCGCCAAACTAGTGCACCTATACATCTGACAAGTGTATTAGGTGTGTTGGGGACACAAGAGACTTCTTGTATCGTGATTGCAGGGTTGCTTGAGAGGGATATCTTTGACCTCTTCCTCCCCGAGTTCGATAAACCTTGGGTGATCCACTTAAGGGAAAACTTGCTGCTGTTCTACAAACCTCTGCTCTTGGAGGCCCAACACTGTCTACAGGAAAAGAAGCGTGAGTAGACATCAAGCTATTTTCTGGCGCCGTTGCCGGGGAGGAAAGGTAAAAGGTACTCACACTCCGGATCTCGGCTACCAAGCTATTTTCCGGCGCCGTTGTAAGTACTCGAAGCTATTTCCTTTAGATCCTGCAATTGCATCTTTTTGTTTCTTGTTTACACTAGTAAGGCATAATGGAAAACAACAAAAATATGAGAGATCTTTATGAACTTTATCTTGAATTAGGACATGATGTGTTTGAAGAGAGAATTAAAAAACCCATGGAACTTTATATGCATGCTAATGGGAATGTTATTAATATGAATGCTTTGAACACCATTGTTGCTAATGCTATGGAAAATTCTAAGCTTGGGGAGGTCGGTTTTGATGAAAATGATCTCTTTAGCCCTCCGGTATTGAGGAGAAAGTTTATGTTGATTATGATATGCCTCCCATTTATGATGATTATAATGATAGTGGTCTTTTGGTGCCACCTACTATGGAGAGTAAATTTTATTGTGATTATACTATGCCTCCTACACTTGATGAGAATAATAATGATAGTTACCTTGTTGAATTTGCTCCCACTACAACTAATAAAATTGATTATGCTTATGTTGGGAGTAGTAATAATTTTATGCATGAGACTCATGATAAGAATGCTTTATGTGATAGTTATATTGTTGAGTTTGCTCATGATGCTACTGAAAGTTATTATGAGAGAGGAAAATATGGTTGTAGAAATTTTCATGTTACTAAAATACCTCTCTATGTGCTGAAATTTTTGAAGCTACACTTGTTCTATCTTCCTATGCTTGTTACTTTGCTCCTCATGAACTTGTTTATTTACAAGATTCCTTTTCATAGGAAGCATGTTAGGCTTAAATGTGTTTTGAAATTGCTTCTTGATGTTCTCTTTTGCTTCATTGTCTATTTTCATGAGAGCATCATTAAAACTGCTGAGCCCATTTTAATGGCTATAAAGAAAGAACTTCTTGGGAGATAACCCATGTGTTTATTTTACTACAGAAATTTTTGTTTTGTTGAGTCTTGGAAGTTGGTTACTACTGTAGCAACCTCTCCTTATCATGTTTTTGTGCCAAGTAAAGTTTCTATGTTAAAGTTGATGTTATATTTGGGATCGCTGCGCAGAAACAGCATTGCTGTCTGTCACGAATTCTGGCACAAGTCTCTGTAAAAAATTCGAAAAAATCTGCAAAATTACGAGCGTGATCCTCAGATATGTACGCAACTTTTATTAGTTTTGAGTTTTTCCATTTGAGCAAGTTAAGTGCCCAGTCCAGATGCATCTTTACGGACTGTTCTGTTTTTGACAGATTCTGTCTTTTATTTCGCATTGCCGCTTTTGCTATGTTGAATGAGTTTCTTTGTTCCATTAACTTTCAGAAGCTTTGTGCAATGTCCAGAAGTGTTAAGAATGATTGTGTCACCTCTGAATATATGAATTTGTGGTTAAGCACTAACCCTCTCATGAGTTTGCTTGAAGTTTGTGTGAAGGAAGTTTTCAAGGGTCAAGAGAAGAGGATGATATACTATGATCAAGAAGAGTGAAAGGTCTAAGCTTGGGGATGCCCCGGTGGTTCATCGCTGCATATTTTAAGAAGACTCAAGCATCTAAGCTTGGGGATGCCCAAGGCATCCCCTTCTTCATCGACAACTTATCGGTTTCTTCTAGTGAAACTATATTTTTATTCATCACATCTTATGTACTTTACTTGGAGCGTCTGTGTGCTTTTATTTTTGTTTTGTTATCTTAGTTCTCTGAATAAATTCATCCTTGTGAGGGAGAGAGACACGCTCCGCTGGTTCATATGAACACATGTGTTCTTAGCTTTTAATGTTCATGGCGAAGGTTGAAACTGCTTCGTTAATTGTTATATGGTTGGAAACAGAAAATGCTACATGTAGTAATTGGTAAAATGTCTTGGATAATGTGATACTTGGCAATTGTTGTGCTCATGTTTAAGCTCTTGCATCATATACTTTGCACCTATTAATGAAGAAATACATAGAGCTTGCTAAAATTTGGTTTGCATAATTGGTCTCTCTAAGGTCTAGATAATTTCTAGTATTGGGTTGAACAACAAGGAAGACGGTGTAAAGTCTTATAATGTTTACAATATGTCTTTTATGTGAGTTTTGCTGCACCGGTTCATCCTTGAGTTTGCTTCAAATAACCTTGCTAGCCTAAACCTTGTATCGAGAGGGAATACTTCTCATGCATCCAAAATCCTTGAGCCAACCACTATGCCATTTGTGTCCACCATACCTACCTACTACATGGTATTTCTCCGCCATTCCAAAGTAAATTGCTTGAGTGCTACCTTTAAAATTCCATCATTCACCTTTGCAATATATAGCTCATGGGAAAAAATAGCCTTAAAAACTATTGTGGTATTGAATATGTACTTATGCACTTTATCTCTTATTAAGTTGCTTGTTGTGCGATAACCATGCTTCTGGGGACGCCATCAACTATCCTTTGTTGAATATCATGAGTTGCTATGCATGTCCATCTTGTCTGAAGTAAGAGAGATCTACCACCTTAATGGTTGGAGCATGCATATTGTTAGAGAAGAACATTGGGCCGCTAACTAAAGCCATGAATCATGGTGGAAGTTTCAGTTTTGGACATATATCCTCAATCTCATATGAGAACATTAATTGTTGCCACATGCTTATGCATTAAAGAGGAGTCCATTATCTGTTGTCCATGTTGTCCCGGTATGGATGTCTAAGTTGAGAATAATCAAAAGCGAGAAATCCAAAATGCGAGCTTTCTCCTTAGACCTTTGTACAGGCGGCATGGAGGTACCCCTTTGTGACACTTGGTTGAAACATGTGTATTGCGATGATCCGGTAGTCCAAGCTGATTAGGACAAGGTGCGGGCACTATTAGTATACTATGCATGAGGCTTGCAACTTGTAAGATATAATTTACATAACTCATATTCTTTATTACTACCGTTGACAAAATTGTTTCATGTTTTCAAAATAAAAGCTCTAGCACAAATATAGCAATCGATGCTTTCCTCTTTGAAGGACCTTTCTTTTACCTTTTATTGTTGAGTCAGTTTACCTATTTCTCTCCACCTCAAGAAGCAAACACTTGTGTGAACTGTGCATTGATTCCTACATACTTGCATATTGCACTTGTTATATTACTTTATATTGACACTATCCATGAGATATACATGTTATAAGTTGAAAGCAACCGCTGAAACTTAATCTTCCTTTGTGTTGCTTCAATACCTTTACTTTGATTTATTGCTTTATGAGTTAACTCTTATGCAAGACTTATTGATGCTTGTCTTGAAGTACTATTCATGAAAAGTCATTGCTTTATGATTCAGTTGTTTACTCATGTCATTACCATTGTTTTGATCGTTGCATTCATTACATATGTTTACAATATGATCAAGTTTATGACGGCATGTCACTTCAGAAATTATCTTTGTTATCGTTTTACCTGCTCGGGACGAGCAGAACTAAGCTTGGGGATGCTGATACTTCTCCGACGTATCGATAATTTCTTATGTTCCATGCCACATTATTGATGATATCTACATGTTTTATGCACACTTTATGTCATATTCGTGCATTTTCTGGAACTAACCTATTAACAAGATGCCGAAGTGCCAGTTTTTTCTGTTTTTGGTTTCAGAAATCCTAGTAACGAAATATTCTCGGAATTGGACGAAATCAACGCCCAGGTTCCTATTTTGCCCGGAAGCATCCAAAACACCCGAGAGTCGCCAGAGGGAGGCCACACAGGCCCCAGATGATAGGCTGGCGCGGCCCAGGCCCTGGCCGCGCCGCCTTATGGTGTCGGCGCCCCTTCGACCCTCCGAGGCTCCCCTTTCGCCTATAAGAAGCCCCTGACCTAAAACCCCGAGACGAATAAGCCACGGTACGCGAAACCTTCCAGAGCCGCCGCCATCGCGAAGCCAAGATCTGGGGGACAGGAGTCTCTGTTCCGGCACGCCGCCGGGACGGGGAAGTGCCCCAAGGCTTCTCCATCGACACCGCTGCCATCTCCACCGCCATCTTCATCACCGCTGCTGTCTCCCATGAGGAGGGAGTAGTTCTCCATCGAGGCTCGGGGCTGTACCGGTAGCTATGTGGTTAATCTCTCTATGTACTTCAATACAATAATCTCATGAGCTGCCTTACATGATTGAGATTCATATGATGATGCTTGTAATCTAGATGTCATTATGCTAGTCAAGTGGGTTTTACTTATGTGATCTCCGGAGACTCCTTGTCCCACGTGTGTAAAGGTGACAGTGTGTGCACCGTGTGGGTCTCTTAGGCTATATTTCACAGAATACTTATTCACTGTTATGAATGGCGTAGTGAAGTGCTTATTTATATCCCTTTATGATTGCAATGTGTTTTGTATCACTATTTATCTATGTGCTACTCATGTGATGTTATTAAAGTAGTCTATTCCTCCTGCATGATGTAATGGTGACAGTGTGTGCATTGTGTAGTTCTTGTCGTAGATTATGATCATAATCTCTTGTAGGTTATGGAGTTGATTATCGCTATGATAGTATTGATGTGATTTATGCCTCCTTCGTAGTGTGATGGTGACAGTGTGCATGCTATGTTAGTACTTGGTCTATTTTGCAAAGATCTATTATACTCTAAGGTTACTTAAACATGAATATCGAATGTTGTGGCGCTTGTTAACTCCGGCATTGAGGGTTCGTGTAATCCTACACAATTAGTGGTGTTCATCATCTAACAAGAGTATATGTAGCACAAAGGAAAGAGAACTTATTTATTATGTGATCAATGTTGAGAGTATCCACTAGTGAAAGTATGATCCCTAGGCCTTGTTTCCACCACAAAGAAATGCTTCCTACGCCAGCAAGCTATTTTCTGGCGCCGCTTGTTTACTGTTTTACTGCATCTTTACTTTCTGCAATATTACCACCATCTATACCACCTGTGTTTTACTATCTCTTCGCCGAACTAGTGCACCTATACATCTGACAAGTGTATTAGGTGTGTTGGGGACACAAGAGACTTCTTGTATCGTGATTGCAGGGTTGCTTGAGAGGGATATCTTTGACCTCTTCCTCCCTGAGTTCGATAAACCTTGGGTGATCCACTTAAGGGAAAACTTGCTGCTGTTATACAAACCTCTGCTCTTGGAGGCCCAACACTGTCTACAGGAAAAGAAGCGTGAGTAGACATCAGCCATCCCCGCCTCGGTGGGGAGACGCCGGCCAGGGCAGCAGCCAGGCCGCGCCGCCGCAGTTCGACGACGGCTCCGACGACGATGGCGACGACGGCGGCGACTACACGGTGTTCTACCGCCAATTGAGCATGTAGAACGCCGTGTTTTATAATTTAAGTTGTATTCCCCTAGCCGAATTCGAAATATAGTCGAATTCGGCCTCTATGTATGAACTTCGCCCTCTATATAGTAAATATCATTAAATTTAGTCTAAATTCGCCCGTTTTTAGCCGTAGTTTGTCAAGTTTAAGTTTTTCAAATTTACATCGTCGTCTTCGCCTGAGAACGCGGCTAGGAAACTAGTCCTCTTCACGCCAAATTTACATCCAATCCGGACGGAAATTTCCCCGGATTTCGGCGTGGAAAGGGCAAATGAGTGGAGATGCTCTTAGCACTGAACGTGATACCATGACAAACTCTTGTCGAACTCTTCCCTGTCCTAGCTCCCTACAGTATCGGTACGCGTCTGAATTTCCGAGCAGGGAATTTCTTTTTGGCTGGGTTTACTTTCTACTCCCTTTATCATAAAAAGAAGGGAATGTCGCCCATTTTTCTATATTTAAATTTATCTAGAAATAATTTAGTGTATAACTATATATAAATATTCAAATCTAGATAAATCTAAAACATTCTTTTTTAGGACCAAGAGCAAATACCGCTATTTGCTTGGCAGGCTTCACTACGGGACTAGCACAAGGCGCCGATGGCCACGTCCTGTGCCGATGGCATTTTATCGGGATCCTCGGCTCAGGTGCCCAACCGGCATGTCAGCAGCGTCGGCGTAGGCCAACCTGTGCTGACGGCTACCGTCAGTATAAGAATGGCCGTCGGCACAACTCGTCTTTGCTCGTCCACACACACACCCCTGGATCACTTTTTAAGTTTCAAATGAATGGCTAAAATTGATAAAAATAAATTAAAAAATAAAATCTTTTGAGATTCCTATATGTTACGGGAAAATTCACAAATTTGAATTTTGATATTTTGCAAAAAAAATTATTTCTCGGTAAAATAGAATTATCTTTTTTATATGATGTTGGAAAAAAAAATATAACCTATCAAAATGATCGTCTCAAAATGTTATGTCCGATTTAAGTGACATTCGGCAGTTTGCAATTTTTTAAGATTGTCAAAATTCCAAAGGGAAATATGAAAGAAGGAATATTTTAGTTTTTGCAAGAAATTCTTTATTTTTTTATTTTTTAAATTAAAATTAATAATTAAATTATGCATAAAGTTTGACCATGAGTGTAATTTTGACCTAAGATTAAGGGTAGTTAGAGTTGAAAAATGATCCATATGAGATATTTAAAAAATTAATTTCTTTGAAAGACCTAATATTAAGGGTAGTTAGAGTTAAAAATTATCCATGTGAGAGATTAAAAAAAGTTTTGTTTGAAAAAAATCGAGCCAGAATTGCCAAACTGCCATTAGTTCTATGCTGATGTCTAGCATGTGCCGAGAAGATATTAGCCCGACAATGAGGTGCCGTCACAGCCTATGCCGACAACAGTTCTAGCTGTGCCGACAGTTAAAATCCATCGGCACCTTGTCGTAGTGTTTTCCAATATTTCACAATTGTATGTTTTGCCTTATTAATTACATTCCCACATCGGTCATGGGAGGATAATTAAAATTACTTATAAAGGTGAGGGCGTCTGTTTCCGGCTGGACTACGGCGGCGAGGTGGTGGCGGAGGACGCGGGATTCGAGGCGGTGTTGGAGATATGCCCAAGAGGCAATAATAAAGTGGTTATTATAATATTTTTGTGTTTATGATAAATGTTTGCATACCATGCTATAATTATATTAACCGAAACATTGATACATGTGTGTTATGTAAACAACAAGGAGTCCCTAGTAAGCCTCTTGTATAACTAGCTTGTTGATTAATAGATGATCATGGTTTCGTGATCATGAACATTGGATGTTATTAATAACAAGGTTATGTCATTAGTTGAATGATATAATGGACACACACCCAAATGAGCGTAGCATAAGATCAAGTCATTAAGTTCAATTTTCTATAAGATTTCGATACATAGTTGCCTTAGTCCTTCGACCATGAGATCATGTAAATCACTTACACCGGAAGGGTACTTTGATTACATCAAACGCCATTGCGTAAATGGGTGGTTATAAAGATGGGATTAAGTATTTGGAAAGTGTGAGTTGAGGCATATGGATCAATAGTGGGATTTGTCCATCCCGATGACGGATAGATATACTCTGGGCCCTCTCGGTGGAATGTCATCTGATTAGCTTGCAAGCATATGAATGGTTCATAAGAGATCACATACCACGGAACGAGTAAAGAGTACTTGTCAGTAACAAGGTTGAACAAGGTATGGAGATACCGATGATCAAACCTCGGACAAGTAAAATGTTGCGAGACAAAGGGAATCGGCATCGTATGTAAATGGTTCAATCGATCACTAAGTCATCGTTGAATATGTGGGAGCCATTATCTCCAGATCCCGCTATTGGTTATTGCTCGGAGAGGAGTCTCGACCATGTCTGCATAGTTCGCGAACCGTAGGGTGACGCGTTTAAGGTTCGATGTCGCATAAGTAGATTTGAATATGGTATGGAGACGAAGTTTGTTCGGAGTCTCGGATGTGATCCAGGATGTCACGAGGAGGTTCGGAATAGTCCGGAGAATAAGATTCATATAAGGGAAGTTGATTTCTGGGTTTCGGAAAAGTTCGGGATTTTTCCGGTGGTTGACTGGAAGGTTCTAGAAGGTTTCGGAGGGGTCCACCATGGGTCCCACGACCTAGGAGGGCCAGCATGGGCCGAGGGGATGCTCCCTGGCCTAATGGGCCGGGGCACATGCCCCCAAGGCCCAGGCCGGCCAACCCCTAGGGTTTCCCTAGGGGGATCAACTTGGGCGGAAGGAAATCTCTCTCCCCCCACTTGGCCACCGCCCCCCTAACCCTAGATGGGAAAGGGGGCCACCCCACCGACCTGGCCCCTGATGACCCACAAGTATAGGGGATCGCAACAGTCTTCGAGGGAAGTAAAACCCAAATTTATTGATTCGACACAAGGGAGGTAAAGAATACTTATAAGCCTTAACAACCGAGTTGTCAATTCAGCTGCACCTGGAAAAACACTAGTAACAGGGTGATGTGAAAGCAGCAGTAATATGAGAGCAATAGTAACAGTAACACAGCAGTTAGCAGTAACACAGAGGCAATGGCACCGAAAATAGTTGATACTACTTCCAATGACATATAGAACGAGTATATGATGATGAGAGATGGACCGGGGTTCCCAGCTATCTACACTAGTGGTAACTCTCCAATAACAAGTGTTGGGTGAACAAATTACAGTTGGGCAATTGATAGGATTGAAATAGCATTAAGACAGAACATCAAGTCTATTAATCATGTAGGCATGTTTTCCATATATAGTCATACGTGCTCGCAATGAGAAACTTGCATGACATCTTTTGTCCTACCAGCCGGTGGCAGCCGGGCCTCAAGGGAAACTACTGGTAATTAAGGTACTCCTTTTAATAGAGCACCGGAGCAAAGCATTAACACTTGGTGAAAACATGTGATCCTCATACCTACGCCTTCCCTCCAGTTATCCCAGTTGCTTTCACTCTGGGGCCTCGGGTTCCGGACATAGACATGTGCAAACAACTTGTAGATACAATCTAAGCAGTAATTATAGAGCTTAAATCTAAGATCATGCCACTCGGGCCCTAGTGACAAGCATTAAACACAACAAGATTGCAGCAACAATAACTTCAAAAACTTTATAGATAGACTAATCATAATGTAACAATCCATCGGATCCCAACAAACACAACACCGATTACATCAGATGGATCTCAATCATGTAAGGCAGCTCATGAGATCATTGTATTGAAGTACATGGGGAGAGAATACCAACTAGCTACAGCTAGAACCCGTAATCCATGGGGGAACTACTCATGGAGCATGATGGAGGCGGCGGCGTCGATGGAGATGGCTTCCGGGGCACTTCCCCGTCCCGGCGGCGTGCCGAACGAGATCTGTCCCGAAACGGAGTTTCGCGATGCGGCGCCCCTGGAGTCTTTCTAGTTTCGTCAATTTGTCTCGATGTTTTAGGTCGGACGGCTTAAATAGGCGAAAAGTCGGAGTCGGAGGGCCACGGGGCCTCCTCACACTAGGGGCGCCCACCCCTTGGGCCGCGCCGCCACCACGTGTGGGGCCCCCGGGCTCCCCTCTGGTCCCACTCTGACTTTCTGGAAGGTTCCGGGAAAAATAAGATGTTGGGTCTTCGTTTCGTCGAATTCCGAGAATATTGCCCGAACAGCCTTTCTGGAACCAAAAACAACAGAAAACAGGAACTGGCACTGGCACTGTGGCGTCTTGTTAATAGGTTAGTTCCGGAAAACGCATAAAAACATTATAAAGTGTAAGCAAAACATGTAGGTATTGTCATAAAACAAGCATGGAACATCAGAAATTATAGATACGTTGGAGACGTATCAAGCATCCCCAAGCTTAGTTCCTGCTCGCCCTCGAGTAGGTAAACGATAAAAAGAATAATTTCTGAAGTGACATGCTACCAACATAATCTTAATCATACTATTGCGAGAATATTTCCTTACTAGGATTTCTAAAACCAAAAACAGCAGAAAACAGCAACTGGCTCTTCGGCATCTTGTTAATAGGTTAGTTTCAGAAAATGCATAAATATGACATATAATGTGCATAAAACATGTAGGTATCATCAATAAAGTAGCATGGAACATAAGAAATTATCGATACGTCGGAGACGTATCAGCATCAAGCCTGTTTTCTGGCGCCGTTGCCAGGGAGATCAAGACACGATGCAAGGGGAGTCTCCACTTCTCAATCTCTTTACTTTGTTTTTGTCTTGCTTTATTTTATTTACTACTTTGTTTGCTGCACCTAAACAAAACACAAAAAAATTAGTTGCTAGTTTTACTTTATTTACTGTCTTGCTCTCTATATCAAAACACAAAAAAATTAGTTACTTGCATTTAATTTATTTTGTTATCATGTCTAGTCCTGTACTTGCTTTTATTTTCACTAGTTAGGCATAATGGAAAACAACAAAAAAATTAGAGATCTTTATGAACTTTATCTTGAATTAGGGCATGATGTGTTTGAAGAGAAAATTAAAAAACCCATGGAACTTTGTTTGCAAAATAGTTGTAGCAATGTTATTAGCATGAACTCGTTGAACACCATTATTGCTAAAGCTATGGAAGAATTTAAGCTTGGGGAAGCTGGTTTTGAGGAGCATGATATTTTTAGTCCCCCAAGCATGGAGGAGAAAATTTACTTTGATTATACTTTACCTCCTATATATGATGCTTGCAATGATGAATATGATATTTTCAGTCCACCTACTATTGAGGAGAAAATTAATTATGATTACAATAAGCCTCCTATATATGATGATTATGGTGATGAGAATAATAATGATAGCTATTTTATTGAATTTGCTCCCACTACAACTAATAAAATTGATTATGCTTATGTGGAGAGTAATAATTTTATGCATGAAGCTCATGACAAGAATGTTGTATGTGATAGTTATATTGTTGAGTTTGTTCATGATGCTACTGAAAGTTATTATGAGAGAGGGAAACATGGTTATATGCATCTTAATAATATTAAGTTTTCCCTCTTTATGTTGAGAATCTTGAAATTGTACTTGTGTTGCTTTTCTACGCTTGCCACTTTGTTCTTCATGAATCTATTTGTGTACAAGATTCCTTTTCATAGGAAGTGGGTTAGGCTTAAATTTGTTTTCAATTTGCTTCTTGATGTTCTCTTTTGCTTCAACTCTTCTTTCTTGCGAGAGTATCATTAAAATTACTGAGCCCATCTTAATGGCTATAAAGAAAGAACTTCTTGGGAGATAACCCATGTGTTTATTTTACTACAGCAATTTTTGTTTTGTTGAGTCTTGGAAGTTGTTTACTACTGTAGCAACCTCTCCTTATCATGTTTTTGTGCCAAGTAAAGTTTCTATGTCAAAGTTGATGTTATATTTGGGATCGCTGCGCAGAAACAGCATTGCTGTCTGTCACGAATCTGGGCACAAGTCTCTGTAGAAAATTCGAAAAAATCTGCCAATTTACGAGCGTGATCCTCAGATATGTACGCAACTTTCATTAGTTTTGAGTTTTTCCATTTGAGCAAGTCTGGTGCCATTTTAAAATTCGTCTTTACGGACTTTTCTGTTTTTGACAGATTCTGCCTTTTATATCGCATTGCATCTTTTGCTATGTTGGATGAATTTCTTTGATCCACTAATGTCCAGTAGCTTTATGCAATGTCCAGAAGTGTAAAGAATGTTTGTGTCACCTCTGAATGTGTGAATTATTAATTGTGCACTAACCCTCTAATGAGTTTGCTTGAAGTTTGGTGTGAAGGAAGTTTTCAAGGGTCAAGAGAGGAGTATGATATACTATGATCAAGAGGAGTGAAAGCTCTAAGCTTGGGGATGCCCCGTGGTTCACCCCTGCATATTCTAAGAAGACTCAAGCGTCTAAGCTTGGGGATGCCCAAGGCATCCCCTTCTTCATCGACAACATCATCGGGTTCCTCCCCGAAACTATATTTTTATTCAATCACATCTTGTGTTCTTTACTTGGAGCGTCGGTTTGTTTTTGTTTTTGTTTTGTTTGAATAAAATGGATCCTAGCATTCACTTTGTGGGAGAGAGACACGCTCCGCTGTTGCATATGGACAAATATGTCCTTAGTCTTTACTCATAATATTCAAGGCGAAGTTTCTTCTTCGTTAAATTGTTATATGGTTGGAATTGGAAAATGCTACATGTAGTAATTCTAAAATGTCTTGGATAATGTGATACTTGGCAATTGTTGTGCTCATGTTTAAGCTCTTGCATCATATACTTTGCACCCATTAATGAAGAAATACATAGAGCTTGCTAAAATCTGATTTGCATATTTGGTCTCTCTAAGGTCTAGATAATATCTAGTATTGAGTTTTGAACAACAAGGAAGACGGTGTAGAGTCTTATAATGTTTACAATATGTCTTTTATGTGAGTTTTGCTGCACCGTTTCATCCTTGAGTTTGCTTCAAATAACTTTGCTAGCCTAAACCTTGTATCGAGAGGGAATACTTCTCATGCATCCAAAATCCTTGAACCAACCACTATGCCATTTGTGTCCACCATACCTACCTACTACATGGTATTTCTCCGCCATTCCAAAGTAAATTGCTTGAGTGCTACCTTTAAAATTCCATCATTCACCTTTGCAATATATAGCTCATGGGACAAAATAGCCTTAAAAACTATCGTAGTATCGAATATGTACTTATGCACTTTATCTTTTATTAAGTTGCTTGTTGTGCGATAACCATGCTTCGGGGAACGCCATCAACTATTGTTGAATATCATGTGAGTTGCTATGCATGTCCGTCTTGTCTGAAGGATCTATCACCTTAATGATTGGAGCATGCAAATTGTTAGAGAAGAACATTGGGCCGCTAACTAAAGCCATGAATCATGGTTGAAGTTTCAGTTTTGGACATATATCCTCAATCTCATATGAGAATAATAATTGTTGCTACATGCTTATGCATTTAAGAGGAGTCCATTATCTGTTGTCCATGTTGTCCCGGTATGGATGTCTAAGTTGAGAATAATCAAAAGCGAGAAATCCAAAATGCGAGCATTCTCCTTAGACCTTTGTACAGGCGGCATGGAGGTACCCCTTTGTGACACTTGGTTGAAACATGGCATGCAAAGATCCGGTAGTCCAAGCTAAGTAGGACGAGGTGCGGGCACTATTAGTATACTATGCATGAGGCTTGCAACTTGTAAGATATAATTTACATAACTCATATGCTTTATTACTACCGTTGACAAAATTGTTTCATGTTTTCAAAATAAAAGCTCTAGCACAAATACAGCAATCGATGCTTTCCTCTTTGAAGGACCATTCTTTTACTTTTATTGTTGAGTCAGTTTACCTATCTCCCTCCACCTTAAGAAGCAAACACTTGTGTGAACTGTGCATTGATTCCTATATACTTGCATATTGCACTTGTTATATTACTTTATGTTGACAATATCCATGAGATATACATGTTATAAGTTGAAAGCAACCGCTGAAACTTAATCTTCCTTTGTGTTGCTTCAACACCTTTACTTTGATTTATTGCTTTATGAGTTAACTCTTATGCAAGACATATTGATGCTTGTCTGGAAGTACTATTCATGAAAAGTCTTTGCTTTATGATTCACTTGTTTACTCATATCATTACCATTGTTTTGATCGCTGCATTCATTACATATGTTTACAAATAGTATGATCAAGATTATGATGGCATGTCACTTCAGAAATTATCTTTGTTATCGTTTTACCTGCTCGGGACGAGCAGAACTAAGCTTGGGGATGCTGATACGTCTCCAACGTATCGATAATTTCTTATGTTCCATGCTACTTTATTGATGATACCTACATGTTTTATGCACATTATATGTCGTATTTACGCATTTTCTGGAACTAACCTATTAACAAGATGCCGAAGAGCCAGTTGCTGTTTTCTGTTTTTGGTTTCAGAAATCCTAGTAAGGAAATATTCTCGGAATTGGACGAAATCACCGCCCAGGGTCCTATTTTTGCACGGAGCTTCCAGAAGACCGAAGAGATAACGAAGTGGGGCGACGAGGCGCCGCCACCATAGGGCGCGCGGCGGAGGGGGCCGCGCCGCCTATGGTGTGGGCTCCTCGTCAGCCCCCTGACCTACCCTTTCGCCTACTTATAGCCTCCGTCGCGAAACCCCGATCGAGAGCCACGATACGGAAAACCTTCCAGAGACGCGCCGCCGCGAATCCCATCTCGGGGATTCAGGAGATCGCCTCCGGCACCCTGCTGAGAGGGGATTCATCTCCCGAGGACTCTTCATCGCCATGATCGCTCCGGAGTGATGAGTGAGTAGTTCACCCCTGGACTATGGGTCCATAGCAGTAGCTAGATGGTCGTCTTCTCCTAATTGTGCTTCATTGTTGGATCTTGTGAGCTGCCTAACATGATCAAGATCATCTATATGTAATTCTATATGTTGTGTTTGTCGGGATCCGATGAATAGAGAATGCTATGTTATGGTGATTATCAATCTATTGTTTATGTGTTGTTTATGATCTTGCATGCTCTCCGTTATTAGTAGAGGCTCTGGCCAAGTTTTTACTCTTAACTCCAAGAGGGAGTATTTATGCTCGATAGTGGGTTCATGCCTTCATTGACACCTGGGACAGTGACAAAAGTTCTAAGGTTGTGATGTGATGTTGCCACTAGGGATAAAACATTGATTCTATGTCGAAGGATGTAGTTGTCGATTACATTACGCACCATACTTAATGCAATTGTCTGTTGCTTTGCAACTTAATACTGAATGGGGTTCGGATGATAACCTGAAGGTGGACTTTTTAGGCATAGATGCAGTTGGATGGCGGTCTATGTACTTTGTCGTAATGCCCAATTAAATCTCACTATATTTATCATATCATGTATATGCATTGTTATGCCCTTCTCTATTTGTCAATTGCCCGACTGTAATTTGTTCACCCAACATGCTTTTATCTTATGGGAGAGACACCTCTAGTGAACTGTGGACCCCGGTCCTATTCTTTACATAGCATACAATCTACTGCAATTGTTCTTTACTGTTTTCTTGCAAACAATCATCTTCGATACGCTTAATCCTTTGTTACAGCAAGCCGGTGAGATTGACAACCTCACTGTTTCGTTGGGGCAAAGTACTTTGGTTTTGTTGTGCAGATTCCACGTTGGCGCCGAATCCCTGTTGTTGCGCCGCATCACATTTCGCCACCATCAACTTTCAACGTGCTTCTTGGCTCCTCCTGGTTCGATTAAACCTTGGTTTCTTTCTGAGGGAAAACTTGCCACTGTGCGCATCATACCTTCCTCTTGGGGTTCCCAACGGACGTGTACATTTACGCGCATCAACATACTGTATGAAACATGTTTTTTATATCCTCACTTTCTGCATTTGTTTGTTTCTTTTAGCGACCGTCCGATTGGGCGTTACTCTGTCATCTGACGATTTCTCGATTCATTCAAAACTCGTGGTGAACTGGTGATGTTAATGGTGACACTATGTCTGTTTATGCTCAAATCTTCAACGACAAATCTACACACGATGCACTATCTACACCTTTTCTCAAAAAGTTCATGTTCACCACAGTCATATCTGTAAGCAACCTATCCACATGTTTTCAGTTATCTGTTTGTATTCATTGCATCCTTCTATCTCAATTCTTGCTCTTTTTAATTTTTGTAACACATGAAATGTTAATGAAAGATCCGAAGATTTTCAACAAGATCTTTGTTTTATCAGAATTCAACTGGATTATGAAATATTTAGAGTTTGGCATTTCAGCAATGGACATTGTAATCAACCATGACACTTTTCTTTTGTCATATTTTGTTCACTTCATCTTTTTTTATTTCTTCCATCTGCACATGTCTCTTAATTTAATCTTCATTTTTTTGGGGCAGCTGCATTTTCCAAGTGTCCGTTCTTAACAGTGGGTTCTAATGTCTGTGAGCCCAGTGTATGAAACCATAAATTTCTTTGATCCTACTTCTATGATTTCATGAGGAATATGGTATAGCTTAGTAGCATATAGCTTCTCATGGTTATGGTTTAATATCACATTTATCTCTTTTATATTAATCAGCATTTCTTTATTTTAGTGTTTTTACCTAGGCGAGTAATCTGAATATTGTTTGTAAGGAACTCAATATGTTTGGGAAGGATATTGAGAAGTTCAAGAAACCAAAAACTGCACATGACCCTCCTCAGGCACCATTGTGAGTATTCAATATTTTTATATTTAATTATTTTCTACAACTTTTAGCTAGTGTCTCTCTTTTCCAAATTTTAATGATTTTTTCCTTTTGTTTTTCCCCGCATGATTCTGTCATTTTAGGCATGGTGGAATTTACACCATGCTTTATGCGGAAAGTTGGACTGGCAAGTTTATGAAAGATTTCAGCAAGGTAGCTTTTCTATTACCGCATTCACAATGTGCTTCCCCCCTTCATCTTTCTTATGAAATTTGTCTGCAACTTGATTTTTTATGGTAATTGCAGTAAATAGTGCAAAAGTACAGGATGCTCAAGGCCTATGAAATGTTCTACTGTATCCAGAATGAGATTCCTGTTCAGCAGTTTGAAAAGACCAAGAAAAGGAAACGCCACTGCTAAGTGATGACAAGAATTCTCCAAAATCTTTTTTCCTGGTACGTTTTTGTTTTTTGATCATAGGCAGTATACGATGCTCTAGTAATTGATGTTCTTTTTCTACATGCTCTACCAGCTGAATGAAGTAAAAATATCATCTACATGTTTTAATTTTCGAAATATATTCTTCAAATCATTGCAAGATTTTTTTTCATATATATATTTGCATATGCTGAGAGGAGATGATACCACTATAGGTTTTTTTTATGGCAAACTAGCCTTTTTAAGTCTGTTATCCATAGTCTTTTATATGATCTTTTTCATATTTAGCAAACTGGGTTGTAACAAAACTGGGTTTTTATATGATATTTTCACACATGATTAGTTTATTTACTTAATTTTTCACATTATAACAACAAAGAATGGGTGTGGGTGGTATGTTCTGGACAATTGCCCCTAAAATATACATAATTTTTTTGTATAATTGTTTTTTCAACTTCCCATGGAACATTTTCATATTCTTCTTTATATTTCTAATTTATGCAGGTATACATAATTCTGGGTTATGACCTTTCCTGGAACGAAAGTCACCTGCATCTTGAAGGGTCTGACCAGCAATGATTTCTTTTTTAGTATATATCAAATGAATTAACTATTAAGAACGAGAAGTTTATTTTGTAATAAACATTTTCCTTTTTCATGTTTGTAAATAGTATGTAACCATCGTAAGTACTTCCAGGAAGCAAAAACTGCACGTACAATGCTCATGCGGCTGTATTCTGATGGCTTCTCTTTTTTAAACACATTTTTACAATTACTCATATTGTGAGCAAATGCTTATTTATTATTTTTCCTGAATTATGATGTCGTTTCTTCTCTTTCTTAACATGTGTTTACTATTTCTTAGCTGAATTACCTTCCTTTTTTCTCCGAATTTTTGGATGGAATGGTGCGAATTGGCCCGATTGGGGAGGCCAACATCGGATGAGCAACCGAGGAGGGAGCACTCAGCACAACCCTACTGGGCTGCTGCAACAATCAGGTGGGTCGAGAAGATGGAAAGAACTCAAAGAAGACTAGACAAGGATGAGGCAGGGTGGCTGATTCATTAGATTGTTGTGTTGCTCTGTTGGTCTCCCTTGATAGCCTTGGTTGTTTGTTCCCCTCGCCTTCGATGGGGCAGGAGCCCAAGGACGCAATAATGTACCGACCCAACACTATACTTTTTTTTATCGATCTTAATGAGTAGCTCACAAATATGGTCGGCTCTATTGTTTACCTTGTTAACCTTAACGAGCAGAAGTACTTGCTCAGCTCGGCTCGTTATGCAAATAAGCTGAGCTCAAACGAGTTGAGTAAACAGGCTCTCATTAAACTTGCCGAGCTTCGAGCTTTATGTCCAACCCTAATTTTGGTCATGCTTTATTTAATGATCAAGTTTGGAGAAGTGTTCGTGCCAATAATCCGTTCATGGCAAAAATCTTCTTCACGCCAAGAATCCGTTCATGGCAAGAATCTTCTTCACGCTAAGAATCCGTTCATGCACATCTTTTAATGTACTAGGTAGGAAACTATTCATCACAAGGATCCATTCATTCTTTTTTATTATGTTCTAGGTTGAAAACCGTCCATGCCAAGAAAACGTTCATGACAAGAATCCGTTCATGATTTTTTTTAATGTTCTAGGTAGGAAACCATTCATGCAAGGAAAAGTTCACCAAAATAATCCGTTCAAGGTAGAAAACTGTTCATGGCAAGAATCCGTTTCATGGTTTCATGCTTTCTTTTGTGTTCAATGGAGGAAACTGTTCATGCTAAGAATTCGTTCATGGAAAGAATCTGTCATGCTTCTTTAATGTAGGAAGCCATTCATGCTAAAAATTTGTTCATGTTTTTGTAAATGTTCAAGTTAGAAACCTTTCATGCCAAGCATCCATTCATGTTTTTTTAAAGTCCAAGGTACAAACCCGTACACGCTAAGAATCCATTCGTGCCAAAAATCCTTTCATGGCAAGAATTTGTTCATGCTTCTTTTAATGCTCTAGGTAGGAAACCATTCATGCTTTTTTAAAATTATTCAAGGTAGAAAACCGTTAATGTCAAGAATCCGTTCATGCTTTTTAAATGTTCAAGGAAGAAAATCGTTCATGTCAAGAACCCGTTCATGAGTTTTTCAATGTTCTAGGTACGAAACCGTTCATGCCAAGAAAACGTTTATCCAAATAATCCATTCAAGGTAGAAATCTGTTGATGGCAAGAATTCATTTCATGCTTTCGTGCTTTGTATTAGGTTCAATGGGGGAAACCGTTCATGCTAATAATCCGTTCATGATAAGGATCCGTTCATTCTTTTTTATTATGTTTTTCGTTGAAAACCGTTCATGCCAAGAAATCGTTAATGGAAAGAATCTGTTCATGATCTTTTAAATGTTCTAGGTAGGAAACCTTCCATGCCAAGGAAAAGTTCATCCAAATAATTCATTCAAGGTGGAAAGTTGTTCATGATAAGAATCTGTTTCATGTTTCCGTGCTTTATTTGTGTTCAATGGGGGAAGCCGTTCATGCTAAAAATTGGTTTATGGCAAGAATCCGTTCATGTTTTTTAATGTTATATATACGAAACCATTCATGGTAAAAATCCGTTCATGTTTTTCTAAATGTTCAAGGTAGAAAACTTTTGTGCCATGAATTCGTTCATGGCAAGAAATCCGTTCATGCTTCTTCTAATGTTCTAGGTAGGAAACCATTCATGCTTTTTCAAATTGTTCGAGGTAGAAAACCGTTCGTGCAAAGAATCCGTACATGATTTTTAAATGTTTAAGGTAGAAAACCGTTCATGTGAAGAATCCGTTCATGAGTTTTTTTAATGTACTAGGTATGAAATCGTTCATGCCAAGAAAATGTTCATCCAAATAATCCCTCAAAGGTAGAAATTTGTTCATGGCAAGAATCTGTTTCATGCTTTTGTGCGTTATCTTATGTTCAATGGGGGAAACCGTTCATGCTCATAATCCGTTCATGGTAAGAATCCGTTCATGTTTTTAAAATTTCCATGGTAGAAACTGTTCATGCCAAAAATCTGGTCATGCTTCTTTTTTTATGTTCAAGGTACAAAACCCGTTCACGCTAAGAATTCTTTCATGGCAAGAATCCGTTCATAATTCTTGTAATGTTCTAGGTAGGAAACCGTTCATGGCAAGAAAAAAATTTCATCAAAATAATCCGTTCAAAGGTAGAAAACTATTCATGGCAAGATCCGTTGTTACGCTTCCGTGCTTTATTTTTTGTTCAACGGGGGAAACCGTTCATGCTAAAAATCCATTCATGGGAAGAATCCATTCATGCTTTTCTTTAATGTTATATGCAGGAAACAATTCGTGGCAAGAATCCATTCATGTTTAAAATGTTCAAGGTAGAAATAGTTCATGACAAAAATCCGTTCATGCTTTTTTTAATGTTCAAGTTAGAAAACCGTTCACGCTAAAAATTCGCTCATGTCAGGAATCTTTTCAGGGCAAGAATCCATGCATGCTTCTTTTAATCTTCTAGGTAGGAAACCGTTCATGGCAAGGATCCGTTCATGCTTTTCAAAATTGTTCAAGGTAGAAAAATGCCAAGAATCCATTCATGTTTTTAAAATGTTCAAGGTAGAAACGGTTCATGAACAAAATCCGTTCATGTTTTTTTAATGTTCAAGTTAGAAAACTAATCATGGCAAAAATTCGTTCATGTAAAGAATATTTTTAGGGCAAGAATCCGTTCATGCTTCTTTTAATCTTCTAGGTAGAAAACCGTCCAAGGCAAGGATCTGTTCATGCTTTTCAAAATTGTTCAAGGTCGAAAAACGCCAAGAATCCGTTCATACCTTTTAAATGTTCAAGGTAGATAACCGTTTATGGAAAGAATCCGTTCATGAATTTTTTAATGTTATAGGTAGAAAACTATTAATGACAAGAATTTGCTCATGTTTTTTAAATGTTCAAGGTAGAAAAACGTTAAAATCGTGAAAATGTTGCTTCATGATGGATATGAACATTTGTCTGAATATGTAACAGTGTGTTCTTTTTGGATATCTATTTTTTCTACTTTGCCTTCATGTTCATCTTTTTTTTGGAATAAAAAAACCTGCATTAATCTGCCGTCAGTTTGGAAAGCTATAACTTTTTCGTATTTCTTTCGGCGTCAGTTTGTCCGTATAGCACGAAGCAGTGGTAGACAGTAGAGTACCGTAACGGGTCAACTCCAGAACAAACGATCGGAAAATCCCAAACCAAGCCGAACCGATAATCACGATCGTGGGCCGAGCCCATATACGGAAGGGGGTGTGCGGTAACTCCACTGACGCCGACCAGGTCGGTGTAAAGGGCCTCCCCGCTCCAGTTCTGCCCGAGAGACAGAGGCGAGGGACGCACGCGGGGTAGCAGGCCGATACTACGTGCGGTAGTGCCGCCCGGGCCGAAACAGCATTTCCCTTTTGATTCTTTTCAAACCAAACAAAGGTAAACTTGTAAAATTAATAACTTAAGTTTGGGAACTCCAATTTAAATGAAATCAATTTTATTAGAAAGAGGATGACAATAGCTACCCCCACAAAATACGAAAACATGCGGGAAAGATTTTTTATGATTTTTAGAGTGAAACCTCTGAACACGAAGAACCGAGAAAAAAACCAATATCGAAAACGAAACAAGTGATATACGCGAAACATGTTTTCAATAAACTAGATCTTGTCATAGAAATAACCACAAGCTATAAAACACCACATGAACAAGATCCAAATAACAACCAAAAAAGATGATTCAAGGATAGCAATACAATCGAGAGCCCTCTTGATAGTACGACAACTAACCCATAAACCGGTTTTCCAACTAAATCACGAGACCGGTAAATAAAGGAACCCTATCAGGAGTAAACCTTACCCTTTCGCATTCCACTTTAGCTAATGATGACGATCTTGACCGCGAAAAGATGAAAATCCTTTCTTGATTGTTCTTACTTGAATAAATCTTGCGCGGATTGCTCCCCCATACTTCACTATGAGAGAATTTCTTTTTTGGCACATGTTCACATATTCATGATCGCCATATGGATGGAAAGCTTCAAGATCATGATCTCCTCGAGATGGCTCATCTCGAACATGCACACCATTTCTTCTTTCTTAGTCATGTTGATGTCTTGAAGATACACATGAGAGCTCACACAACTTTCTTCTTCAAGACATACTTATTGACCATGAAGCCAACATATAGTTCAAGCATTGTCTATGGATAAATCTTACAAATATAACTTGATGCAAACATTAGTACATATGGATTATCATTAATTAATAAAACCACACATGGGACTTTCATGCACTTTCAGCCTTGCAACCGTGCTTGCTGCAAGAGCTGGGTAGCTGGCCTCGTCCGATCAGCTTGTCCTTCTTTAATGACGGGTGAGGTGGGGAACCCTCGAATGCCAGGGCATCGGCCCTGGTCGGCGCGCGCAGTACTCAGATGAGCTGCGTGGTGACGGTGTTGGTTGTGCACCTTGGTCGTGAGGACGGCAAGAAGGGCAGCGTTGGCAGTTCATGGTCTGGGTGTAAACGGATCAGATCGGATCGAATTATGCTCATACCTTCTTTTACGATATACTTTTCTCGGATTCGGATCAGAGCGGATATTGACCGATTTTGTATTCGAATACATATATACCGGACTGCGGATTCAAATCGGAAATGGGGCGGACTCGGACGGGAAACAAAAATATTCGGATATATGCTCTAATAGATGGTTATATTTCTTGAAAATCTTGAGAGAGATTTAAAAGTTCAGTCTTATGTAGTTAAGAAAAAGGGACACAATGCGCTAAATACAGGAGTTGATAAAAATTTAGAGCTAAACATGCTCGCCAAATAAATTTAGTAACTCAATAACTACTAACCTTACATAATTGGACTTGGCTTTTGACTCAAAACTCGGATTATCCTATATTGTATCCGGAGCACCACTTCGGAATCAGATATCATTATTTGCCGGATTCTTTAAAATCGGATATGGATACCTTAAAATGAATTCGACGCCGGTTTCGGTGTGGAAATTATCCTATCCATTTATACCCCTGGTGAGGTTTGGTGAGGGCATCGTTCGTCACCCAGATCCATATCTGGAGGAACCTTGGTAGTCATGGTATCCCTCGTCTTCGTTCTAGGGTTCGGAGCTAGTGTCCCTTGACGTGGGGGTGGGTCGAGGGTAGGGAACGAGCGAAAGCTCAAGCCGACCGTGTTGGTACCGGTGTCGGCGACGCCCATGGGCCCCATTTCCCCCATTGTGGGCGACACTATGGCCCCACTTCACCGCTCTCTGTTCTTGCTCCGGGTGAAAACCTTGGTCTGCCAGACCGGGTAGTGGTAGTGCTTATGCATTATGAACTTCTTGGAGGCACTGCCTAGGAGCCATGGCACCTGGCTTTGACGTGTCTATCTCGGTAGCAAAGTTGGTGCCTTTTTGAAGTCGGAGAGATGTTTTGGTGACAACCTACCTCTTGTGCTTGTGCGAGGCCAGTCCAAACCATGGAGGTGCCGCACACCTCGGTGCTATGCTCGCCGACACGGCCGTGGGTGGCGGGATACCATTCGTCGCCGTTGTCAGTGTTGCGGTTGACTGGGGTTCGTCCCCACGCGGGCATGTCTAATGACACCGTCACTACTGGTTCTAGACATGATTGGTGGCTTCCACACACCACTGTGATGTTGGACTCTGTCCCCTTCGTGCTCGACGTCTTCTTGAGGCCCAGCCTGCTCTTTCTTCTCCTACGTTATTCTCCGATGCCAAGCTTGTTCCAACTGTTGTGGAGACTTCTCTGCTATCTCGAGCCCCCTGATGGTGTTGCCTGCAATGGTGTAGTTGGTGTCTCGGCAGTGTTCAACTGTTCGACCTCTAGGGTGAGCTCCGGCCTGACATCCTCGCCCGCTCTTAGTCATCGGACGTATATAGTAAGCTGTGTTAGACTGTAAATACATAGCCTCTATACATATCTATATTGTACCCTTTGGTACCCCTATATATGAGATAGCCACATCCACGTTGGGTGTTGAGCAGTTGCCCAAATTACTGTGTAATATGGTATCAGAGATTAGATTTTCCAACCCACGTTTTTTTTCTGCCGCCGCCGCCTCTCATGCGATGGCCTCTTCCGCCGCTGCCGCCTCCCACGTGATGGCCTCCTCCGATGGCGCGATCTCCGCTGCCGCGCCGTCCTCCTTCGCAACTGCTTCTCCGTTCACATAGTCGCCTCCCCTCGCGTGGGCGCATTCTCGACAGCCGTCCATGGATGCATCCGCGGTTGTCCCTCATGCTGCTCCTCTCTCTCATGGAGATCAGATTCCTGCTGCTGCTCACGCGCCTCCGAGCTCTGCGTCGGCGTCGGCGTCCTATGCACCATTGGCGTACATCGCGCCCGTGCTGCCCGCGTATCGATCTCCTCGGGCTTATGCGCCCGCGCTGCCAGCATATGGCACTCATCAGCCATATGCGCCCGCGGCTGTGGCATACGCGCCTGCTGTCAACACCCGGATTTTTAAGTCCAGATGCCTATTATGCCATTCCTCGCAATCCCAGGAATATTGTTTTTGCGAGACATAATAGATTGATATCACAACACATCATTCATTACAACACATAATCGCTTACAACAAAGGATCACATGATCCAGTCTTAATACAACATAGGGGATCTAGAGATCCAAATACAAAACACATATAGCGGAAGCGAAGTAGTAGCGGTTGTGGTCCATCTGTTCCACAGAACGGTTGACGTCGGAGCGATCCTAGTTGTCGTAGACGTCCTGCTGTCCATCTTCCTCGTACTGTGTTCTCTTCATAGTCTGGCCATTTGAATAGCCAGGACAAAGCCATGAGTACTTTAAAGTACTCGCAAACTAATACTAATGTAAGCACTATCAACTATAGTAAGGGGGATGCTAAGCTCTAGGTTTATTTGCATAAAGCCAAGTTTATTTCATAAACATTTAGTAAAGATGCTTGAGTCGCTAGACTAAATCCAGTGGGAACATTAGTGTCATTCCCACAACTCTGTTGTGATTTAAGACAAAGTCACCATTTCAAGTTCAAGTCACAAGTCACCCTTCACATGTCACGTTTTTGAAAATGGTCTGATGACGGAACAGTATGGCCTTTCCAATCGTCCGTAACCGTGGACACGGCTATTCGAATAGTTCTACACTCCAGAGGTCGTACACTTGTGCCACAATATTTGCAATAATCCGTCAGGGTTAACTGGCCCTGATTTATCATACTCCGTATGCGGACTACCAACCATAACCTTTCACTTATATACTCTAGTACAGGCACCTCTCCCCATGAGCTTGGCCTCCCGTGAAAACAACCTGTTAACCCGGGAACTGCACAGGGCTTGGGCCGGACAATTCACCTCATTCACGTCATATCACATCATTTCTTTTGTAGAGGCAGCCCTCGGCATAACCCCGATGACGCTTGTTTAGAGGGAACCCATACTAAAGCACATAAATTTCTAGTTAAGCCCTTACCCATGTCGGGTATTGTGGGGGTACTTGCAAAATTGGAATGGTATCGCATCCGAACCCAACCATCAGTTTTTGTAAAATTCACCAAGTCATTCACCAGTCATATTCACCTTCAAAATCTTTCAATAGAATGACTCCTCATTCCACGGTTTTCAAAGTCCTTTCATTTCACAAGTTCCCATCGAGAATAGTCAATTTTATATATTAGCACTAGCAACTAGTCATGAGGGGTGCTATCTAGCTTTCATGGCTCTAGGCTAAATTTGATACTCTTGTAGTATTCTATCTCTAGACCAAAGTTAACTATAAAATCAAGTTATAATAATCAAAGTAAAAGCTTGTAAGAATAAAACTTGGGATGGGATCATGAAGCATAAAGTAAATTGGGAGTGTGCATTGCTCTACTAGAGCCTTGCACTTTGCAAGAATATTAGCTTGCAAGAGTATAGCTTGTTTTGGGGTTAGCTTGCATTAATAATAGCTTGCCTTGGTTGGAGTAGTGATCAAAGTTCTCTTCCTCTTCAAAGTAGTCCTCCTCCTCCTCGGTGTACTCCTCGGTACTAGCGTCTAGATACGGGTACAATACACACAATTACCACGCAAAGCCTAAGTACTAAACTAAGCACACACATAAATCACTCCTACTAAGCTATCAATCAACATGCTTATTAGGTGAGTGGATTTCATGTTATTCTTAAGAAAAATAATTTCCTCTCATTATAAATATTAATTAGAGTTTCTATTTATTTCTTGAGGAAAATAATTTCCTCTCATTGAATATTATTAAGATTTAATTTCCTCCATTAATGTCATATGACCTAGGTTGACCCAGGTCAACCTCTTCATAAGTATCAATTGGGGAGTGATTTAAATGAGGCACACCACCTCATGCCTTTTTAATACTCATGATTAATGATTTAATATCATCAACTAATTTAATATGAGTTTAAAATTGACCATAGTCTATACCCCATATTAACTTAGTTGAGACAAGATTTAAATGAGACCACTACATCTCATAAGATTTAATAAGTAGCCTTGAATAATTTAAATACTACTATGAAAATGATTGAATATTTTTAAATAAGAACCTATGGATTATTACTACATGTGTCATTAATTCTCATTGAATCTCTTGGAGTAAGTATTTAAATAAGAGGCTACACCTCACATAGTTTAATACCACATACTAATGATTTAAATGAGGTGTAGCACCTCATACCATTTAATTCTAACATGGTAAAGATCTAATATTATCAATAATTCATATGAGACCTAAATGACCAGAGTCTCTAGCTTATTTTGAATTGTTCATGACAAGATTTAAATGAGAGAAATATTCCCCTAAGATTTATTAATAGTTTTGGGCAATATCTTTGACTAGGAATAACCATAAAGTTCTTTAATTAAACTAGGCCATGATCATACAAAGTGACCACACCATTTTATTGCATAGACAATTAGTACAAGTGTAATGTGATTTATAGGAGTTGGAATTAACTTAAAATCATTTGTGGTTGATTTTTAATAATTATTCTAAGGCAGAAAAGTCCCTGTCTTGTTATTTTCATCACATTAATTCTACAAAGAATCTGGCCATGGGACCAGTGGCATTGGATAGATCTTTTCCTAAGCTTTCCAACAACATAAAGTTCATCAAATTTGGTTCAGTAGATTTGAAACTATGGAATTTCAAAGTGGGGTTCAGTATTGAAATTCATTTACCATTTATTAAACTGGATTTGAATAACAGGGCCGGCGGGAAATTAAACGGGCCCAAGGATTTAAAATGCCAGGGAGCTGGGTTGGGCCGGCCCAGCAGTGCGTCCAGCGCGCAGCGGGCCAGCTGACAGGGGGACCCACCCGTCAGTGGGTGAAACTCACCGAATCGGTACGGGGGCGGAGGGGCGTTGGATCAGAAGCTGATCGGACGGCTGGGCGTCGTCGTCGTCGACGATGAGAGGGGAGCTCTGGCGCGGCGGAGGTAGGGGGTCGACGGCGAGCTGGGACTCCGGCGAGAGTCGGCGACGATGCGAGGCGACGTTGTCGACGAAGGGGAGTCACCTGGTACCGGTGGCTCCTCCTGGGACGACTCCACTCGACGGCAATTGCTCCAGGGCCTCCGCGGCTCCGATCGAGCGATTGGGGCTGCTCCGGCGTCGATCGAGCGAGTGGTTGGGTGGAGGAGAAGCGGTGGAGGATGGGGAACGAGATGGTGTGCTCAACTTCGTCTAGGGAACGCCGTATTTATAGATGGCAAGGGTGCTGCGGGGCCGTGGGGAAGTCGACCATGGCGCGGCGATTCCGGCGAGCGGTTGGGCTAGGCAAGGGTGCTACGACGTTCTCCTCGTCCAGGCGAGTCGGTAGGTGGCAACGGCACGGTCGGGCGGTGGCTAGTTTGGTCGCGCTGCGTCCATGTCTGCCGCGTCGTTCACGGGACCGTGTCGCCGTCTCCGGCGGCGGCGGGCACGGGTCGGGGCTGCGCGCGTGTCTGGTGGCGTCGCGGTGTCACGCAGGTGCTCAACTCGCAGCCAGGTGGTCCAGGGCGTGCTCGAGGTGGCCGCGCGGTGCATGTCCAGTGTGCATCTGTGGCGCGCCACGAGCGACGCGAGCGGCATGCTGGCGCGTTCTGGGCGCGCGGTCTCCGGCGTGGCCAGGGCATCTACGTCGACAAGGCCATGCTAGGCGAGGTAGAGAGGGGAGGTGTCGAGTGTTGGCACGGTGGCCAGGGCAGAGAGTGAAGGAGGAGAGGGGGAGCACGGCATGGCCGGCATGCCATTGGCATGGCCATGCACATGCAAGCTAGGCTTGCTCCCTTAGGGTTTCTGTGGGTGGTGAGGCAGAGAGGGGACAAGGGGAGCATGTAGAAGCAAGGTGGTGTGAGTAGGGTTGGGGGAAAACACTATTTCAAATAGTGTGGCATTGTTCCATAATTGAAAATCCACAATTTGTCCAAATTTGGTTTAATTCAAATAGTTGACCACTTTGAAAAGGGTGTGTTTGGTTTGGTTCTAAGTGACCAGAGGCAAGGAGAGGTGGTGGTGGAATTTAGAAAATCCAAGAATTGCAAAAAGGCTAAGTGTGAGATTGTTCACATTAATAAAAAGTTCCAACTTTGCATGTGTGTAGATTTTGATCCAAGAAGAATTTGGCATATATTTCTTCACATAAAGTGTTCACCTTGATGTCCTCTTAGATGACATGCAAAGAGTGGTAAGAGTTTAGTTTGAAAATTTTGAAATGTAGGGGCTCAAAGTGGGGACCAGATTATAATGGGCAGATTTGACCATTATTCTATGTGACCTCAATTTTTATTTGAATTCGATTTAATTGGTGTTTCTATGATTCACAAAGTTGTAATATGAGTTTAATAACATATTCCAACTAATGGTGAAGATCAATTTGGTCTAGGGTCAAAATTTATAAAAATGGCATAGAGCCATATGTGAGGGTTTTGTGAATTTCTATCCTTTATTCTTTTATTTTTCTTTTGCTTCACTTTGGCATTGGTGTGGTTCATTTGGGATTAGAATAAGTTGGGTAAAGGTTTAACACCATTTTGGGGCAATGTGGGTTCCTAGGTCAAGATTTGAGATTTTGGCTAAGTGCCACATATTGCCTCTATGCATAGGTTGCTTTTGATTTTTAATTTGATTTGGTTTGACCCAATTGAGGTTGTTGAGTCTTGAAATGGCATATGGAAGTGATCTAATCATCCACAACAAGTCCCAAGGTCAAACTCCCAAAATTCACAATTTTGCATGTTACTCTCATATGCCTCTATGGCATTTTTAGTTTCTTTTTATTTTCTTTGAAAACCAATTGGATTTGGTTTGATAAGTACTAGGTAAGGTAAATGAAGGTTTTCCAAACCTCTAAGTAAAGTAGAAAGGCTTAGGGTGAAGTTTTATAAATATAGCCCTAGGCACATATGCCTCTTTCTTATTTCATTTCCTTTTATTTTAATTTAGCTAGGGTGGTGAAAAGAGGGGTGAAGTTTAGGGTTTAGTAGGGTTCATAAATGGTTCACCACTATTTAGCATAAATAATAAAGGTAGGGTTTAAGATTTACCTATTAGGACTATATGCCCACATATGTCTTTGATGTTATTTTGTGTTTCTCAAAATAGGTCTAAAATGAATTCTGGAGAAGATTAGGGTTTAAGGTTTATTGGATTTCTTTCTTCTTTATTTTATTGGGTTGGTGACCTTCCTTGATCACCTTAGGGTTTTAGGGTTTAGCATAATAACACTCATCATGGCAAAACACAGGATTTAAAACAAGATCTATATGTATCAATCTTATTTTAATAAAAGTTTTTGTTGGTTCCAAAATTTGGAACTAGGGAAATTCATTTTGTTTGTTTTGAAATTTTTGGGTTGTTACAAACCCTTCCCCTTAAACAAATCTC
Source organism: Lolium multiflorum (assembly GCA_030979885.1). Taxonomy (NCBI): domain Eukaryota; kingdom Viridiplantae; phylum Streptophyta; class Magnoliopsida; order Poales; family Poaceae; genus Lolium; species Lolium multiflorum. The sequence continues at coordinate 238,581,520 of CM061753.1, forward strand.
GTCCCGAGATTTTAAGAAAAGTTAGGTTCCTAAGAGAGATTGAGCATTTTATTAACAGGAGGACATACTTGGCATGGTCTGGGGTGCTTCCTGAGCTTCAGTGGCAGTCATGTGGTAGAGACGGCCGTTGTTGTTGTTCTGATTCCTTCTTCCGGCAAAGCGGCGCTGTTGCTGAGCAGGTGCTGCAGTGTTGGCGGCAATCCGGGCAAGCTTCTTGGGGCACTCATTGGAGAAGTGACCCACAACTCCACATTCATAGCAGTTGACTGTGGACTTGTCTTTGGGGTTGATGGGAACAGTGTTGCTTCCAGTCACGGGGGCAGTATTGGGGTTGTTGTTGTTTCCCTTGTGGTTACTGTTGTTGTTGTGGTGGTTGTTGTTGTGGTGGTTGTTGTTGTGGTTGTTGCCTCCGGGCTTCGGGGGTCCTCCGTTGTTGTTGGTGTAGTTGGGGCGATAATTCTGAGCAGGGGGTTTATTGTATCTTGGGGTGAATCCTCCAGTGGAGTTGTTGCGGTGTTTCTGGGTATGGTGGGGTCCACTCTGGTTCATCATTCTTCTCTTGCGGTTCTCGTTGGCTTGATGCAGCTTTCCTTCCATCTGTATGGCTGAGTCCACAAGGGCTTCTAAGTCAGCGAACGGAATGTTCACTAACACAGTTTGCATCTCGTCATGCAGTCCGTTCAGAAATCTTTCCTTCCTCTTCTCATTGGTGTCGGTCTCATCCGGGGCGTACCTTGACAGAGTAAGAAACCTGTCGCGGTATTCCACCACGGACATTCTTCCTTGCTTGAGTTCCCGGAACTCGTCTCTCATCTTCTTGATTAGTCCTTGGGGCACATGATATTTACTAAACTTCAGCTTGAAGTCTTCCCAGTTCATCATTTGTCCAGCATTCATTGCGCGGGCACTTGTCCACCAGGCTCTTGCAGGTCCCAGATAGTGTGTGGCGAACAGTACTTTCTCCGCGGCTTCTACTCCCGCAACTTCTAGGTTGTTCTCCATCGTCTGGAGCCAGTCATCTGCGTCAAGTGGCTCTTCGGTCTTGCTAAACATCGGAGGGTTGGTGTTCTGAAAGTTCTTGAGCTTTGATCCTGGGTGATCATGGTTTCCATGGCCTTGATTGTTCTGAGCTATCTGTTGCAGGGCAGCTAAGTTGGCTTGTCGTTCAGCTCTCGTGGCTTCGCGATCTTCCATCATCATCTGGAGCATCTGCATCATTGCGTCTTGGTTGCGGTTTGGTGGGGCCATCTGAAGATTGAGATAGATGATAAGATAAGAGGGAAATTGCTAGGGGTTTGTTTTGGTTAACTTTTTAAAAGGTTCATAAAAATTTTGAGTAGTGTTGCGGGGGTAAAAACCAACAACACTTTTTCATTCATACCAAACATCACACATTACAAATCTAACACACCGTTGGTTTGAAGAACCATTCATCCGTTCTACGATACAAGGGGGTCCTGATACAAACTCACACCTACGATAGTGCCTTAATAATACTACTCTTCAGGGGGAATTCTTCGTCTTCACTGTTGAGGTGCTTGGCGAAGAGCGAGGGCGTTGTCCAAATCCCTGCGGGTTTTGTACTGCCTGAAGTCCTGAGGGGCTTCATAGGGGTTCATCTCTGGTTGTGGTGGGGGCATGGTCATCGGTCTTCCCATGGAGTCATGTCTTGGGTAGTAGATGAAACGAGTGTTTCGGATCTTGTTCTCATTTTGTCCACACAGACGGGCGACTGCTTCTTGCATAGCTCTGACTAGTCCTTCCTTCCAGGTGTTTCCCGTTACAGAAAACCATATGGTTTCCCATACCGGGGCTCCAAGCTTTCTTCCTAGATCAGCAGAAACTTCCCATCGGGGTGATCCTCCCAACTGATTATTGAAGGGTGTTCCGAAGAACTCAGGGTACGGGTGTCCTAGGTATTCCACTAGTTGCTTCAATTCCTTTTCGAACCTCAGTTCTCCTCCGTGACCAAGCTGATAGCATTTCCATTGGTATTCCATCTGTGAGCAATTTAGGATAAGTAAGTTAGAGAAGTGATCAAGTGTGCAAATTTTTATGTAGTATTATAAAAGAAATAGGGCATAAATTTCTCTTTTTGAAAAAGATTTCAAGGATAAGAGTGAGAATAATTTTTCATAAATATTCATTTCATTTGTTATTGAAACTAAATTTTTCAGGACGTCCATTCTAACTAGGGTCTCCTAAGGTCAACAATGGCTCTGATACCAACTTGTCAACACCCGGATTTTTAAGTCCAGATGCCTATTATGCCATTCCTCGCAATCCCAGGAATATTGTTTTTGCGAGACATAATAGATTGATATCACAACACATCATTCATTACAACACATAATCGCCTTACAACAAAGGATCACATGATCCAGTCTTAATACAACATAGGGGATCTAGAGATCCAAATACAAAACACATATAGCGGAAGCGAAGTAGTAGCGGTTGTGGTCCATCTGTTCCACAGGCAACGGTTGACGTCAGGAGCGATCCTAGTTGTCGTAGACGTCCTGCTGTCCATCTTCCTCGTACTGCTGTTCTCCTTCATAGTCTGCCATTTGAATAGCCAGGGACAAAGCCATGAGTACTTTAAAGTACTCGCAAACTAATACTAATGTAAGCACTATCAACTATAGTAAGGGGATGCTAAGCTCTAGGTTTATTTGCATAAAGCCAAGTTTATTTCATAAACATTTAGTAAAGATGCTTGAGTCGCTAGACTAAATCCAGTGGGAACATTAGTGTCATTCCCACAACTCTGTTGTGATTTAAGACAAAGTCACCATTTCAAGTTCAAGTCACAAGTCACCCTTCACATGTCACGTTTTTGAAAATGGTCTGATGACGGAACAGTATGGCCTTTCCAATCGTCCGTAACCGTGGACACGGCTATTCGAATAGTTCTACACTCTGCAGAGGTCGTACACTTGTGCCACAATATTTGCAATAATCCGTCAGGGTTAACTGGCCCTGATTTATCATACTCCGTATGCGGACTACCAACCATAACCTTTCACTTATATACTCTAGTACAGCACCTCTCCCCATGAGCTTGGCCTCCCGTGAAAACCAACTGTTAACCCGGGAACTGCACAGGGCTTGGGCCGGACAATTCACCTCATTCACGTCATATCACATCATTTCTTTTGTAGAGGCAGCCCTCGGCATAACCCCGATGACGCTTGTTTAGAGGGAACCCATACTAAAGCACATAAATTTCTAGTTAAGCCCTTACCCATGTCGGGTATTGTGGGGGTACTTGCAAAATTGGAATGGTATCGCATCCGAACCCAACCATCAGTTTTGTAAAATTCACCAAGTCATTCACCAGTCATATTCACCTTCAAAATCTTTCAATAGAATGACTCCTCATTCCACGGTTTTCAAAGTCCTTTCATTTCACAAGTTCCCATCGAGAATAGTCAATTTTATATATTAGCACTAGCAACTAGTCATGAGGGGTGCTATCTAGCTTTCATGGCTCTAGGCTAAATTTGATACTCTTGTAGTATTCTATCTCTAGACCAAAGTTAACTATAAAATCAAGTTATAATAATCAAAGTAAAAGCTTGTAAGAATAAAACTTGGGATGGGATCATGAAGCATAAAGTAAATTGGGAGTGTGCATTGCTCTACTAGAGCCTTGCACTTTGCAAGAATATTAGCTTGCAAGAGTATAGCTTGTTTTGGGGTTAGCTTGCATTAATAATAGCTTGCCTTGGTTGGAGTAGTGATCAAAGTTCTCTTCCTCTTCAAAGTAGTCCTCCTCCTCCTCGGTGTACTCCTCGGTACTAGCGTCTAGATACGGGTACAATACACACAATTACCACGCAAAGCCTAAGTACTAAACTAAGCACACACATAAATCACTCCTACTAAGCTATCAATCAACATGCTTATTAGGTGAGTGGATTTCATGTTATTCTTAAGAAAAATAATTTCCTCTCATTATAAATATTAATTAGAGTTTCTATTTATTTCTTGAGGAAAATAATTTCCTCTCATTGAATATTATTAAGATTTAATTTCCTCCATTAATGTCATATGACCTAGGTTGACCCAGGTCAACCTCTTCATAAGTATCAATTGGGGAGTGATTTAAATGAGGCACACCACCTCATGCCTTTTTAATACTCATGATTAATGATTTAATATCATCAACTAATTTAATATGAGTTTAAAATTGACCATAGTCTATACCCCATATTAACTTAGTTGAGACAAGATTTAAATGAGACCACTACATCTCATAAGATTTAATAAGTAGCCTTGAATAATTTAAATACTACTATGAAAATGATTGAATATTTTTAAATAAGAACCTATGGATTATTACTACATGTGTCATTAATTCTCATTGAATCTCTTGGAGTAAGTATTTAAATAAGAGGCTACACCTCACATAGTTTAATACCACATACTAATGATTTAAATGAGGTGTAGCACCTCATACCATTTAATTCTAACATGGTAAAGATCTAATATTATCAATAATTCATATGAGACCTAAATGACCAGAGTCTCTAGCTTATTTTGAATTGTTCATGACAAGATTTAAATGAGAGAAATATTCCCCTAAGATTTATTAATAGTTTTGGGCAATATCTTTGACTAGGAATAACCATAAAGTTCTTTAATTAAACTAGGCCATGATCATACAAAGTGACCACACCATTTTATTGCATAGACAATTAGTACAAGTGTAATGTGATTTATAGGAGTTGGAATTAACTTAAAATCATTTGTGGTTGATTTTTAATAATTATTCTAAGGCATAAAAGTCCCTGTCTTGTTATTTTCATCACATTAATTCTACAAAGAATCTGGCCATGGGACCAGTGGCATTGGATAGATCTTTTCCTAAGCTTTCCAACAACATAAAGTTCATCAAATTTGGTTCAGTAGATTTGAAACTATGGAATTTCAAAGTGGGGTTCAGTATTGAAATTCATTTACCATTTATTAAACTGGATTTGAATAACAGGGCCGGCGGGAAATTAAACGGGCCCAAGGATTTAAAATGCCAGGGAGCTGGGTTGGGCCGGCCCAGCAGTGCGTCCAGCGCGCAGCGGGCCAGCTGACAGGGGGACCCACCCGTCAGTGGGTGAAACTCACCGAATCGGTACGGGGGCGGAGGGGCGTTGGATCAGAAGCTGATCGGACGGCTGGGCGTCGTCGTCGTCGACGATGAGAGGGGAGCTCTGGCGCGGCGGAGGTAGGGGGTCGACGGCGAGCTGGGACTCCGGCGAGAGTCGGCGACGATGCGAGGCGACGTTGTCGACGAAGGGGAGTCACCTGGTACCGGTGGCTCCTCCTGGGACGACTCCACTCGACGGCAATTGCTCCAGGGCCTCCGCGGCTCCGATCGAGCGATTGGGGCTGCTCCGGCGTCGATCGAGCGAGTGGTTGGGTGGAGGAGAAGCGGTGGAGGATGGGGAACGAGATGGTGTGCTCAACTTCGTCTAGGGAACGCCGTATTTATAGATGGCAAGGGTGCTGCGGGGCCGTGGGGAAGTCGACCATGGCGCGGCGATTCCGGCGAGCGGTTGGGCTAGGCAAGGGTGCTACGACGTTCTCCTCGTCCAGGCGAGTCGGTAGGTGGCAACGGCACGGTCGGGCGGTGGCTAGTTTGGTCGCGCTGCGTCCATGTCTGCCGCGTCGTTCACGGGACCGTGTCGCCGTCTCCGGCGGCGGCGGGCACGGGTCGGGGCTGCGCGCGTGTCTGGTGGCGTCGCGGTGTCACGCAGGTGCTCAACTCGCAGCCAGGTGGTCCAGGGCGTGCTCGAGGTGGCCGCGCGGTGCATGTCCAGTGTGCATCTGTGGCGCGCCACGAGCGACGCGAGCGGCATGCTGGCGCGTTCTGGGCGCGCGGTCTCCGGCGTGGCCAGGGCATCTACGTCGACAAGGCCATGCTAGGCGAGGTAGAGAGGGGAGGTGTCGAGTGTTGGCACGGTGGCCAGGGCAGAGAGTGAAGGAGGAGAGGGGGAGCACGGCATGGCCGGCATGCCATTGGCATGGCCATGCACATGCAAGCTAGGCTTGCTCCCTTAGGGTTTCTGTGGGTGGTGAGGCAGAGAGGGGACAAGGGGAGCATGTAGAAGCAAGGTGGTGTGAGTAGGGTTGGGGGAAAACACTATTTCAAATAGTGTGGCATTGTTCCATAATTGAAAATCCACAATTTGTCCAAATTTGGTTTAATTCAAATAGTTGACCACTTTGAAAAGGGTGTGTTTGGTTTGGTTCTAAGTGACCAGAGGCAAGGAGAGGTGGTGGTGGAATTTAGAAAATCCAAGAATTGCAAAAAGGCTAAGTGTGAGATTGTTCACATTAATAAAAAGTTCCAACTTTGCATGTGTGTAGATTTTGATCCAAGAAGAATTTGGCATATATTTCTTCACATAAAGTGTTCACCTTGATGTCCTCTTAGATGACATGCAAAGAGTGGTAAGAGTTTAGTTTGAAAATTTTGAAATGTAGGGGCTCAAAGTGGGGACCAGATTATAATGGGCAGATTTGACCATTATTCTATGTGACCTCAATTTTTATTTGAATTCGATTTAATTGGTGTTTCTATGATTCACAAAGTTGTAATATGAGTTTAATAACATATTCCAACTAATGGTGAAGATCAATTTGGTCTAGGGTCAAAATTTATAAAAATGGCATAGAGCCATATGTGAGGGTTTTGTGAATTTCTATCCTTTATTCTTTTATTTTTCTTTTGCTTCACTTTGGCATTGGTGTGGTTCATTTGGGATTAGAATAAGTTGGGTAAAGGTTTAACACCATTTTGGGGCAATGTGGGTTCCTAGGTCAAGATTTGAGATTTTGGCTAAGTGCCACATATTGCCTCTATGCATAGGTTGCTTTTGATTTTTAATTTGATTTGGTTTGACCCAATTGAGGTTGTTGAGTCTTGAAATGGCATATGGAAGTGATCTAATCATCCACAACAAGTCCCAAGGTCAAACTCCCAAAATTCACAATTTTGCATGTTACTCTCATATGCCTCTATGGTATTTTTAGTTTCTTTTTATTTTCTTTGAAAACCAATTGGATTTGGTTTGATAAGTACTAGGTAAGGTAAATGAAGGTTTTCCAAACCTCTAAGTAAAGTAGAAAGGCTTAGGGTGAAGTTTTATAAATATAGCCCTAGGCACATATGCCTCTTTCTTATTTCATTTCCTTTTATTTTAATTTAGCTAGGGTGGTGAAAAGAGGAGTGAAGTTTAGGGTTTAGTAGGGTTCATAAATGGTTCACCACTATTTAGCATAAATAATAAAGGTAGGGTTTAAGATTTACCTATTAGGACTATATGCCCACATATGTCTTTGATGTTATTTTGTGTTTCTCAAAATAGGTCTAAAATGAATTCTGGAGAAGATTAGGGTTTAAGGTTTATTGGATTTCTTTCTTCTTTATTTTATTGGGTTGGTGACCTTCCTTGATCACCTTAGGGTTTTAGGGTTTAGCATAATAACACTCATCATGGCAAAACACAGGATTTAAAACAAGATCTATATGTATCAATCTTATTTTAATAAAAGTTTTTGTTGGTTCCAAAATTTGGAACTAGGGAAATTCATTTTGTTTGTTTTGAAATTTTTGGGTTGTTACACCTGCGCATGCATATATGCCAGCGACCGCGGCCCTGCATGCGTATGAATGCTGCAGCGCAGCCGTCACCGGTGTACGCGCCCGTGCCTGCGTCCGTGACTTCGGCCTACGCATCTGCGCCTCCGGGTATCGGGTCTGCGGCGTCGTCCGCGTCTCGGCCTATGGTGCGTCTTCTTTGTATGTGCCGCCGGTGATGGGTGCCCTCGCCCCGTTTGATTACGGGCCGTCTCCAGGAGCGCTCCCACCGCCTGGCTCTCATCTCGCTGGAATACCCCGCACGCGGGGTTCTACACGGCGCCTCCGGCTGCCCACGCGGATCATGCTGCAGAGGTCTACGCGCCGGTCTACAACATGCCTGCGCCGCAAGCGGCGGCGCCCATGGATCCTTCGGCTCCGGCGCCGTTCTACTTTGCGCAACTCATTCCGGTGAAGCTCACGCCCGATAATTATTTGTCGTGGCGTGCGCAGGTACTGCCCCTTCTTAGCAGTCGCTACCTGGAGGGGTACGTCGATGGCTCTCTGTCGTGCCCGTCGCCGTATCACCCGGCGTATCACACGTGGGTGGCCCAGGATCAGGCCATCCTCTCTGGCATCCAGTCCTCGCTCACTCCGAGCGTCTCGTCGCTGGTCATCTTCGCCGCTATGTCTCGGGACGCGTGGACGGCGCTTCACACCAGCTTTGCCTCTCAGTCTCAGGCGCGCGTGCCCATGCTATTCGCACCGAGCTGGGCGAGGCCAAGCTCCAGGACCTCAGCATCACGGACTACTTCAATAAGGTGACCGGCCTTGCCGACACACTGGCCTCTATCGGCCAGCCGCTCCGCGCCGAGGACTTCACCACCTACGTCCTGAATGGGCTGGACGATGACTATGATAATCTCGTTGAGAACATCAATGGTCGTGAAACCCCGATTCAGCCACGCGAGCTCTACTCTCGCCTCCTCGGCCGCGAACAACGCGTCAAGGCGAAACGTGCTTACCTGGGCTTCTCCTCTGCCAACGCCGCTACGCGTGGCAAACCGCAGAAGCAGCCACCGTCGGGTGGAAAACCGGCGGCGCCACCGCCTCAGCAGACCCAGCGGGCCCCAGCCGCTTCCCCCACACCGACCACTGGCGGTGGCCGTCCGCGCGCCACCTGCCCCTGATGTGGCACCGAGCTGGCATGCCAGCTGTGTGGTCTCGCGGGTCACATCGCCTCCCGCTGCCATCGTCGCTTCAAGCAGGATTTTCTCGGCATCGGTAACAACGGCAAGGGTAATGACAAGCAGGCTGCGCTTGCGAGTCATGAGTACGGGCACACTCCGTCTTACCCCATTGATTCGACATGGTACATGGACACTGGAGCTACCAATCACCTGACGAGTGACATGGGAAAGCTCTCGACCCAGGAGCCATATCGCGGTCATGATCAGGTTCGCACCGCCAATGGAGCAGGTATGCACATCTCACACATTGGTCAGGCTTGTCTTCTTACACATAATTCCAAACAATTACATCTCCTCAATGCCCTTAGAGTTCCTTCTGCTACACGTAGTTTGTTGTCTGTTCCTCAACTTACTCGTGATAATAATGTCTTTGCTGAATTTCACCGGTTTCATTTTTCATTAAGGACCGGGACACGAGAGCCGTTCTTCTTAGAGGTCGCCTGCGCCATGGGCTCTATGCGCTTGACATGCCACCTGTTCACCAGGTGTTCAGTGGAGTTCGTGTGTCATCCACTCATTGGCATGCACGTCTGGGTCATCCTGCTACTCCTATAGTTCGCCATGTTCTGCATCGTCATGATCTTCCAGTTGTGTCCAATAAAATTGCTGAAACTATCTGTGATGCCTGTCAGCAAGGCAAGAGTCACCAGCTTCCTTTTTCAGAGTCGAGTCGTGTAGTCAAACATCCTCTTGAGCTTGTGTTTTCTTATGTATGGGGTCATGCCCAAACGTCTGTTAGTGGCCACAATTATTATGTCAGGGTGAATATCACAACCTCAATATGTTCTTTAATAAGCTTGGGATCTTGCACCGTGTGTCTTTCCCACATACACATCAGTAGAATGGTGCTGCCGAACGTAAGCATCGTCATCTTCTAGAAACTGGCTTAACTCTACTTGCTCATGCCTCCGTTCCTTTTCGGTTTTGGAGTGATGTCTTTGCTACAACCTGTTTTCTTATAAATAGGCTCCCTACACGACTTCTTCAAATGAAAACATCCCTTGAACTCTTGCTTAATCAAATTCCAGATTACAAGTTTCTCAAGGTCTTTAGATGCGCATGTTGGCCTCATCTTCGTCCGTATAACAAGCGTAAGCTAGAGTTTCGGTCTAAAAAATGTGTCTTTCTCGGGTATAGTTCCCTTCACAAAGGGTACAAGTGCCTTCATGTTCGCACTAACCGCGTCTATATTTCACGTGATGTCGTGTTTGATGAGAACGTGTTCCCTTTTTCCGCACTTCCGACCACCACCACCAGTCCCACACCACATGTGTCTTCCACTACACCATCGCATGACCAGTTTGTTGATGCTGCATACTCTCCTGAGTAGCTCCCTAACCATGTTGCAGGTATTGGTCGTGGAGCTCGTCTTCAGCTACTGGATGATCAGGCCCCCGACGTCGCGCCTATGACGGACGTAGATCGACTGCATGCGCCATGCATGCTCGACTTGTCCGCGTCGCGCGCGTGGCCCGCCCCTGAGCCGGCCCCCTCTGCCTCGCCAGCCGCCCCGCCTGGGCCGGCTCTGTCTGCCTCGCCCGCCGGCTCGCCTGGGCCGGCTTCGCCCGCGTCACCAGCTGGCTCCCCTAGGCCGGCCCCGTCTGCCTCGCCAGCTGCCTTACCTAGGCCAGCCTCCACGTCCTCGTTGCCCGGCCCATCTACACGGTCGGCCACGCCGTTCTCGCCTGGGCCTCATGTCACGCCAGGATCGTCCTCCTCGGCTGCCTCCTCGCTAGTGCCCCATGTCGCTTTGACATCGGCGTTGCCCGCACCCTCTGTGCCTGCTGCCTTGCGACCTCGTACGCGTAGCCAGAATGGTGTCTTCTGCCCGAAGGAACGCACCGGCGGGACTGTTGCATGGATTGCAGCCTGTGTTGCTCAAGTTGAGGATGATCCCACTGCTGAACCTCGGCACTTTCAGGCTGCTCTTGGTATTCCACACTGGCGTAGTGCAATGGAACATGATTTTCATGCACTCCTCAAAAATGACACATGGCAGCTGGTTCCCCCTATTTCTGGCGTTAATGTTATTGATTCCAAGTGGGTCTTCAAAGTTAAGAAACATGATGATGGTTCTGTTGAGCGCTACAAGGCACGTTTGGTTGCCAAGGGTTTCAAACAGAGGTCTTCAAAGTCAAGCCTTCTCAGATGCAGATTGGGCTGGCAATCCTGATGACAGGTGATCCACGGGGGGCTATGCAGTATTCTTTGGTCCTAACTTGATCGTCTGGAATGCTCGCAAGCAGGCTACAGTATCTCGCAGCAGTACTAAAGCCGGGTACAAGGCGGTTGCTAATGCCACAGTTCAGCTCATATGGGTCCAGTCCTTGTTGAGAGAGTTGAGAGTCTCTCAACATCGGCCACCAGTCCTTTGGTGTGACAACATCGGCACAACATACTTGTCATCTAATCCAGTGTTTTATGCTCGAACGAAACACATCGAGGTTGACTATTACTTTGTACGGGAACGTGTCGCATAGAAGCTACTCCACATCAAGTTCATTCCTTCCAAGGATCAACTTGCTGACATCTTCATGAAGCCTCTACCACAGCCGCAGTTTGTAGGCTGTAGGCGCAATCTTAACTTGCTTTGTACCTCAGGCCATAGTTAAGATTGAGGCAGGGTGTTAGACTTACGTAGCCTCTATACATATCTGTATTGTACCCTTTGGTACCCTTTGAGTGTTGAGCAGTTGCACCAAATTACTGTATCTAATAAGCTGGTCATGGAATGTTCATCCACTCTTAGTCATCGGAGGTATATATGGTAATCTGGTCACGGAGACTAGTCTGTTTCCCACAAAATGGCCGGGGTATGTTCACAAAACACGGGTCATCAAGGTTGGATATTCGTGGTCGGTGGTTAGGCTTGTCGTTTTTGAATCGTCAAATCCCACGTTTTCTTAGCACCACAAGCTGTTGTCAAACATGGAAATTTTCTTTCTTTTCTTCAATCCCTCTTGTGTGACAAACGACCGGCCGGCAGTTACAGCAAGAATACGAGTCAAGAAAAGAGTCAGTGTCAGTTTAGAGATGCTGAGCTGATGTTCCTATTTAAAACGAAACTAGCAAGCTCTGCCTCACAACACATTCTGGTAGCGCCCCTTCCCTCACCACACTCGTCGGCCTCCATAGATCCCGCTGCACGCCCCGACCGTCCGTCTCATCCTCTGCTCAGCTAGCGCCACCGCTCAAGGTAGAAGACCGGAGGTGTTCCCGTCGGTGAGTCTCTCAGTTTCTTCCCCTTTTCATCCTACTAGATACTAGTCTTCAGTTATTGTTCTCACTTCTAAGTTATAATTATTTTATATCACTTGTCAGTTAGTTGGCTAAAGGTGCTGAAGTCTTGGAAGTTAAAGGTGAGGGTCTGAGGAATCGTTCAGTCGCAGCTCACAAGAACATCAGTTCTTGCCGATCGATTCTGGTCAAGCAATATCCATCTCTCAGGAGGACGGAAGCAAGGAGTAATGGCAGAGTCGGCTGTTAGGGCTGTTGTTAGAAGCGTGAGCAATCTCGCAGTTCAGGAGACCAAATTCTTATGTGGAGTCACCCTTGAAGTGGGGTTCTTAAAGGATGAGCTAATGCGGCTGCATGGGTACCTCGGCGACGCCGACAACAAATGGAGATCAGGAAATACAGGAGTTGCGGTCTTGGTGAGCCAGATCAAGGATGCAGCATATGAGGCTCAGAATGTCATTGAAGCTGCAGATTACCTGGAGAAAAGAAACAGGTTGAACAGAGGATTCATGGGTGCCATTTCAAGGTATGCTCGCTTACCGAGTGACTTGTTTGCCCTTTATAAAGAAGGTGCCGAAATCCAACGCGTGAGGAGGAAGCTCAGTGAAATATTTGAAAGTGCACACCGTCTGAAAATTGATTTGAAAAGTATTGTTGTATCTGAAAATGAGTTTCCACAGGATCTCTGTCAAATGCAAGAAAACTTTGAGCATGATGTTGCCATAGTTGGTTTTGAGGATGAGCATGAAGAAATAGTGGATATATTAGTTAACAATGACAACATGTTGAGTGTCATCTCCATAGTTGCCATGGGTGGAGCAGGGAAGACAACGCTAGCTAAAAAAGTATACATGTCGTCTAGGGTCAAACAACACTTTGACATAGTTGCATGGGTGACTGTGTCTCAAACATTTAAAGGCATTGATTTACTCAAGAATATTATGAAACAGATAACGGGGTGCACATTTGATTCAATTGATCAAATGCAGGAGTATGATGTGGGAAAGAGGATTAGTCATTTCCTGTTAGGGAAGAGATACTTAGTTGTTCTCGATGATGTGTGGGAAGCAGACACATGGGAGCAATTTGATAAACTATGTATATTAGTATAATACTAACATGTATGTATACGGTCGGTATTGTATAAACCGACTGTATAACCCTCTGTAACCTACCCCATATATAAAGAGAATATCAGCCGGCCCTAGAGGTCACGGTTCTACCCCATATCAATCTACCCTAGTTTTCATGGTATCAGAGCGCAGATAAGACCTGCGCGCACGTCTTCCGCGTCTACTCCGCCGCCGCCGATCCACTCCGTCGCCGGCAACGCTACTCCGGCGATGGCTTACTCCGGCGTTTCTGTTACCGGTCCTCGTTCCTCTGACTCGCTGTCTGCCTCGCCGTCCATCACTACTCCATCGACATCGGCAAGGGGCGGCGCCATGGCGTCAAGGATTCCTTCGGCGCCGATCTGCCTCGACAACAAGATTACTATCCGCCTTACTGCGGACAATTACCTCTACTGGCGCACCCAGGTTGATCCGATCTTAAGGACCAATCTCTTGTTCGGGTTCGTCGATGGCAGCCTACCATGCCCTCCTGCTGAGATCGCCAACCCTGCAGCGGCCACCGAAGGCGGCGTCAGCCCTACTATACCCAATCCGCTGTACGCTCTGTGGCACCAACAGGATCAGGCGATCCTATCTGCCCTTGTCTCTTCTCTCACTGAGGGAGTGCTCGGCATGGTCATGCTTGTTCCCACCTCGCAGCAAGCCTGGGAGACACTTGAGGCGAGCTTTGCATCCCAGTCTACCGCCCGGGTCATGCACATCCGGACCGAGCTCGGCAAGGTGAAGAAACACGACTACCCCAACGCCACAGCGTTCTTCAACAAGGTGAAGGGGCTCTCTGATGTGCTGTCATCTGTTGGACAGCCGCTCCACCCGGACGAGTTCAATACCTTCCTCCTCGCCGGCCTGGATAGTGACTATGATGCTTTGGCAGATCGCATCTCCGCTCGTCCAGTTTATGATCCCCTTCCTGTGCGCGATGTATATGCGCAGCTACTCAATACCGAGCAGCGTGTCGAGGCACGTCGTGCTCAGCTCAGCGTGGACAACCATCACGCCAACTACACCGCTCGCCCCTCCGGCGGCCGTGCTCCCTCCAACAACCAGCGCCAAAACTCGCCTTCATCAGCGCAGGGCCGTACGTATATGGCACCTGCGCCCACGCCTGCACCTGCCTATCAAGGTGGGGGTCGTGGTCAAGGACAACAAGGACAGGGGCGTGGTGGCGGCTCTCGCCCTACGTGCCAGATATGCGAAAAGCTAGGCCATGTTGCCTCCTGTTGTTTCCTTCGATATAAGCGAGATTACCTTGGTGCTGGCAATGACGGTCGCAATATGGAACGCCAGCTCGCTGCTTTCTCGGTCACACATACTGGTACTACATCGACTTACCCAGTTGACCCTGCATGGTATGCGGATACGGCTGCGACAGACCATCTCACCAACGACCTCAACAATCTGACCATGAGGGAGCAATATCATGGCAAGGACAATGTCCAAACTGCCAATGGCACAGGTATGCGCATTACACATATTGGTCAATCTCTAATACCCACATCATCTCAGTCTTTACACCTAAAAGATATCCTCCATGTTCCCTCTCTTACACGTAATTTACTCTCGGTCAAACGTTTTACCATCGATAATAACGTTTTCTTTGAATTTCATCCTTGGTACTTCCTTGTTAAGGACCGAGCTTCCAGGGAGGTTCTTCTTAGAGGGGGATGTCGTGGCGGTCTCTATTATCTTGATGCGTCTTCAATAAAGCAAGCCTTCAGCATTCTCAAGGTGTCACGTTCACAGTGGCACTCGCGTCTAGGACACCCAGCTATTCCTATTGTTCAGCATGTTTTACATCGTCATAAACTTCCATCTATGTCAGTTAATAAAGTTGTAGTTTGTGATGCCTGTCAGCAGGGCAAGAGTCATCAGTTGCCTTTTTCATTATCTACTCGTGTAACCACTGCTCCTCTTGAGATAATATATTCAGATGTTTGGGGTCCTGCCCAGATTTCAGTTAGTGGTCATCAGTATTATGTAAGCTTTGTTGATTCATATAGTCGCTTTACATGGCTTTACCTTCTTAAACATAAATCTGATGTCTTTAAAATTTTCCTTCAGTTTCAGCAACATGTTGAACGCTTACTTGGTAGGAAAATTATACACGTTCAGAGTGATTGGGGTGGTGAATACCATCGTCTCAATCAGTTTTTTGCTGACATTGGCATTACTCATCGTGTCTCGTGTCCTCATACTCATCAACAAAATGGGACTGCTGAACGCAAACATAGGCATATCGTGGAGACTGGCCTTACTCTTCTAGCTCATGCTAGTGCACCTTACAGATTTTGGAGTGATGCTTTCACTACAGCTTGCTTCCTGATTAATCGTCTACCTAGTCGTGTCATTAACATGCAAACACCTCTAGAACGCCTCCTTGGCGAAACTCCTGATTATACCTTCCTTAAGGTGTTTGGGTGTGCTTGTTGGCCACACCTTCGCCCTTACAATAACCGCAAGCTGCAGTTTCGCTCTAAACAGTGCGTATTTCTTGGCTATAGTGCCTTACACAAGGGTTACAAGTGTCTCCATATCCCCACAAACCGTATCTACATATCTCGCGATGTTGTTTTTGATGAGACAGTTTTTCCCTTCTCTCAAACTACCTCGCCGTCTTCAGCTCCGTTGTCATCCACCTCGCTACCCAGTCCTGACCAATTTGTTGATGCTGCATATACTCCATTGCTTTTGGCTAACCATGGTGCAGGTGTGGGGCGTGGCGCTCGCTTAGAGCTTCTGGATGACCCGCCATCTACTCCTACCGCTGGTGATCACGTCGATCGCGTGCATACCATCGATGGAAATCATGCAGACCAGGCCTCGCCCGCGCGGCGCACTTCAGACAGCCCATCCTCACCTGGGCCGTCATCGCCGTCTTCTGCTCCCACTCCGGACTCTGTTGGGTCCTCGACAGTGGCGCCTGATATTCCCGCGTCGCCAGTGGAGTCACCGCCTACGGTGCCATCCGCCTCATTGCCGCCCACCTCGACCGCAGACTCGGCCCAGCCCGCTCCTCAGCTGGGTGTTACCACACGATTACAGCGTGGAATTCGCCAGAAAAAAATTCGCACTGATGGCACCATTGCCTGGCACACCAACAGATCTTCTGATCCTACTATGCTCACTACAGAACCACCAGACTACCGTGCAACACTTTCTTCACCTCATTGGCGCACTGCAATGGAAACAGAGTTTACAGCTCTTCAGCGAAACCATACTTGGCGACTGGTACCTCCTCGATCTGGTCTGAACATTATCGATTGCAAATGGGTGTTCAAAATAAAAAGGAAAGCTGATGGGACCATTGATAGATACAAGGCACGTTTAGTTGCAAAAGGATTTAAGCAGCGTTATGGTCTTGATTATGAGGATACATTTAGTCCCGTCGTCAAGCCTACTACTATTCGTCTGCTTCTGTCTATGGCTCTTACACATGGGTGGCATATTCATCAACTTGATATTCAGAATGCCTTCTTGCATGGAGTTCTTGAGGAAGAAGTGTTCATGCGACAGCCACCAGGTTTTGAGGATACTTCTCATGCTGGTTACCTGTGTCGTTTGGAGAAGGCACTATATGGGCTCAAACAAGCCCCTCGTGCCTGGCATGCTAGACTTGGTTCTGTGCTTGCTACACTTGGGTTTACACCATCTACTGCTGATACGTCCCTGTTTATTCTGCGGTGTCCCAGCATTACAGTATATCTGCTTGTTTATGTGGACGATATTATTCTAGTGAGCTCTTCGTCTGCAGCTGCTGATCGTTTAGTCAGTAAACTTGGCTCTTCCTTTGCTCTCAAGGATCTTGGTCTGCTACATTATTTTCTGGGTGTTGAGGTACACTCCCAGGGCCGTGGTCTTCTATTGAGTCAGCGCAAGTATGCCATGGAGTTGCTTCATCGTGCTGGGCTACAGAAGTGTGCTCCTATGTCTACTCCTATGGCGTCTACTGATAAGCTCTCCATTACAGATGGTTCTCCACTTTCTGCTGAGGATTCTACTCGGTATCGTAGTATTGTTGGAGGCCTTCAGTACCTTACTATGACTCGGCCTGATTTGTCCTTTGCTGTCAATAAGGTCTGCCAGTTTCTCCATGCTCCTCGGTGCACTCATTGGTCAGCGGTCAAGCGCATTCTCCGCTATGTGCAGTCTACTCTCTCACATGGTCTCTTATTGCGCCCCTACTCCACTACTGTTGCTCCTCTCCTTTCTGCATTCTCTGATGCAGACTAGGCGGGTGATGTTGATGACCGTCGATCCACGGGGGGTTTTGCCATATTCTATGGAGGAAATCTCATATCATGGAGTGCTAGAAAGCAAGTTACTGTCTCTCGGTCCAGTACAGAGTCTGAGTACAAGGCACTTGCTAATGCTACCGCTGAAATTATTTGGGTACAAGCTCTTCTTGGTGAACTTGGAGTGATACAGAAAAATCCACCAATATTGTGGTGTGATAATATTGGAGCCACATATCTTTCATGCAATCCAGTCTTTCATGCACGCACCAAACACATTGAAGTTGATTTTCATTTTGTGCGAGAAAGAGTTGCTCAGAAGAAGCTCCAAATCAGGTTTATTTCCTCCAAGGATCAGCTAGCTGACATATTCACCAAACCCTTACCGTTGCCACTTTTTGAAGCTTGTAAACGCAATCTCAATCTTCATAGATCAGTTGAGATTGAGGGAGGGTGATAAACTATGTATATTAGTCTAATACTAACATGTATGTATACGGTCGGTATTGTATAAACCGACTGTATAACCCTCTGTAACCTACCCCATATATAAAGAGAATATCAGCCGGCCCTAGAGGTCACGGTTCTACCCCATATCAATCTACCCTAGTTTTCACAATTAAATAGAACAACAAAAGCATTTCCAGATGTAGATAATGGCGGCAGAGTACTTCTTTTTCGATAAAGGATGCTTTATTACTTTGTAGAAGCAATTACATCCAGCCTCTGCATAACCAGGATGCACACAGCCGTTTACGAGTCTTAAGTCCAAAAAGATGCCAAACTAAAAAAGAACTAGGCGGAATACATATCGGAACGATGAAGTATATAACGCCTAAGGTGTGGGTGGAGCTTCAATCCGTAGACTATGCTGCCACCCATGTAGGGAAAAAGTATCCCTCGTCGTAGCCTCCAACCGTGTACAGACCTCCGTAAATAGGTCTCGGTTCTCCATGCGCTGAAGAGGTAACCACAAACGGAGAATACCTGTACATCTGTAGATGACCTGCAATAAAGAGCAATTTTTATCATTAAAAATCTTGTCATTTCTACTCAGCCAAAGCGCCCAGATAACTGCTAGCGCCCCCACCCTAAGAAGCAACTTGAACCTTGGATCTATACCATGAAGCCAATTGCCAAAGACATTCGCCACACTAGTAGGTGGATACAGGGTAGACGCTACTTGGATGACAGACCAAATAGATCTCGCGAATTGGCACTGGAAGAAAAGGTGTTTAATAGTTTCATCGTGATGACAAAAAACACATTGAGTACTTCCATGCCAATTCCGCTTAACAAGATTGTCTTTGGTGAGGATGACACCTCGACGAAGATACCATCCAAATATTTTTATTTTTAATGGTATCTTCATCTTCCAAATTTTCTTATTATTATCAACTGGTAAATCAGAATGAAGTATGGCGTTGTATAAAGATTTGACGGAGAAGGAGCCATCTACATGTAAATTCCACCTAAATTCATCTGGTTCAGGTGATAGATTAATATCCCCCAACCTTTGAATTAAGGCATTCCATGCCAAAAGCCTTTGTCCTAGCAAAACTCGTCTGAACGTCACATTCGGGGGAGAGGTAGCCATTACTGTGGCAATGGTATCTCCTTTGCGACGAACGATACTATACAACGCAGGATACTGTTCACTTAGGGGTGCATTGTCTAACCAAGCATCCTCCCAGAACCGTATTTGTGCTCCATTCTTAATTGAGAAAGTTCCATGGCGGAAAAAGACATTCTTTGTCGCCATTAGACCAGCCCAGAAGTGTGAATCCCCAGGTTTCCAAACCACTTGGGATAACGTCTTAGAACCGATATATTTTCTCCGAAGAATAGTTTGCCAGATCCCATCCTCGGTAAGGAGCTTAAAAAGCCATTTACCCAGCAGAGCTGAATTCTTGACCTCGAGGTCATGAACTCCAAGCCCGCCTTGATCTTTGGGACTACAAACTATACTCCATTTAACCAGACGATATTTCTTTTTCTCGATGTCCCCTTGCCAAAAGAATCTGGATCGATAATAATCGAGTTTGTGCAGAATTCCTTTTGGTAATAGGAAGAATGATAACATATACAGTACCATATTTGTCAGTACCGAATTAATAAGTACCAATCTTCCTCCCAGGGACAGCAATTTACCTTTCCAACTACTAAGACGCTTCTGTAATCTTTCTTCCACTATTTTCCATTCAGCAATCGTAAGTCTCCGATAATGAATCGGAATACCCAAATAGCGAATAGGAAATTGGCCTTGCCCGCAACCAAACAACTCTGTATATAGAGCTGTATCATCTTGGGCATCACCGAAGCAGGAAATTGATTTTCAATCCCGACAACTGCTCAAAAGCCGCCAAAATTAATTTCAGGTTGTGAGCTTTTTCGAGATCATGATCCATAAACAGGATTGTATCGTCGGCGTATTGAAGGATAGATAAACCACCATCAACAAGATGTGGAATCACACCTTCAATCTGACCATCAGACTTGGCCCGCTCTATGAGTATAGCCAGCATATCCGCCACAATGTTGAATAACATTGGTGATAACGGATCTCCTTGGCGTAACCCTTTTCGTGTTTGGAAATAATGGCCGGTGTCATCATTAACCCGAATTGCCACACTACCTCCATACACGAAATCATTTATTAAAGCGCGCCATTCAGGAGAAAAACCTTTCATCCTGAGTGTCTGTTGTAAGAAAGACCACTTGACCTTGTCATAGGCCTTTTCAAAATCTAATTTTAAAATGACCCCATTTAATTTCTTAGAATGCATCTCATGTACCGTCTCATGCAAAACCGCCACTCCATCAAGGATATTTCTTCCTTGCATGAAAGCAGTTTGTGATGGTTGAACGACATGATCGGCAACCGTATTAAGTCTAATGGTGGCCACTTTCGTGAAAATCTTGAAACTTACGTTTAAGAGGCAAATAGGTCTATATTGTTGAATCCTTTCTGCCTCATTAACTTTCGGTAACAAGATTACTTCACCAAAATTTAGACGAAATAGTTCTAGTTGTCCTATATGCAGAGCACTGAACAAATCTAGAAGATCCGCTTTAATAGTATCCTAGAAAGTTTGATAAAACTCCGCTGGAAAGCCATCGGGACCCGGTGCTTTGTTGCATTACATTTGGAAAATCGCCTTCTGCACTTCTTCCTCAGAGTACGGTGCAGTTAGTAAGCCATTTTCTTCTATAGAAACTTGGGGTATATCAGCTGTTAAGTCCTCATTTAGAGAGAAGGAACTTTCATCCGGAGGACCAAACAAGCCTTTATAATAATTAGTAATGTAAGATTTGAGTTGCTCATGGCCTTCAATCAACCCTTCATCTTGAATAAGAGAGTGAATACGTTTTTTCCGATGTCTCCCATTGGCTATGCCATGGAAATATCGCGTACTTGAGTCTCCTTCCAAAATGAATTGGGCTTTGGAACGTTGATACCATTTGAGTTCCTCTCCGCGAAGAAGACTCGCCATCTGCGCATTGGACTGGTTCTTAAGTTCAATCTCATGCGTAGACAACGGTCTTACCTCAGCAACCGCCTCTAGCTCATCAATCACAGATGATAAGCGAGCCTTCTCTTTTTTGAGGAGACCAGCTGTATGGGCAGCCCAACCAGAGAGATGTTTGCGCATTGCCTGCATTTTATTATTCCATCTCAAGATTGCAGTGGTACCCCCAACTGGCCTCTCCCAAACCGTCTTAACCATCTCATGGAAACCTTCTCTATGTAACCAGCCATGTTCAAATTTGAAAGGCCGCTTACAAACAGGTCGGGGATTCCCAGTAGTTAAGAGGATAGGAGCATGGTCAGACAATTTTTCAATACATTCTAGTGCACGGACAGACACCATAGGGTATTTATCTTCCCATTCGGTATCCATCAACACGCGATCTAGCTTTTCGTATGTGGGCTCAGGCAAGCTGTTGGCCCAAGTAAACTGTCGACCGGACATAAACACCTCTCTTAAGTCAAGGCTATCAATGACAGCATTAAACAAGAAAGGCCAATGTCCATCAAAAAGACCTTTACTTTTCTCATGAGGAAATCTTAGTAAATTAAAATCCCCTCCAATCAAAATCGGGTAGGGATTATCTTTAGAAAGATTTACCAACTCACGTAAAAAGTCAGCCTTAAAAGCATCTTGGGCGGCACCATACACAGCAACCAGACTCCAAGTGAAACCGTCGGCTTTATTCTGGATGTCGAGCTTAATGTGATACTCTCCATCAGAACTAGCTAGAACAGTCATGGTGTCAATGCGGACGCCAAGTAAAATGCCCCCAGACCTACCACGAGGCGGGCGAGAAAACCACTGAAAGTTAATCCCACCAGATAACCGGTCTAGGAAACTTTGTGAGAAATGTCGCCTACCCGTCTCTGATATGGCAATAAAATCTAAATCATAGTCTCTACAACCATCGGCAATATGAGAATGCTTAGCCAAGTCTCCAAGACCTCTGCTATTCCGAAACATGCCATTCATCGAGAGACTGTTTTAGATTTAGAACCCTTGCTATATCGACGAGACTTCTTTCCAGCAGACGACCGAGAACCTCGTGTTGAAGCATTTAGATCATAAACTGAACTAAGCTCCGAGTGTTCTAAGTCGACTTCTGAAATATTACCAATGATAGCTGAGAGAAGCTGACCATCTAGGATGTCATCCTCTTCATCATCATCTATCACGGAAGTTTCAAGCACCGTGGAGTCATTCGGAACAACCGTTAAACGGTCAAGTTCTGTTTGTCTCAACACATTAGCCGAAACCGAGATCTCATCAGACGTAGTACCCAACGAGACCCCTAGACTACTCAAATTAGAAGAAATGCGAGAATCTGAAAAAGAAGTAAAAGACTTGGATGGTTGTTTCATACCAGCCGTGTCGAGGTTCTTCTCCGCCTTTCGTCGCATGGCCCGCTGCATGACGTCCTCATCCGTCGCCCCCGACCCATCCTCCGCAAGCGCGTACCTCCCACTCCGTCTCACCGTCGGCTGAACGACAGGAGGAGGACTAGCGGGAGGTGGCATCTGCAGGATGGGGACCGGCGAAGGTGAAGACGAACGCCGTGAAGACCCAACCGTGGACGGAGATACGGCCGGCGTTCCAGGGGTAGACGTCGGTGTAGCCCCCTGAATCGAACCAGCCCCTGCTGATCCCTCCTTCGACGGAGAAGGCGTCGACGAAGAAGGAGCGCGCACAATCCCCTGAAGAGGCGAAGCCTGCCCCTCCTCGAGTACCACGCTAGGCTGGCGTAGCTGCGAGTCGACATCCCCCTCCTCCAAACCCGCCACACTCGGACGCGGCTGAACTTGAGGAGGCGCGTGCGACTCCTCCTCCACACGATGTACCAGCCCGTCGCCCTCCATGGCCGGCTGACCCGAGGCCGGCTGCAGCACAGAAGCTGGCTGCGAGGCCGGCTGCTGCAAGGTCAGTAGCTGCACCGTCGGCGGCGCCGTAGCCTCCTGCTGCAGCGCAGTGGTCGACGAGGCCGGCTGCTGTGAGGTCAGCCGCAGCACAGGTGTTGGCGACGCATCCTGACGCGGCGACGTGACCGTCCGCTCGAAGACCGGCTGGTGCGCGCACGCTGGCCCCGCGGCTGGCTGCCGCGCAAACACGTCCGGCCTAGGCGTGGACGAGAGCGGTGGCTGCAGACTCGACTGCGGCTGCGGCACCGCATCCGTCTGTGTCGAGGTAGAAGACGGAGGCGGTGTCGGTCGCTGCGTGCTCGGAGAAGCGGCCCGTGAACTAGTCGAAGAAGTGGGGCGAGTGCGACCCTGCATAAAAGTCCGAACTCTGGACGGTGAGGAAGCCCGAGCAGCCGACGGAGGTGAAGCGACCAAGTGAGGGTACTCCGCCCTAGCACGAGCCACAATCTCACGCCCTCTGTCCGTCAACGGTGAATGGTTGAACGGAGTCAAAGCCACCTCCGTAGCCGGCACCGATGACGTGCCAGCAGCATGAGTCGGGGCCTGACCGTCCACATCCATACTGGCTGCCCCCGGCGCAGCGTCCGCAGTACCATCCTCAAACCTCTCCTCCTCCAAACCATGAGACCCATCATCATCACCTCCGTCCTTCCAGAAGAAAGGGCGGAAACGAGGATCTGGCAGAAACTCCGCTGTCTCACGACGAAAGCGAAACCTGTAACCATTAAGCTGTAAAAGTGCAATCACCTCCATGCAACCATTATCTTTCTCAAGAGCTTTAGGATCACGCATAGCCACAAGAATACGAATAATCCCCAGGCTCCGAAGGGAAAACAAATCAACATCGAGGGTGGTACCAATAAGAGAACCCACAGCCCAGAGACCCAAGAAGTGTCGGACAGAGTCAGGAACACCGTCGATGTGCACCCAAACCGGCTTCATAACGAATAGAGGCTGAACATCTAACCACACGGAAGCTTGATGTTGCCAATCATCTTGAAATGCCAACCCATGTCCATTATTTAAAGCACTTAGATGAAGAGAAAAGTTGGGAGCTATTTTGTAGCAAAGCTTTGCCATCATACAGAAGGTCAATTATGCGTGACATGGATGAGTTTGAAAATCTTGGGAGAAAACTGTTAGATGTAGTATTGTGTCTGGAGTCCTTCTCCCCTTCTCTCCCGTGATCGCTTGTGATACGGACTTGTACGATGCCGACTCGTATGATATCCCCGACTCCTCCCTGTACTCCTTCGATGTAATCCAAATATAATCAACCCTCGAGCACCTTGTGGTGTATCGATTGTTCAAGCAAAATAGTTACGTTGATATGGTATCAGAGCCTCGCTCTTCCGACGACATCTAGCTCGACAAAATAACCTGCCGCCGCTGTGTTCCCAAACGCCGCCGCCGCCTCAAACAGACGATAACAGCCGCCGCCGATCTGGCCGTCGCTGCTCCTTCCAATAGACGATAATCAATATCCAATACTACCTGCTGCTGTTGTGATCCTCCAGATCGCCACCGTGCAATGGCTGCATCGTCGTCCTCCTCGGTTCCGCTCAACCTCGGCTCTCCTCCATCCACGAAGCTCACCCGGAGCAACTTCATCTTCTGGAAAACGCTCGTCTTCCCCATCCTTCGAGGTGCCCAGGTGTACGGGCTGCTTGATGGAACAGACAAAGCCCCTGAGAAATTTTTGGAGATTGAAGATAGTGAAAAAAAGAAGAAGATCATCCCCAATTCAGAATATGCTGCATGGGTTGCACGTGATCAGACTGTACTTGGATATCTAGTCAACTCCTTCTCTCCAGAAATTGTTGCTCATGTTTCTGGTCTTGAGTCCACCGCTGAGGTCTGGGCAGTCATCACCAAGATGCTCTCATCTCAGTCTCGTTCTAAAGTGAATCATCTGCGTGGCGCTCTCAATTCCACCAAGAAACTTGATCTTACAACTGCCCAATACTTTGCCAAGATGAAAGGATTTTGCTCGGAGCTTGCCTCTGTGGCAAACCTGTTGATGAAGATGAGCTCGTGGGGTACATCACTCATGGGCTTGATGGTTCCTACAATAATCTTGTTGATGCTGTCAATGGCAACCCTGGCACTACCCTTGATGAACTTTTTGATCAGATGTGTGCACATGATATGCGCCAAGCTGAGCTTCTGGAGTCTGGAGATGTTTTTGTTTCATCCGCCAATGCCGCCCGCCGTGCTGCCGACAACCGCCCGCGTGGCCGCCAAGATGATGACCGTTGGCGGCGTGACGAGCCGCGTCGTGATGATGATCGTATGCGCCGAGATGAGCAACGTCGCCGTGATGATGGGTGGCGTCGTGATGAAGGACGCCGCCGTGATGATTGGTCTCGCCGTGATGAGGGCCGCCGCTATGAAGATCGCCGGGATGATCGTCGAGATCGTCGTGATGAGGGTCGCCGCTATGATGATCGCCGTGATGATCGCCGGGACCGCCGGGGCCGTCGTGAAGGTCGCACTCGGGTTCGTGGTCGTGCTCCTACTCCTTTTGTGGATGTTACTTGTCAGATATGCACTATACATGGGCACCCGGCTAGTGATTGCTGGTGGCGATTCAAACGTGATGGATCAGCTGATGATGATGATAGGCGCCCTGACAAAACTGCCAATATTGCCTCTTATGGAGTTGATACAAATTGGTACACCGATACTGAAGCTACAGATCATATTACAGGACAGTTGAACAAACTCTCTACTCATGACAAGTACATTGGGCGTGATCGTGTTCAGACTGCTGAAGGCAATGGTATGGAAATTAGTCATATTGGTCATTCAATTTT
This sequence comes from Lolium multiflorum, assembly GCA_030979885.1. NCBI lineage: Eukaryota > Viridiplantae > Streptophyta > Magnoliopsida > Poales > Poaceae > Lolium > Lolium multiflorum. Next base: position 238,607,219 of record CM061753.1, read on the forward strand.
GCATACCCCCGATACTTCTTTTTATCTTGATGATATCTTGCATGTTCCTAGTGCTTCTAAAAATCTCCTATCAGTTCATAGATTTACTCTTGATAATCGTGTTCTCATTGAGTTTCACCCTTACTTCTTTTTGATTAAGGATCTGGACACAAGGAGAATTCTGTTTAAAGGACCGTGTTATGGTGGCCTCTATCCGCTAGTGCCTTTTTCTACCGGATCTTCCAAGCAAGCTTTCATTACCATAAAGCCTTCATCTTCAACATGGCATCGTCGTCTAGGACATCCTTCTTCATTTATTGTTCAGCAGATTCTTAGGAAATATAGCATCTCTTATACCCCAGAAATAAATCCATATGTTTGTGACTCTTGTCAATTAGCAAAAAGTCACCAGTTGCCATACCCTATTTCCACTAGTGTTTCTACTTTTCCTTTGGAACAAGTGTTCTCTGATGTATGGGGTCCCGCACCTGCTTCCGTTAGCAAACACTCTTATTATGTAAGCTTTATTGATGATTATAGTAAATTTACTTGGATCACTTTGTTAAAGAATCGTTCTGAAGTTTATCAAGCTTTCCTTAACTTTCAACAGATGGTTGAAAGGAAATTTGATAGGAAGATTATAACTATGCAAACTGACTGGGGTGGTGAATATGAAAAACTCCATGGTTTCTTCCAAAAGATAGGCATTACACATCATTTTTCTTGTCCTCATGCCCATCAACAAAATGGATCTGCTGAACGTAAACATCGTCACATTGTTGAAGTTGGTCTTGCTTTGCTAGCCAATGCATCTATGCCTCTTAAGTTTTGGGATGAAGCTTTCCTTACTGCCATGTTTCTCATCAACTTGCTTCCTAGCAAGGTGATTAATAATGAAACTCCCGTTGAACGCCTCTTACACACCAAACCAAACTATGAGTCTCTTCGTGTTTTTGGATGTGCTTGTTGGCCAAATCTTCGTCCCTACAACAAACGAAAGCTTGCTTTCCGTTCTACACGTTGTGTGTTCCTTGGCTATAGCCCTCTTCATAAGGGTGTTAAATGCCTTGATCTTTCCAATGGTCGCGTATATGTTTCTAGAGATGTTGTTTTCGATGAAAATGTTTTTCCCTTTGCTGCCTTACATCCTAATGCTGGCAAGCGTCTTCGAGAAGAGATTCTTCTTTTACCTTCATCATCTACTCATGTGGATGCAAATATTGATGATCATATGCCTATTCCTATTATACCAATTGTCACTAACAATGTTCGAGATACTTCAGTTCATATTACTGCAGATCATAGTTCTTCAGAAGATTATACTGGAGGTGAAAGTTTCATGCAAAACGGAGAAGAAACGAGCTCAAACGAGGCTGACACTGATGCAGAATTTGATGCAACAGAAAACTCCTCCGCGGACAACGAGGATGATCCTCTGATTGCCTTGGATCGCGCGGGAGCTGATCCCCAGGAAGATGCGGGCACAGGCGTATCTTCCTCGCCCTCCGCGCCCACCAGTCCGCCCCTGTCTCCTGGCCCCGCGACAAGATCCCCGGATCCCGCGCCTTCCCCGGTTTGCGTGGACGCGGTTCGCGTGGACGCGCCCTCCGCGCCTGATCCCGACGCGCCTTCGACGGTTCGAGTGGACAGCACGCCTGCCTCGGGTCGCTTGCCTGCGTCGGACTCTACGCCTTCTTCGGATCGCGTAACTGTGATGTCTCGCTCGCGCCAAGAGTCTCCTGGACGCCCCGAGCCGGACCAACATGCTGCTGCTGGATCTTCTATGCATCCTGGTACTGCAGCCATTCGTGTGCTGCCTGAACTAGTGGCTCCTCCAGTATCTGGTGTGCGTACTCGTCTACAGAAAGGTATTCGACATCCAAAAATTTATAAAGATGGCGCTGTCCGCTATGGCATGTTTACGTCTACAGGTGAACCTAGCACTCTGTCTGAAGCTCTTGGAGATTCTCAATGGCGCCAAGCAATGGGGGAAGAATATGATGCATTGCTTCAGAACAAGACTTGGCATCTTGTTCCTCCTAGCTCTAACAAAAATCTCATTGATTGCAAATGGGTTTATCGTATCAAAAAGAAGTCTGACGGTACAATTGATAGATACAAAGCTCGTCTGGTTGCTAAAGGGTTCAAACAGAGGTATGGAATAGACTATGAAGATACTTTCAGTCCAGTTGTCAAAGCAGCTACTATCAGAATTGTCTTAGCAGTTTCAGTCTCTCGGGGTTGGAGTTTGCGTCAGCTAGATGTCAAGAACGCGTTTTTGCATGGTGTTCTGGAAGAGGAGGTCTACATGAAACAACCCCCAGGATTTGAGGATCCCAATGTTCCTCACTATGTGTGCAAACTTGACAAAGCTCTTTATTGTCTGAAACAGGCTCCACGTGCATGGTTCTCTCGCCTGAGCTCAAAGCTATATGATCTTGGTTTCACATCTTCGAAAGGAGATACATCCTTATTTCTATATCAGAAGGGTAGTATCACTATTTTTGTGTTAATCTATGTTGATGATATTATAGTGACAAGCTCTTCAGACCAGGCTATTTCTATCTTGGTTCAAAATCTCAATACAAGCTTCGCCATCAAGGATCTTGGTGATTTGCACTTCTTTCTTGGAATTGAAGTCAAAAGTATTTCAGATGGTTTGCTACTGACTCAACAGAAGTATGCATCAGATTTGCTTCATAAGGTTGGTATGTATGATTGCAAGGGTGCACCCACCCCCTTGTCCTCTTCGGATCCACTCTCGCTATTTGAAGGAGAGCCTCTTGGTCCTGATGATAGTACTCGATATAGAAGCATTGTTGGAGCTTTGCAATATCTTACACTGACAAGACCAGACTTATCTTTCTCTGTTAACAAGGTCTGTCAGTTTCTTCATGCCCCCACTACAGTTCATTGGTCAGCTGTTAAACGGATTCTTAGATATGTCAAGGATACTCTCAAGATGGGCATCACTTTTCAGAAGTCTCCTTCTACACTTCTAAGTGCTTTCTCAGATGCTGATTGGGCCGGTTGCCTTGATGATAGACGTTCTACAGGTGGATTTGCAATATTTTTTGGACCTAACTTAGTTTCATGGAGTGCCAGAAAACAGGCTACAGTGTCAAGATCAAGTATTGAAGCAGAGTATAAATCTCTTGCTAATGCCACAGCAGAATTGATATGGGTTGAAGCTGTTCTTGCTGAGCTTGGTGCTAAGCTTAAAGAAAAGCCATGTTTGTGGTGTGACAACTTGGGTGCGACTTACTTGTCTGCCAACCCAGTTTTTCATGCTCGAACAAAACACATAGAGATTGACTTTCACTTTGTCAGAGAAAGAGTAGCCAACAAGAGACTGGATATTAAGTTTGTTTCAAGCAAAGATCAAGTTGCTGATGGCTTCACCAAGGCACTCCCAGTCAGACATCTTCATGAATTTAGACGTAATCTTAATCTTCTTCGAAGCTTAGATTAAGGGGGGCTGTTAGATGTAGTATTGTGTCTGGAGTCCTTCTCCCCTTCTCTCCCGTGATCGCTTGTGATACGGACTTGTACGATGCCGACTCGTATGATATCCCCGACTCCTCCCTGTACTCCTTCGATGTAATCCAAATATAATCAACCCTCGAGCACCTTGTGGTGTATCGATTGTTCAAGCAAAATAGTTACGTTGATAAAAACTAGCAAGGAAATGTGAAGGATTGCCACTTGCACTTATAGTTTTGGGGGGTTATCTTTCAAAGAATCTGAATAAACAATCATGGTCCAATGTTTTGCTGGGTTGGCCATCAACAAAAAATGTAGATATGATGCGAGGCATACTAGCTCGAAGTTACAACGATCTGCCAAATCATCATTTAAGATCATGTTTACTCTATCTTGCGGCTTTTACCGAGGATTGCATAATAGATGTCTATGTTCTTATTGCACTGTGGATAGCAGAAGGCTTCATTCCACAGGCACCAAGACATGAACAAGAAGAAACAGCACACATGTATGTAGCTGAGCTAGGTCAAAGAAGCTTGGTGCAGGTTACTAGCAAGAGCAAGGCACATGGGTGGATCGAGGAAATAAGGGTTCATGATATTTTATATGATTGGTGCATAGAAGAGGCAAAACAAGATGGTTTTCTTCAAGTCATCAACAAGGCCCCAGGTCATGTTTCCTTTCATTCATTCAAATATAGTTGTATTATATATTTTAGTAGTTACCAAAACTCCCTTTGCGTCCTTTATGCCACAAGTAAAATTAAAGCTCATTCCTTATGTTTCACTATATGAAGTTTTCAGTTTTCTTGATTTAATTTCATTAGATTTCGATTGGAGGGGCTCCATTAGATCACATACATATGAATTCTTAGTTTTTATGTAGAGAAACACCTAAATTTTCCATGTGGGGAAATCAGTGTCTACAAAAGCGTCAATTGCACATATAGTACTCAGTATTTTACCGTCCTTAAACGTTAGCTTCATGTATCTTTCTTTTTGTATCTTATGTCCAATAGAAGATGCAGTACTACCTAAAGATCACAAATAAAACATTAGATTAATTTCATTTGGGGAAAAATAGTTTTACTACACTCTTTATGGTGTTCGTCCAACATAATAGGAAATGCCAGTTACCAATTCTATGTAGAGAATATTGTCTTCATTATGTTGAGATTATGTGGCCTCTTGCTGAAAAAATGGGAACAATTATTACAGGGCAAGGTGGTGCACCCTCAATTGATATCATGACATCGTATCGTTCTTCTTATCAAGACTTCAGTGGTCATGATTTGCAGGCAACACATAATCTCCGAGCTCTAATTGGCTTTCAACTTCCACCAATACCTCTCCCAAAACTCAGATTTCTTCGAGTTCTTCACATTGAAGACTCAAGCTTAGAGGATTTATCGATTGCAATTTGTGGGTGTATTCACTTAAGATACCTCGGGTTGATTAGATGTAAACGTGTGACTCTCCCTTCTTCAATTTCAAAACTCCTTTACCTCCAAACTATAGATATGACAGACACACACATGGTTGTACCAGAATCTATGTGGGATATCCCTTCTCTAAGGCATGTTTACCTTTGTTGGGAATTTTAGCCACCAATGGGTGTGCAAGCAAAGGAGATCCAAACATTCCGGTTACAACATGGTATTGATATTAGTAAAAGGTGTACTCTAGACATGGTCAGGTTTCTGGGCAAAATGACCGAACTTTCAACCTTGTCGGTGGACATGTATAAATGCATGCCTGCGGAAATGCTGAATATATTTGCAGGCATGCCTCGCCTAGTTGATATTCGTCTCAATAGTCTGAAGGCACTTGATAAATTGCCTGGGAGCCATCACTTCCCACAGAACCTACGAAGTTTCCATCTAACTGCTGATGGCATTAATCAAGATCCAATGCCGGTATTAGAGAAGCTTCAATGTCTTGTGGTGCTGAAGTTGGAAGGGTATAGTGGTCGGACAATGTCATGCTCTACTGGTGGCTTTCCTCGTCTGCAGAACTTAGAGCTTTTTAGTTTTTCTTACACCGAGGAGTGGACAATTGAGACCGGAACCATGACAAAGCTCTCCCACCTGATACTCGAGGGGTTCCTTAAGATGAACAATCTCCCCGAGGGGTTGCTGCACCTTCCATCCCTCAATTGTTTGGAACTAGAAGATATCCCCTTGATTTCGGTTGGAGATAGCCGCACATCGAAGGAGCTGCAACAGAAAGGATGTGAGGCAATTACTCTCTGCCTGTCCTATTTAATTTTATTTTCCTTTGGTACTTTCTAGTGGCTTGCACTCTATCTTTCCATGTGTTTTATATGTAGCTGTAATGACATTCTCCTGCGTGCTTTTGCAGGTGACTCTTATAAAATGAACAGTATGGTGGCTATGGAACATAGCTACGAGTAGCGCACATGTTTAATTGTTAATTTTCCCTAATTCTCAAGGCCTATTGGCACGACAAAAGATGAGTGTTATTTACATATGATGGATGTGTTTAGTTTCGCAGCTATATATCATACATGAAAAGTACGTTGTAATGAAAACTTCCATTTGCAAAAGAAAATATGTCCTTCTTACATGTATTTTTCATAAAGGACGCTTTATTACTCAAAAGTTTTAAGCATTAAACGACCGTCCATTTATTTCTCGAGATTCGTGCCCACCATTGTAGATAGAAAGATTTCTTTCTCTCTTCTCCTTTTATCCGAATCTCAAAACGGAATGAACGGTGACAGAAACACCCACACCCATGCGTGGGTGTACAAAACTCACTCTCGTATTCTTTTGTGATAATTTTGTTTGCAGAAAAGCCATGGGTGGGTTCAGAAACACCAATTGATGCCTCGGATTTGGACCTCTTCAACGCCGCTACTTTAGTCACCATCGGCGATGGCGCTAAAGCCTCCTTCTGGTCTTCTTCTTGGTTAAATGGCACCCCACCTAAAGACCTGGCTCCTCTTATATATGTGGCGTCAAAAAGGAAAAACCGGACTGTCCGAGACGCCCTTGAAGGTCACAACTGGGTGGCTGACATTTCGGTCGAGGCTTTCACCGTCGATCATATGGAGCAATACGTTCGCCTTTGGGATCTCCTTTCGGCTGTTCAACTTTCGCCAGGCACGGAGGACTCCATAGTTTGGACGCTGACTCCCAAGGGGTGTTATACGGCCAGTTCCGCCTACAAAGCTCAGTTCTTGCCCGCTTTGCCTTGCTCTTTTGGTAACATCGTTTGGAAACCTTGGGCTCCACCAAAATGCCGTTTCTTTGCATGGCTTGCGGTGCAAAACCGCCTCTGGACTGCTGACCGTCTTGCCAAACGAGGTTGGCCGCATCAACCTTCTTGTCAGCTATGCAGATGCTCCCCGGAAACGGCTCGGCACCTGCTCTTCGAATGCCGCTTCTCTAAGAGAATTTGGATTGCTGCGGCTTCCTGGCTGGACTGCCCGGACCTTATCCGCTGCCTCGGGGCGGGGAGGTCTAGAGTGTTGGACTACTGGCATGCTATCGCAAAAACTCCCACTTCCTCTCCCAAAGGTTTACGAACTGCAATCATGCTTATCAGTTGGGAGATATGGAAAGAGAGGAATGAGCGGGTCTTCAACAACAAATCTTCCTTGCCCTTGGTTGTCATGCAAAAGATCAAGGATGAAGGGAAGGACTGGGTCCTTGCCGGCGCTAAGAATCTGGCGGAGCTTATAGGCTGATCGTGCTTGTACCTTTAGAGGGCGGGTTCTTCTTTTCCCGCCTTCTCTCTTTTTCTTTTTGGCTCTGCCACCCATGTTTGCTTCTCCTATATTAATATAAGGCAAAGGTTTTTTTGCCCGTTTCAAAAAAAAAAAATTTGTTTGCAGTTTCTGAAATGCAAAAGAGCCCACATACCGCAAAACCAAATTTGTCTTGCCCCGATGATTTTACGCCGCAAAACTGCGAATGCAGTGCGACGGGTAGCGAGCCCAGAGCCATACCACTGTCGCGTGTATACTTAAACCATATGCAGCGAATAAACTGCATCTTTATACAGCGTTTGAACTGTGTAATCTTCCAAATGCCATATAGGTGGACCAAAAACATAACTCAATGCAATTCAGACACATTACAAGTCGTCCCTGACCAGATTCAGCATCTTCAGTGTTTGTGCTTGATTAGCTCTTGATTTAGGATCAGTCAGAAATTTGCCTGGTAGTCACACAAATAAGTTTTCAGTTGCACTGGTTGCATAGTAATCAACGGACTGAAAACCCAAGCCCAAATACAACCTGCACGGCCGACTAGTGCTTAATAAGGTTTGGCTTCAGAGGAACAATTCAGAACAGCAAGCGGACCTGGAGAACTGGAGGAACATATCAAAAAAATGTAAGTTTGATGTCTGAAAATAAAATGGGTTACTGCACAACTCCACATTACGGTTCAGCAATTCACAAATTTAACCGATTAAAGACCAAATTCAACTTTTTTATGTTTCTTTCTTTCTTTCTTTCACAGCGGCTCATTTCGTACAATCACGAATACAGAGATGAGGAAACCAATCCGGCAAAATTTTAGTCCAATGAATCGTTGGACAACCAAATGAGAAGTATACAGATCCATGTACAATTGTAGGCTATCTAAACTCTTTCCGGAGCGAGTATCTGCCCGCCTTCGATCCCGCGGCAGCAGCAGCAAGGCCGTTCTTCCCGGCAGGCCCCGCCTTTACCAGCTCCGCCGTCGCCGACCCCTCCTGCGGCCGCTGGAGCAGAGCCTGCCGCCACTCGGCAACCGCAGACTCCGCGACGACGAGGTTGGTGATGTCCCTGAGCGGCACACGCCTCCGCGCCCTCCCGAGCCGCTTCAGCTTGCAGCTCTTGACAGCGACGCCGTGGAGTCGGGCGACGGCGGCCGCCACCGGGGCAGCCGCAGGCGGCAGGTTCTCCTTGTCGGCGCGGTCAACTGCCATCTGGGGCAGGAGCTGCCGCTCTTGGAATCGGGGCTCGGCGGTGTACTAGGCGGCGAGGTGGCTCGAATTGGAGCTTGGGAGTTGGGATGGGACTGGGAGGATCTTCCATGGGTATTTGCAGAGGGGACACGGAGGGAAGAGAAGGCAAGATTTGAGTTTCGGGGGAAAAATTTGGCTGGAGAGGAATGGAGGGAGCGAATGGATGTGTGTTTCTTGCCATTTTTGGTCCGAGGCCTCCATGAGCCAGCGAATCTTGAAAATTTTCGCGAAAACTTTGGAGGAGATCGCGATTTGGGGCGGGGAGGGAAACGGGGAAGCGGGGCGCGCTGAAAACATTGTGCGGGCGGGCTGCTGCCTGCTGCGTGCGGGTGAGGGAGATTCAAATTTAGCTTTTTTGATGGCTGTGTTCACGCGGACAGTCTGAGAATGAAAATGGGGCAGACGGCCACCTAGTCACCTAGACGTCCTTTTTTTTACACAGAACGTACTTCCTATAAAATAGATATATCGACAACTAAAATGTATCTAGATATATCTATATTAGCATCAATAATATGAATTGGAGAGAGTTTTAATATTTAATATCGCAAAGATATCAAATATATATAGCATTCCCAATAACGCATTGCTTTAGCGGCACACAGCCAAAAAAATGTCAGTAAAGAAAAGTCTCCAGAGGGTGATATATTCCTTTTACCAGCTTCTCCAAAAGCAACCTCTCCTACAAAAAAAAAAAACAGTGTCATTGTCGCTGATCATAGATTTTAGGTTTTCATCGTGGAGGAACCCTTCTCATTAAACAATACCTCCATCAAGGTCCAATCACAACTATTAACGGCATACCTTGCATTTTCACCCTGAAATGCAAGACTTTCAACTTCTCTGGTGATGTCGCCCCGTCTTACGATACCGCTGCTACAAGTCACGAATCACCAAGCAAATTCATCATCGCCAAAAAAAACTTGAATCACCATTGCTAGTCCTCATATCTCGATTTCCACGACATTCTCCGCCAGCTAACTTCACCGTGGAACAAGAAAGCGTGCCCCATGATGGTAACAGAGCTTCGATGTGCTCCCTCTGAAGCCAAACGGTTAGACAAAAACGTGGTTGCGCATGACCGAATACCATCCAATCCAGCAATCTCCACGCATGAATCGTCCAATGGAGTTTGCCGGCGGAGCCTTCCGGAACATGACACTCCGGCCAGGTCGTGTGAACATCACCGGCTAGGCCTGTCTAGGAAGAAGACAACAGAATAGGGGCGTTCTTATGCCATATCCATACGCCCGTGCTGGGTTCTTTGTTTTAGGTTTTGAGTTGGCGTTGAATTGGTGGCCAGTCACGTGTCTGTTTCTAATGTTGATATGCTTAGAGCATGTCCACCAGAGTCTATTAAGTAAGCATCGACAGGTGAGCCGATAGTACACTAGCTATAGGGGTGTCTGCACCTGCTCGCAAATTGGGGAGAGGTTGAACAGGCAACCTCGATAAGAAACCCTAAAAAGACAGTAAACAATAAAAAAAACTTTAATTGAGATAGAAATATTACATATGCTTCTTACATAGTTGCAAAATGTGAAATATCGATGAAACCTAAACTAGAGGCTTTTGCTAGCCCTCGCCTTCTTCATTGCGAAGAAATAACACCCAGTCACCCAAACTAGAGGGTTATGGTCCTTGCCTTCATCGCTGCAAAAGAAGAACATCCAGAAACCTACATTATAGGCTTCTGTTGGCCCTCGCCATTTTTGCTGCAAAGAAAGAACATCCGGAAACATAAAGTATAGGCTTTTGATCATCGATGTTGCCGCCTTCGTCGCTGTCGTTGTGGTAGTGCACATGGCAGGATGTGTTGTCTGACACCTTCACCCTAAGTTCGGTGTCGCCTTCCCACTTGAAGTTCACCAAGCAGTCGATGTCCAGGTTGTCAGCACGGATGAACTTTTCCCGGTAACCGTGGAGGAACATGTGGCCTTCCCCATCGAACAACACCTCGATAGGCCACCGCCAAAAGCTACGGCTAGCTTCCCGCATGTGCACGGCAGATGGCTCCCGGTTGGCGAGATATTACGTGAACTTCTCTGGTAGCCTATTTGAACTGAAAGGGTCCTCGTTGATGAGGACGATGAACTCGAAGAAGTCAAGATGTAAGTCGTCTGGTAACAGCGAGCAACCAGGCGGTGGGGATCCTAGACCCCGACCCCTACCGCGACGCCCTCGATGGCCGCGACCGCGGCCGTGGCCCGTAAAACCGATCATGGATCGCGTGGGGGAGACGGTAGAAGGTGGCGCTAGGATTTGTGTGAGGATTAGACGGTGACCGAGCCTCCCGTTTTATAACCCGGAGGAAGGCGTGGGGGCGGTGGTGCACATTTATTGCTTGGACGTAGGTAGGCGAAGGTAGGTAGGCGGTGGCGCCATTAATCTCTAGCACGCATGGCTAGGTCATTACCTTGACCGCTCATTTCACGGCTGCCACGCGGGCCAAGGGATTCCATCCGATGTGGTGCGAGGCGTCGGCGCACCCGCTCGGCGCCCGCGCGAACGGTCCGGCACAGGGTTGCCTGCGAATGTATTGGGCTCCAAAACTAGCCGGCTACTTTTGAGGCGCGCCGATGTGACCCAAAAACAACGTTGGACCCCCAAATCGCTATTGGGGTCCCTATGGGGCACGCTGGTAGAGATGCTCTTAGTTAAATTTGAAATCGGGTTGGTTTACGGCTATAATATAAATGGTCTATTTAAATTTGAAATACATAACTAAACCTATTTTAAATTCAATATAGCAGCAGACACTCACAAATATGTACACTCATCTATATGAATGCATGCACATACACCATACCCCTATGAGCACTTTCGAGAGAGTGGGCGGGTCTTGAAATTGATGAAGTCATCACATGTATCTCGCTATCAATGAAAACATTGTGTCGAACTTAATAAATATTTCGTCTTTATGAGACCAAAATGTCAAATTAGTTCTTCGCAAAACCTATTTTCTACCTGGTCGTGATTTCGTGCTAAAAAGTGCTTACGCATTACTCGTGTCAATGTCTTTGGTGCCAAGTTTAGATTTATGTGTTTTTTTAAAATTTTGTAAGAGGTTTTCATGTTCACCTTCTAATGGTTTGACTGCTGCGGCTTTATTTATAAAGTGGGGGTGAAAGCCTATTCTGAGAAGAACGTGACAATCGCCTGTATACTTACGCCAGATGCAGCAAATAAATTGATGTTGATACAATGTTTGAACTGTGTGATCTTCCATTTTTCATTTAGGTGGACCACAATAAGCGGTTTTTGCAAATGGAACACAATAAGGCGCTAGGTCTTGATGGTTTTCCAGCTGAATTTTATCAGACCTTCTTGGCTATAATTAAGGTAGATTTATTGGAATTGTTAGCTAAACTCCATGCGGAACAACTGGATCTGTTCCGTATCAATTTTGGTGAAATTATTCTATTACCAAAAGTTAATGATGCGGAATGGATTCAGCAATACAAACCAATATGTCTTCTTAATATTTGTTTCAAACTATTCACCAAAATTGCTACTATTAAACTAAATTTCGTGGATGGCTAGGTGGTGCGCCCGTCTTACACTGCTTGCATGCAAGTTAGACACATCCTAGATGGGGTTGTCACTTTGCATGAAATAATCCATGAGATGCACCGTAAAAATTTGAATGGGGTCATACTCAAAATCAACTTTTAAAAAGCCTATGATAAAGTTACATGGTATTTTCTTCAACAAACACTCAGAATGAAAGCTTTTTCGGATGAGTGACGCACTCTAATTAATAACTTTATTTTTTGTGGAAGTGTTGCCATTAAGGACAATCATGACAATGGTGGATACGTCGAGACAAAAAAAGGTTTGACGCAAGGTGATGTCTTATCTCCAATGTTATTTACATTGCGATGAATATGCTTGATATTATAATTAAGCATGCTAAGGTTGATGGCTAGATTGAAGGTGTAGTTCCCCATTTAATTGATGGGGGCTTGTCCATTCTTCAGTATGCCGATGACACAATTCTATTTATGGATCATAACTTGGAAAAATCACGAAACCTGAAGTTAATTCTTTCAACGTTCGAGCAGTTGTTAGATCTTAAGATTAACTTCCATAAAAGTGAATTGTTCTATTTTGGCAATGCCAAAGACGATGCAAACCTATATGCCTGAGTTATTTGGATGTGGGCTTGGTTGTTTTCTAATTAGCTATATTGGTATTACTAGTACAAATGCCCGTGCATTGCCACGGGTCCAATTTCATTTTTAATGCACATATATAATTCACAACTCACTATGAAAATTCAAAACAAATCAGAGATATAATATTGTATGATAATACTGAACCCCATTATAAGACAACATTGTTGTGCATCATAGTCATGAAAATAGAACAAGTATATGTTGCATAGATAAGCAGGTCCCTCCAGCCAAGTGGCTAGCATGGAGGCAGGCGAACTGGTGGGTGCTCTGCTTGCCCATCCCCAACCCATCATCGGTGGCAATGTTGAGATCAACAACCTGGTCGCTGGTGTCGGAGGCCTTGGCGAGAACCCATCGTCTAGGTACTGATGAACTAAAGTTTTAATAATTTGCACCGGCAAGATGGACTCATCCACATGGATCAGCAAACCTAGAACAATAAATGGCACGCTGGTAGCTCTGGCTGACACATAAACACTTTGTATATTTGCAGCAAAAACAAAAAAAAATCTACATCTTTCTTTGATGGCCTAAAACATAAACTCGACAAAGATAGCTATAGATTTATCTAATTGCCTAGAAATTTCCATCTACCAGAAGGTCCATGTTTGTCCACACTCTACCAGAAGGCTGAGGATACATAACGTTTGTGTTAATATGCATCTTTAGATAACTCTAAACAAAGACGACACCACATAGTAGTTCTAATGAGAATTTGCATGTCTTTCTCGTATGCAACGGAAATGGTCATTTATATAAGGTCTGAACAGGGGTTCAAAAAGGAAATATGGATCAGATAAGCGAAATTTTGACAGATCAGACCACCTGCCCCAGTGAAATGACAGAAAAGACCACCTCTGAGTGCAAATGTCAAAACTACTGTGGCGGCACGTTGGCCAAGCGACACGTCGCACATGCCGCCGTAGCCGGTGGCGGCAGGGCTTGCCGCCGTGAGTGGTGGCGGCATGTTGGGCAGCTTCGTCCGCGACGCCAGGTGGTGGGCCCTGCCGCCACCGGCTGTGGCGGCACGCTGACGTGGCAACATGCCTCCACCGGCTGTGGCGGCACGCTGATGTGGCATGTCAGGCCACGTCATCGTGCCGCCACAGCCGGTGGCGGCATGTTGCCACATCAGCGTGCCGCCATAGCCGGTGGCGGCAGGGCCCACCACTCGGCGTTCGTCCAACGTGCCGCCACCACTCACGGCGGCAAGTCCTGCCGCCACCGGCTACGGCGGCATGTGCGACGTGTCGCTTGGCCAGCGTGCCGCCATGGTAGTTTTGACATTTGCACTCAGAGGTGGTCCTTTCTGGCATTTCACTGGGGCAGGTGGTCTGATCTGTCAAAATAAGCCTGTAGCTCAACCCTATTTAGCATGTGTCTTAGCATTAAGTAAATATAATAAGTAGACTTGTTTATTGGAATATCCTAATGTGTGGCTCATGCCTGAAATAAAGAAAATACAAGCTATTATTTTGTGAGGAAGTCAAGCTCAAATTTAGGGAACTACCCGTCAACTCCAAGTACCTAGCCCTTTATTTCCATTGAATTACTTCAAACATGATTTTAATCCTAACCTATTCTGAAAGCATGTTTTCATATTTAGAACATGAATTATCTATACCAAGCAAATCAAATGCGGAGAGATCATACCAAGTCGATGGGCTACATAAGAAAAAAAGTAACTTTTAAAAATGGTAGAAGTGAAGACTGTAAAAATAAAATTTGAAATAACAAGCCTCATCGATTTTTATTAAGAAAAGTATCAGAACAAAGTTACTACTGACTTAAAAAATATACAAAAAAGGAAATAAGTAGTTGTAGAACACTATGGTATTTTTTGTCACTACACGATAGAATATCGAGAAATTGAAGTAAATATCTAAGTAATATATGTGAGACCATCGAGGGGAGGGACATAATGCAAAATAAGCTGACCTGTGACATAACAGATACATTGATTGTCATCTACAATACATTGATTGTCATCTACAGATAAAAATGAGCCAATTCGTTTTACTACCAGAAGTCCAGATTAGTGACCCGCATGGTGGTTTGGTTCTCTTTCTCTTCTTCTTCTTGGAATAGAAACTTACCATTGGCTGCAAAGATTGGTCGACTCTGCAAACTTGCAGTACAGCCCATCCAACAATGCAACTATGCAAGTTCATCAAAGTAGTTTCACACATAACCGGTCGACCGACAATGCAACTATGCTGAGTAGTAAGATTTGGCCTAAAGGAATGAGAAAAGATGAAAAAATGACCAAACATGTCACAAATGTACCGGGCATTGTGAGTACACGCCGAAATACTGACAGCCATCGAAGGAGCTCATTTGTGAAGAACAAAAGGCATTGATCGATAAGTTATCTGCACTACCACAGCTAAGCAGGAGTTTCTACGCCAGGTATTCGAAAACTGCACCTTCAGCTTTGCTAGCAGAGAATGCCAACGAAACAATTGTACCAAAAAAAGGCGTTTCTAGGTTTCATACCTCTAGTAGCACACAAAATGCCAACTTCAGTAGAAATTCGACACAGAAAATCTGCCCCAATCTGCTTTGGGAAATTTTCTGCAAAAAAGAGATTCAATTGCTATACACTTGAGGCACATAATATAATTCTCTTTTGTTTATCCAGAACATACACTAAATCATATTATTGGTGTATGAACAGAGGGCACTCAGTTCACCTATAACTCAAATGCCCAAGAATGAAATAATTGTTGAACAGGAAAGACATTCAGACATACTCCACTATGAGCATATGAACAGTAGTGTGAACCCATAGTAATCATTGACTAAATACACCATTTGATGGTTCATGGTCCTGAACAAATAAATAGTTTGATGCAGACCATGGATTATAATTTTCAACTACAAGTAACATGCTGCTGAAGGGTATTAAGTATTAACACACACATGAGAACTCAACACTACAGGACAGATTAGTGCATACCTTCAAAAATGTGGAGCATACTAACCCTTCTACGGTGGAAGGTGAGGAAGACATCCTGCACACAAAGAGTCAATGATAGTCTCCTATAGTGGAGAGAAGGTTATTTACAAATGCGTTTTAAAATATCTGATTTGGAGTGTATAGTTAACTCACGATTTGGAGTGGTAAAATCACGAACAACAGTAATTCTCCTTGAATCCAGCAAAAAATCCGTAAACACACAATAACCCTCAAAAATTTCAGAGATCTCTGATGTTCTTCGATGTCGATGCAACTTCTGCTTAGCCTAACATAGAGTGCGGCAAAGTTCTAAGAACCAGAAAATTAGATCAAGAAAATACTTGGTGTATGTTTATCTGTAGTGTGAAACCATAGTAATCATGCTCTGTTGCCAATTCAACAATTATTTTATGAAGGATACAACAAATAAATTCTACAGGACGGTGGCCATGTTCTCTGGCTCCTCGATTTGCTTCAAAGGAAGAACGCAAAAGGAAACCCCTCCCCTCACCGGTCTTGGGACCAGCCGAGTGCCGCGAGAGCACGCGCCTCTGGTTCCTCTTCTTGTCCCTCAACCCCATCTAGCCCCCATGAGCCCACCAACAGACCCAGCATTCCAGCCAACTCCGGATCTCCCTCCCTCTCGAAACCCCTATAAACATATGTAGATTGTAGAGTAGCACTGCATTTAGTTGAATACCAAATTCAAGACTTCCGGAATCAAATAGAGATGTATGAAATCTGGAGGCACAAACTCAGAGAATAAGTCATGCGCATGAACCCATGTTACATTAGAATCCTTCCCTACTCAAATCAGAAATGTACATAACTACGATTTGTAGTACAACCCATTCTCTAAGCTGAAAAACAATATTATATCATTTAAAAAAAATCTGATTAACATACTAAAACGCAAGTAGAAAAAAGTTACTGGTCTCATGAGGGATGTGGTTGGCGTGACCAATTTCCAGGAAAGGAAGTCGTGCAAATACATTCATAGTATCCGAATACATCTTTTGAAGACAAAAAAAAAGGAAAAACAACCTTGCACCAACGGTGGTCATGCCAAGAAATAAATATGACAAAACTTAACAGTTAAATAGAAATCTGAATATTGAATAGCTCTATTATATTTAGCATCGGCACCAAACTTGGACCGACAACTACTCCCCATCTCAAAAACCATCAATTAAGGAGACTACAAAGTTGAGAAAGAAATAAATTCCGAAGCTCAATTTATGTGCTTCGACTGCAAATCTCACCTCCGTGGAAGTCTTTCATAATATTCCAGGAAAGGTTCACTGCAGCAGTCATGCCAAAAAAATGATAAAACTTAACAGTTAAGTAGCAATCTGAATATTGAATAGCACTATTATATTTAGCATCGGCACCATCGATGACTACTCCCCATCTCAAAATCCATTTCAATTAACGATACTACAAAATTGAGAAAGAAATAAATTCGGAAGCTGAATTTATGTGTTTCGACTGCAAATCTCACCTCCGTGGAAGTCTTTCATAATATTCCGCAGTTCATGACCTGCTTCCCAGATCTATCAACAATGTGTGCTCAACTCGAAAGAAAAGTTTGTCTGGTATAACCGTGTGCTGGTAAAATAAAAAAGAAACAGCCATCACCGTCTTATCCCAAACAATTATCTTATTTGACTGTCCATCGCGTTCCTCTTTTACTCCTATAATATCCCTACCACTCACACGGTAGTTGATTCAAGCTACCACAGCATTGGGCGTGTCAATCCTAACCGGCATCGGGTACTACTTCTCTCGAGGATTGATTGAGCGTGTTAAGGACATATAAATGCGGAGACGGGAGTGGATGGATCGTACCATGATGTCCATGTGGAGCCAGTCATCGGCAAGTCGGATATTGCGCTCGGCCTCCGCGGCGAGATTGGCGTAGACTGAGGATGCGAAGGGGCTGCCGACGGCGTCCTTCCTCGCGGCACCGGCCACCTCGGACGGCCTCCCGCACCTACTGCTAGGGCTTAGTCGGGGAAGGCATCTCGCACGTATGGCCACACGCAGGCCTTGTTCGGTTATTCCCATCCCGGCGGGTTTTGTTGCCATATCCCGGTCAAACCCCGTGGTTCAGTCCCGCCGGGATGAATTCCGGCCCATCTCCATCGATGCGTTCGGTTAATTCCAGGGCGAGAAATTTCCCGGCCCAATCCACCCCGATCTCCTCCAAACCACGGGGGAAAGAAAAATCGTCTCCTACCCCGTGGAACCGTTCCCCGAAGCGACCAAAAAAAGTCCTCTCGCAAGTTGAGCGGCGGAAGCAACGACGACGCATCCTGGAACGGGGGCGGCGGCGAGGCGTCGGAGGCGACGCGTCCTGCAGACTGCAGCTAATGGCGGCGGCGACGACGCGTCCTGGATCGAGGGCGGCAACGACGTCTCCTGCAGCCGGCGGCAGCGCCGCGTCCTGGATCCGGCGGCGACGGTGACACGTCCTGGAGCGGCCGCTGGCGGCGCCGCGTCCTTGATCCGACGGTGACGCGTGCTGGAGCCGGCGGTGCCGCGACCCGTCCTGTAGCTGACGGCGGCGCGTATTCTACGTGAGCAAGTCGCGCTGCGCGTGTGTGACGACGAGAGGTTGGGCCGAAGCGGCCTAGGCCCAGGTGCGAAACGGTAGTACGACAAGGACGACCAAATTTGTTGACGTATCAAGGATTGGCAGAATAAGGACTATGTTTAGTCTTTTTAAGTAGTAGAGATTATGATTCACTATCGAAGGCGTACGTTGGCTGGCTGAATGAAAACTTGTTGAGGAAATACTTAAAAAACGTCTTAGTAGTTGCAAAGGAAAATTAACATCCCTCCGGAGAATATTAGTTCTCATAAATTCAGTATTTACGAATATGATGTTGTATATGCTTTTTTTTTCTTCCAGTTACCCAAAAAATTCTTGCATAGATTGGATTACTACCTATCAAGATTCTTTTGCAAGTGGATAGTGAGAAGAAAAAATATCGATTGACAAAATGGAGTGTTGTTTGCCGTCTAAAAGATCAAGATGAACTTAGTGTTCATGATTTTGAAGTTAAAAATAGGGCATTGCTAGGGAAATGGATGGCTAGGTTGTTAACTGAGAATAGTGTTTGACAACAACTATTGAGGAAAAAATATGTGGGCTCAAACGCAATCTTTCAGGTTATTTAGAAACTAGGTGATTCGCATTTTTGGGCTGGCATTATGTCAACTAATAAGCACTTTTTTCTATAAGGTTCTTTCTCCATTAGAAATGGGTCAAAGATGCGGTTCTGAAAGGATAGATGGTTGGGAACAACCCCTTTTCGCGAACAATATCCAGCCTTGTACAATATTATTCGATATAAGGGAGATACCTTGCAGAAGGTGATGAAAACTTTTCCGACCTCTATGACGTTTAGGTGTGATCTTATTGTTCCTCGCCTAGCTGTTTGGAATGAATTGCTACAACGGTTAGCTTCAATCCAGTTGGTTCAGGGAACTGATGAATTTGATCGGAGTCTCACCAAGAATGATTTATTCTCGGTAAGATCCATGTACAAAGCATTAATTACACCCACTCAATCGGTTGTCAACAATAAATTCATCTGAAAGATGAAGATACCTCTGAAAACAAAGGTCTTTGTACGGTATCTTTATCGGGGTGTGATTCTGACTAAAGATAACCTTGCAAAGCGCAACTGGCAGGACTGCACGAAATGTGTTTTCTGTCACGAAGAAGAAACAATAAAACACCTTTTCTTTAACCGTCAGATTGTTAGGTCTTTATGATCAATCATACGTCCTCATGGATTTTCCTCCTCATGGATTTTCCTCCTCAGCCGTTTCTTGAGAATCGAACAGCTTCTTGGAGCACCCATATTTTGAGGCCGGCTCATCCTCCGTCCGCCTCCTCCTCCGACTGTCCCTCTTGGGCCGCCGGGATCTGAAGCTCTTCCCTGATGCCCAAAACTTTCAGGTCGTGTCTTGCTTTCGGCCCATCTTTGGTCCGGTCCGGCATGTTGAGAAGAGTGCCAAGCAAGCTCTCGCACACGTTCTTTGTAATATGCATGACATCAAGGCAGTGAGGTGTATCGAGAATTTTCCAGTACGGCAAGTCCCAAAACACGGACCTCCTTTTCCATACACCAATGAGCGCGCGTCCGTTGCCTTTTTCTTCTTCTTCTCTCCAGGCTTTTGACGTATCTTTCCCGGCGGAGGGCACTCCTTCCAACCTTTCAGTAATGTATCGATCTCTTCGCCGCTCTTCTTCCGTGGAGGTCCTCGGGGTTCATTTGTACCATCGAACAGATCTCCACGGGTCAGTCTTCGTAGCCACCTTCGATGCCCCATGTAAACTGTTTTCGAAGAGCCGGGATCCTTACCAAGCTGCAAAAACATCGTCTCTTCCATGCACGACACATGCCTTGTGTCCATGGCACACCTGGCACGAAATGTAACCGTATCCGAGGTAGTCCTGCACCGTCGTGATCAACGCGGCTCTCAAAGGGAAATATTCTTCCGCGATGGCGTCCCATGTATCTACCCCTTCCTCCGCCCACAACGTTTCAAGCTCCTCCTTTAATAGTTTGAGATACATGTTGATATCGTTTCCTGGCTGTGTCGGCCCTTGAATTAGCATACTCATCTGTATGTACTTCCTCTTCATGCACAGCCAGGGCGGGAGGTTGTAGATCCATACAAACACGGGCCATGTGCTATGTGTGCTGCTCTGGTTTCCGAACGGATTGAATCCGTCCGTGCTCGCACCCAACCTGATGTTTCTGGGTTCTGCCCCAAAACTTCCGAATTCATTGTCTAATGCTTTCCACTGGCTTGCATCCGAAGGGTGTGTCAGCACTGGGTGCTCAATCCGATCTTCATCATTCAACACTGCCTCCTTTCTTTCAGCGTGCCAGCGCATGAGCTTTGCTTCCTTGCGGTCCGCGTAGAATCGTTGCAGCCAGGGGGCGAGCGGGAAGTACCACACAACTTTCCGAGGAGCTTTCTTCTTCCCTTTCTTGTACCGTTCAGCGTCACACACAGGACATTTGGTCTTGTCCACGTGCTCCTTGCGATACATGATA
Organism: Lolium multiflorum; assembly: GCA_030979885.1. Taxonomy (NCBI): domain Eukaryota; kingdom Viridiplantae; phylum Streptophyta; class Magnoliopsida; order Poales; family Poaceae; genus Lolium; species Lolium multiflorum. The sequence continues at coordinate 238,627,875 of CM061753.1, forward strand.
CAGTCGTGGAGGCGTGATACTTTTCGTGGGGTAAGTCGAGAGGGCACGTGATTCTCTTGGCCTCGGCTAGACTACCAGGACACGTGTTCCCGGCAGGAAGGAGATCTTTCACGTATTCCAGGATGTCGTCGACGCTTGTGTCCGTCCATCCGTGTTTCGCCTTCATCTGCAGCACATCGAGAGCTACTCTCAAGCGAGACTCCCCCAACCCGCGACCTGAGTCGTACAACGGAGTATTCGAGTCTATCTCCGTTGCTCAAGCTTTGATTTCCGCTTGGCGCCTTTCGTCTTTTCGAGAAGCAGATCTTGAAGATGAGGGTCCCGCACGACTGAAGCTAGCGGCACCTCTTCGTCGTCGTCAAGGTTATTGTCATCGTCAAGGTTATTATCGTCGTCAAGGTTATCGTCTTCTGCGACAAACTCTTCATCGTCATCAATGTCATGATGCCCTCCTTCTTGCCGGCCATTATTACCACCTGCTGCCGTCGCCCCATTGACCTCCGCGCCATCATCGCTCATCCATTGAGTGTGTCCATGCATGAAACCATTAGTGAGCAGGTGCCCCTGCAATTTTCCTGAATACGGGTCAAACCATTTCCCTCGTTTGCATCTCCGGCACGGACACAATACCTCCGTGCGTTTATTTTCATACATGTCGATGATCGCGTGTTTCAGATATCTCATCACGATGCTTTCACTCATCTCGATAACCATTATCGCCTGCATGGTAAGATTACATAATTGATTAGAACCATGCATCCGTCGGTAGTTTTCACGGAAAATTTCGGCATGACCTTCCTACACGGTAGGACATAGGAGCGCCAGAAATGTGCCAAAACGGAAACTTGAAGAATCAACATTTCGGCGCAACGTTGGCAACTCATTTTCAACGCCAACACACACACAAGCACAAGCACAACATATATATATATGCCACACACGAGAGCTTTGCTTCAAATGTCCAACATACGTCGATTTCATTCCTCAATTTGTTCATTAATCACCTATTTGTTTGATATAATTGTCGACGAGATCGAGACGACGCGCCGCGACAATGGCGTATGGAAGCCGACTTTCTAGATCTAGATCTAGATTGAGCGGTCAACGCGGGATAGTAGATCTAGATCTACATAGGGGGATGTGGGAGATGCATGTAGGAAGGGAAGATTTGCTCAAAAAATATGATTTTGTTTGGTCAAATTAGCTAAATTGGGGATAGAAATAGGCAAAAATGAGCTGGGTTGGGAGAAGGCTCGGGTTGTGTGGATAAGTGGAGTGTAGTGAGTGTGTGAGTGAGTGTGCTGGTTGGTGGCTGAAATAACTCCCAGGTTATTGCCGGCGCACCTGGGCCGTGGTGCGCCGGCAATATATACCCCATCCGGCTATAGTTGCTCCGGGCCAGGCCCAGGAAACACTGCCGGCGCACCAGCCCAGGAGCACGCCGGCAACATCAAATTACCGCCGGCGCGCTCCTGGGCTGGTGCGCCGGCAGTGTTTCCTGGGCCTGGCCCGAATCGGCCGAGCCCATGCCAGGAATTTGCCCCGGCGCGTCTTCTCCGGAGGTGCGCCGGCAGTATGCCTGCATCGCCGGCGCGGCGACTTCCTGGTGCGCCGGCAACACCTTCCACCGGCGCACGTCCTAGGTGGTGCGCCGGCACGTTTTTCCTCCACCTATAAGCTTTTTCCTAGTAGTGAGTTAACACAAGTGTTTGCTTCTAAGATAGAAAGAAGTGGGTAAACTGACTCAACAGAAAGTAAAAGAATGGCCCTTCGCAGAGGGAAGCATGGATTACTATTTTTGTGCTAGAGCTTTTGTTTTTAAAACATAGAAACAATTTTTTCAACGGTAGTAATAATTCATATGTGCTATGCATAATACTTCCTACAAGTTGCATGTCTCATGCATAGAGTACTAATAGTGCTCGCACCTTGTCCTACTTAGCACGGATTATCATCGCATAACATATGTTTCAACCAAGTGTCACAAAGGGGTACCTCTATGCCGCCTGTACAAGTGTCTAAGGAGAAAGCACGCATTGGATTTCTCGCTTTTGATTATTCTCAACTTATACATCCATACCGGGACAACATAGATAACAAATAATGGACTCCTCTTTTAATGCTTAAGCATTCAACAACAGTTAGTATTCTCATAAGAGATTGAGGTTGTATGTCCAAACTGAAACTTCCACCATGATACATGGCTTTAGTTGGCGGCCCAATGTTCTTCTCTAACATATGCATACTCAAACCATTTGATCATGAAATCGCACTTACTTCAGACAAGACGAACATGCATAGCATCTCACATGATATCCAACAAAGGTAAAGTTGATGGCGTCCCCAGAAACATGGTTACCGCTCAACAAGCAACTTATAAGAATTAAGACACATAACTACATATTCATCACCACAATAGTTTTTAAGCTATTTGTCCCATGAGCTATATATTGTAAAGGTAAAGGAATGAAATTTTAAAGGTAGCACTCAAGTAATTTACTTTGTAATGGCAGAAAAATACCACATAGTAGGTAGATATGGTGGACACAAATGGCATGGGTTTTGGCTCAAGGTGTTTGGATGCACGAGAAGCATTTCCTCTCAGTACAAGGTTTGGGCTAGCAAGGTTGTTTGAAGCAAACACAAGTATGAACAGGTACAGCAAAACTCACACAAGAACATATTGCAAGCATTATAAGAATCTACACTGTCTTCCTTGTTGTTCAAAACACTTTACCCAAAAATATCTAGACTTAGAGAGACCAATCATGCAAACCAAATTAAACAAGCTCTACGGTAGTTCTTCATTAATAGATTAAACTACATGATGCAAGAGCTTAAACATGATCTATGAGAGCTCAAACAATTGCCAAGTTGCCAAACCATATGCAGCATTTTCCGATTCCAACCAAATAGCAATTTAACGAAGCAATTTCAGCTTTCGCCATGAACATTAAAGCACAATTAAGAACACAAGTGTTCCATATGGAAAAACGGAGTGTAATATCTCCAATATAAGAATGGTGGGATCCAAATTTATTAAAACCAAACAAAAACAAAAACAAACCGACGCTCCAAGTAAAGAACATAAGATGTGATGGAATAAAAATATAGTTTCACTAGAAGTGACCTGATAATGTTGTCGGTGAAGAAGGGGATGCCTTGGGCATCCACAAGCTTAGATGCTTGAGTCTTCTTAAAATATGCAGGGATGAACCACCGGGGCATCGCCAAGCTTAGACCTTTCACTCTTCTTGATCATAGTATATCATCCTCTTCTCTTGACCCTTGAAAACTTCCTTCACACAAACTTCAAGCAAAATCATTAGAGGGTTAGTGTATAACCAAAATTCACATATTCAGAGGTGACACAATCATTCTTAACACTTCTGGACATTGCACAAAGCTTCTGAAAGTTAATGGAACAAAGAAACTTATTCAACATAGCAAAAGCGGCAATGCGAAATAAAAGACAGAATCTGTCAAAAACAGAACAGTCCGTAAAGATGAATCTGGCAGGGGCACTTAACTTGCTCAAATGGAAAAACTCAAAACTAATGAAAGTTGCATACATATCTGAAGATCACGCTCGTAAATTTGCAGATTTTTTCGATTTTTTTACAGAGACTTCTGCGAGAATTCGTGACAGACAGCAATGCTGTTTCTGCGCAGCGATCCAAATCTATCATCAACTTTAGCATAGAAACTTTACTTGGCACAAAAACATGATAAGGAGAGGTTGCTACAGTAGTAAACAACTTCCAAGACTCAAAAATACAGTAAATAAAACGAAACTAGGGTTATCTCCCAAGAAGTGCTTTTCTTTAACGCCTTTCAGCTAGGCGCAGAAAGTGCAAATCAGGTAACATCAAGAGATGAAGCAAAAGAGAGCATCAAGAAGCAAATCCAAAACACATTTAAGTCTAACCCACTTCCTATGAAAAGAAATATTGTACACAAATAAATTCATGAAGAACAAAGTGACAAGCATAGGAAGACAAAACACGAGTAAGTTCAAGATTCTCAACATAAAGAGGGGAAACTTAATATTATTAAGATGCATATAACCATGTTTCCCTCTCTCATAATAATTTGCAGTAGCATCATGAACAAACTCAACAATATAACTATCACATACAACATTCTTGTCATGAGCTACATGCATAAAATTATTACTCTCCACATAAGCATAATCAATTTTATTAGTTGTAGTGGGAGCAAATTCAATAAAATAGCTATCATTATTATTCTCATCACCATAATCATCATACATAGGAGGCATATTGTAATCATAATTAACTTTCTCCTCAATAGTAGGTGGACTGAAAATATCATATTCATTTTTGCAAGCATCATATATAGGAGGTAATGTATCATCAAAGTAAATTTTCTCCTCCATGCTTGGGGGACTAAAAATATCACAACCCGCTTCCCCAAGCTTAAATTCTTCCATAGCATTAGCAATAATAGTGTTCAAAGAGTTCATACTAATAACATTGCCATTAGCATGCATATAAAGCTCCATAGGTTTTTTAATTTTCTCTTCAAACACCTCATGTCCTAATTCAAGATAAAGTTCATAAAGATCTCTAATTTTTTTGTTGTTTTCCATTAAGCCTAACTAGTGAAAATAAAAACAAGTACAGGACTAGACATGATTAAAAAAATTAAATGCAAGTAACTAATTTTTTTGTGTTTTTAATATGAAGCAAACAAGACAGTAAATAAAAAATAAAGTAAAGCAAGACAAAAACAAAGTAAAGAGATTGGAAGTGGAGACTCCCCTTGAAGCGTGTCTTGATCTCCCCGGCAACGGCGCCAGAAATTTAAGCCTTGATGCGCGTAGATATACACGTCCGTTGGGAACCCCAAGAGGAAGGTATGATGCGCACAGCGGCAAGTTTCCCTCAGTATGAAACCAAGGTTATCGAACCAGTAGGAGCCAAGAAGCACGTGAAGGTTGTTGGTGGAGGAATGTAGTGCGGCGCAACACCAGTGAAACCAGCGCCAACGTGAAACCTGCACAACACAATCAAAGTACTTTGCCCCAACGTAACAGTGAGGTTGTCAATCTCACCGGCTTGCTGAAAACAAAGGATTGAACGTATCGAGTGGACGATGGTGTTTGTTTGCAAAGAACAGTAAAAACAGAGATTGCAGTAGAATGTATTCAGATGTAAAAGAATGGACCGGGGTCCACAGTTCACTAGAGGTGTCTCTCCAATAAGATAACTAACATGCTGGTGAACAAATTACAGGCGGGCAATTGACAAATAAAGATTCAATACATATCAACGATGATTACTATATGATTTAATCAGGGCATTACGACAAAGTACATAGACCGCTATCCAGCATGCATCTATGCCTAAATAATCCACCTTCAGGTTATCATCCGAACCCCTTCCGGTATTAAGTTGTAAACAACAGATAATTGCATTAAGTATGGTGCGTAATGTAATCAACACAAATATCCTTAGACAAAGCATCGATGTTTTATCCCTAGTAGCAACAACACATCCACAACCTTAGAACTTTCTGTCACTGTCCCAGATTCAATGGAGGCATGAACCCACTATCGAGCATAAATACTCCCTCTTGGAGTTACAAGTATCAACTTGGCCAGAGCCTCTACTAGCAACGGAGAGCATGCAAGAACATAAACAACACATATATGATAGATTGATAATCAACTTAACATAATATTATATATTCATCGGATCCCGCCAAACACAACATGTGGCATTACAAATAGATGATCTTGATCATGTTAGGCAGCTCACAAGATCTATAACAATGATAGCACAAGCGGAGAAGACAACCATCTAGCTACTGCTATGGACCCATAGTCCAAGGATGAACTACTCACGAATCAATCCGGAGGCGGGCATGATGATGTAGAGCCCCTCCGGATGATTCCCCTCTCCGGCAGGTGCCGGAGGCGATCTCCTGAATCCCCGAGATGGGATTCGCGACGGCGGCCTCTCTGGAAGGTTTTCCGTATCGTGGCTCTCGTACTGGGGTTTCGCGACGAAGGCTATTTGTAGGCGGAAGGGTAGGTCAAGTGGCGTCACGAGGGGCCCACACAACAGGCCGGCGCGGCCAGGGCCCAGGCCGCGCCGCCCTGGTGTGTCGCCACCTCGTGGCCCCACTTCGTCTCCCTTTCGGTCTTCTGAAGCTTCGTGTAAAAATAGGCCCCGGGGCGTTGATTTCGTCCAATTCCGAGAATATTTCCTTACTAGGATTTCTGAAACCAAAAACAGCAGAAAACAGCAACTGGCACTTCGGCATCTTGTTAATAGGTTAGTGCTGGAAAATGTATAATAATGCTGTAAAGTATGTATAAAACATTCAAGTATTGTAATAAAAGTAGCATGGAACATAAGAAATTATAGATACGTTTGAGACGTATCAATGGGTTTAACAGTCGACATGTTAAGAGAGTCCGATACAGGATTCCACGGCATCATACCGACTCGGCCCGCTTATTCTCTAGGCAAAACAACACTGGATGTAGTTTTTGGCTCACCTAGCAACTTCAGGAAGGAGAAAATCGAGTTTGAGGTAGTTGACTGGGAATCTCAGTACCATGCCATCCTCGGCAGACCCGCCTTTGCCAAATTTATGGCTGTACCTCATTACGCGTACCTAAAACTGAAGATGCCCGGCAATAACGGGACCCGATAAGTGTCCATGGGAGCTTTGCTCGATCAGACACTTGCGATAGGGAGTTCCAGAAGATCGCCTCGAAGTTCGGTGCCAAGGAAGAACTCAACGCGATCGATGCTACTACGGATCATACGCAACCACCAGCCGACAATCGAAACGTAAGATCCGATGAGTTTGATACCGCAAAGGAAGCCAAGAAGTTGCAGGTGCATCCCAGTGACCCGAAGAAAACAATCAATACATCGGTTGACCTTACGGTCGCATAGGAAGGCACGCTCATCGAGTTCCTCCGTGAGCGCTGGGAGATATTTGCATGGGAACCATCCGACATGCCAGGTATCCCCAGGGAACTCGCTGAGCACGCCCTTAATGTTGACCCGACCGCCAAACCAGTGCAGCAGTCAATGCGCCGATTCTCCGAACCAAAGAGAAGAGCGATCGGCGAGGAAGTCAATCGACTCCGTAAAGCAGGATTCATTCGGGAGCTCAAGGAAGCCGAGTGGGTGGCCAACCCCGTCATGGTGCCAAAAAAGGACACCACTGCTCTGCGCATGTGTATCGATTACACCGGCCTCAACAAACACTGCCCAAAGGACCACTTCCCGCTGCCTCGTATTGATCAGATAGTCGACTCCATAGCTGGATGCGATTGCCTCTCCTTCCTTGATGCGTACTCCGGATATAATCAGATCAAGTTGAAGAAAGAAGACCAGGAGTTAACCGTGTTCATCACCCCACATGACGTTTTTTTTTTTGCAACGTCATGACCTTTGGGCTGAAAAACGCGGGATCAACTTATCAACGTTGCATGCAAGCTTGCCTTGGGGAGCAAATCGGAAGGAACATCGAGGTCTACATCGACGATATCATGGTAAAAATAAAGCACGCTGCCACTCTCATCGATGATTTGCGTGAAACCTTCGACAATCTGGACAAATACAAGATCAAGTTGAACCCGAAGAAATGCTTCTTCGGGGTGCCAGGAGGACAAGTACTCGGCTACTTCATCTCAGCAAGGGGAATAGAAGCTAACCCTTTGAAGATCAAGGCTATCCTCGACATGGAACCGCCAAAGAATCTGCACCAAGTGCAGCAGTTGGCAGGACGGCTCGCGGCACTCAGCAGATTCATCGCCAAGCTAGGGGAAAAAGCTCTACCTTTCTACAACTTGATGAAAAAATCAGAAAAATTCGAGTGGACAAAGGAGGCGCAGGAATCCTTCGACAATCTGAAGAAAATTTTATCGACATCCCCAGTCCTTGTGACCCCCCGTGAGAAAGAAACACTGCTCATGTATATAGCTGCGACAGCCCAAGTCTTCAGCAGCGTCTTGGTCGTCGAACGAGAAGAAGCGGGGAGAGTTCACGGCGTGCAGAGGCCTGTTTATTACCTCAGTGAAGTGCTCACACCGGCAAGACAGAGGTATCCCCATCATCAGAAGCTGGCATATGCGGTATGGAGGTCAGCGCGTAAGCTGCGGCACTACTTCACAGAGCACCCGGTTGTGGTCGTGAGCGAAGCACCATTGAAGAAAATAATGACTAACCCAGAAGCCACGGGTCGAGTGTCTCAATGGGCGATCGAGATAGCACCACACGACATAACTTACGTCAATCGGACCGCGATAAAATCCCAAATCCTCCCACTTCGTGGCAGATTGGATCCAATCGCAAACGCCGGCAGCACCCGACATGTCGGGGTCATGGACAATGTACTTCGATGGGTCAAAACGAAGCACAGGAGCAGGAGCCGGGGTGGTGCTAATATCTCCGCAGGGAGATAAGATGAAGTACATACTACGTATGAATTTCCCCCTGCCGACGAATAACGAAGCAGAATATGAGGCGCTATTACATGGGATGAAGATGGCTAAGGCATGCGGGGCAACTCGCTTGGAAATCTACAGAGATTCAAATCTGGTCGTACAGCAGTCGATGAACCTGTGTGACGCGGTCAGCGACAACATGATCGCCTACAGGCAGTTATACCAGAACATGGAAGCCAAATTCGAAGGGTGTGAGCTTAAACATATCGGCAGAGCCAGCAACGAGGAAGCCGACACTCTGGCAAATATCGGGTCCATGTGCTCTCCCATCCCAGACGGAGTGTTTTACGAAGTGATCACTCAGCGATCGATAAAAGAAAAGGCGTCGGCACCACCAAAACCGTCGGCTGGTGAATCAGAGGCAAGCCCGCAGCAAGCTGTCGAAGAATCCCCAACTTCTTCTGCTGCACAAGTCCTCCTCCTCGAACCTCTATGGACCAAGCCGTTCCTAGCGTATCTAACAAGGCAAGAATTACCAGAGGACCCAATAGAAGCGAAACGAATCGTCAGAAGATCGAAAGCCTTCACCATAAGAAACGGTGAACTATACAAGCGCAGCATTTCCGGTATTTTCCAAAGATGCATAGCCATTGACGATGGAAAAGCACTGTTGCATGAGATACATGAAGGAACCTGCGGACATCACGCAGGAAGCAGGGCCCTTGTGGCAAAAGCCTTTAGAGCAGGATTTTAATGGCCAACAGCAGCTTCGGATGCTCGAGATCTGGTCATGAAGTGTGACCCCTGTCAGCGGTTTTCCTCGAAACCGCACGCTCCTACAACGGACCTAATGACGATACCTCTGGCATGGCCTTTCGCTCAATGGGGGCTCGACCAAGTCGGACCGCTACCAAGATCGTCGCCTGGAGGACACACGTACTTATTGGTCGCAGTCGACAAATTCACGAAGTGGATCGAGGCAGTGCCAGTACGGGATCAGACGGCAAAAACAGCAGTTCAATTTTTTAAAGGAATAACCTGCCGATTCGGCATGCCTCACAGTATCGTTACAGATAATGGGACTAATTTCGACTCAAAAGAGTTTCGGAAATTTTGTGATGATGGAGGAATCAAACTAAAGTTTGCATCAGTGGCTCACCCGCAGACCAATGGCCAGGTGGAAAGGATCAACGGTCTAATCGGGGATGGTATTAAGAAACGCCTTACAGGCGCGGCCGGAGCCTGGGTCGAAGAGTTACCATCTGTACTTTGGAGCCTGCGTACCACACCTAACAGGTCGACTCAATACACCCCGTTCTTCTTGGTACACGGAGCCGAAGCAGTATTGCCAGCCGACGTTCGGTTCGAAGCTCCTCGAGTAACAGCATACACAGAAGCCTCTTCCAACATTGCATTACAAGACGCTGTAGACCTCCTTGACGAAGCCCGAGACATTGCTTTAGCCAGAACCACAGCGTATCAACAGGCGTTAAAGAATTATCACAGCCGACGAATACGCAACCGAAGCTTTAACGTCGGAGATATGGTACTTCGGTTGAAGCAAGAGAGACCCTCGAAACTCGAGTCCCCATGGGAAGGACCTTATATCATCACTGAAGTGATACCAGGAGGAGCATACCGGCTCAAAAACCCAACTTCAGGAAAAGATGTTGGGAATCCATGGAACATCGCACACTTGCGACGGTTCTATACATAGGATATTACTGCTTTTTATTGTTCAACAGCCCTTAAAGTTACTTTTGAGATATGAATAAAATTTTAATCAGGTTTTCTGCCTCTTTTTCTCAATTCAGGCCCTACCACCCGAACAGGTCGACTGCAGCCCTTACCTTCGGCTCTTACTCCCATCGGGAGCGCTGGCCCAAAAAACACGCAGTGTCATTTGATGGCGTGTAACTCACACGTTCGTTGTGAACCCCAAGAGGAAGGTATGATGCGCACAGTAGCAAGTTTTCCCTCAGAAAGAAACCAAGGTTTAATCGAACCAGGAGGAGCCAAGAAGCACGTTGAAGGTTGATGGTGGCGAAATGTGATGCGCGCAACAACAGGGATTTCGGCGCCAACGTGGAACCCGCACAACACAACCCAAGTACTTTGCCCCAACGAAACAGTGAGGTTGTCAATCTCACCGGCTTGCTGTAACAAAGGATTAACCGTATTGTGTGGAAGATGATTGTTTGCAAGAAAACAGTAAACAAGTATTGCAGTAGATTATATGCGATGTAAAGAATAGGACCGGGGTCCACAGTTCACTAGAGGTGTCTCTCCCATAAGATTAAAGCATGTTGGGTGAACAAATTACAGTCGGGCAATTGACAAATAGAAAAGGGCATAACAATGCATATACATGATATGATAAATATAGTGAGATTTAATTGGGCATTACGACAAAGTACATAGACCGCCATCCAACTGCATCTATGCCTAAAAAGTCCACCTTCAGGTTATCATCCGAACCCCATTCAGTATTAAGTTGCAAAGCAAGACAATTGCATTAAGTATGGTGCGTAATGTAATCGACAACTACATCCTTAGACATAGAATCAATGTTTTATCCCTAGTGGCAGCAGCACATCACAACCTTAGAACTTTCTGTCACTGTCCCAGGTGTCAATGAAGGCATGAACCCACTATCGAGCATAAATACTCCCTCTTGGAGTTAAGAGCAAAAACTTGGCCAGAGCCTCTACTAATAACGGAGAGCATGCAAGATCATAAACAACACATAAACAATAGATTGATAATCACCATAACATAGCATTCTCTATCCATCGGATCCCGACAAACACAACATATAGAATTACAGATAGATGATCTTGATCATGTTAGGCAGCTCACAAGATCCAACAATGAAGCACAATTAGGAGAAGACGACCATCTAGCTACTGCTATGGACCCATAGTCCAGGGGTGAACTACTCACTCATCACTCCGGAGGCGACCATGGTGGTGTAGTGTCCTCCGGAGATGAATCCCCTCTCCGGCAGGGTGCCGGAGGCGATCTCCTGAATCCCCGAGATGGGATTCGGCGGCGGCGTCTCCGGAAGGTTTTCCGTATCATGGCTCTCGGTACTGGGGTTTTCGCGACGGAGGCTATTTGTAGGCGGAAGGGCAGGTCAAGAGGCGGCACGAGGGGCCCAGGGGACGGGCCGCGCGGCAGGCCTGGGCCGCGCCGCCTGTCACCTGGCCACCTCGTGGCCCACTTCGACTCCCCTTCGGTCTTCCGGAAGCTTCGTGCAAAAATAGGACCCGGGCGGTGATTTCGTCCAATTCCGAGAATATTTCCTTACTAGGATTTCTGAAACCAAAAACAGCAGAAAACAGCAACTGGCTTTCGGCATCTTGTTAATAGGTTAGTTCCAAAATGCGTAAATACGACATATAATGTGCATAAAACATGTAGGTATCATCAATAAAGTAGCATGGAACATAAGAAATTATCGATACGTTGGAGACGTATCAGCATCCCCAAGCTTAGTTCTGCTCGTCCCGAGCAGGTAAAACGATAACAAAGATAATTTCTGAAGTGACATGCCATCATAATCTTGATCATACTATTTGTAAACATATGTAATGAATGCAGCGATCAAAACAATGGTAATGACATGAGTAAACAACTGAATCATAAAGCAAAGACTTTTCATGAATAGTACTTCAAGACAAGCATAAATAAGTCTTGCATAAGAGTTAACTCATAAAGAAATAAATCAAAGTAAAGGTGTTGAAGCAACACAAAGGAAGATTAAGTTTCAGCGGTTGCTTTCAACTTATAACATGTATATCTCATGGATATTGTCAACATAAAGTAATATAACAAGTGCAATATGCAAGTATGTAGGAATCAATGCACATTTCACACAAGTGTTTGCTTCTTAAGGTGGAGGGAGATAGGTAAACTGACTCAACAATAAAAGTAAAAGAATGGTCCTTCAAAGAGGAAAGCATCGATTGATGTATTTGTGCTAGAGCTTTTATTTTGAAAACATGAAACAATTTTGTCAACGGTAGTAATAAAGCATATGAGTTATGTAAATTATATCTTACAAGTTGCAAGCCTCATGCATAGTGTACTAATAGTGCCCGCACCTTGTCCTACTTAACTTGGACTACCGGATCTTCGCAATGCCATGTTTCAACCAAGTGTCACAAAGGGGTACCTCCATGCCGCCTGTAAAAAGGTCTAAGGAGAAAGCTCGCATTTTGGATTTCTCGCTTTTGATTATTCTCAACTTAGACATCCATACCGGGACAACATGGACAACAGATAATGGACTCCTCTTAAATGCATAAGCATGTAGCAACAATTATTATTCTCATATGAGATTGAGGATATATGTCCAAAACTGAAACTTCAACCATGATTCATGGCTTTAGTTAGCGGCCCAATGTTCTTCTCTAACAATTTGCATGCTCCAATCATTAAGGTGATAGATCCTTCAGACAAGACGGACATGCATAGCAACTCACATGATATTCAACAATAGTTGATGGCGTTCCCCAGAAGCATGGTTATCGCACAACAAGCAACTTAATAAAAGATAAAGTGCATAAGTACATATTCAATACTACGATAGTTTTTAAGGCTATTTTGTCCCATGAGCTATATATTGCAAAGGTGAATGATGGAATTTTAAAGGTAGCACTCAAGCAATTTACTTTGGAATGGCGGAGAAATACCATGTAGTAGGCAGGTATGGTGGACACAAATGGCATAGTAGTTGGCTCAAGGATTTGGATGCATGAGAAGTATTCCCTCTCGATACAAGGTTTAGGCTAGCAAGGTTATTTGAAGCAAACTCAAGGATGAACCGGTGCAGCAAGACTCACATAAAAGACATATTGTAAACATTATAAGACTCTACACCGTCTTCCTTGTTGTTCAAAACTCAATACTAGATATTATCTAGACCTTAGAGAGACCAAATATGCAAATCAAATTTTAGAAAGCTCTATGTATTTCTTCATTGATGGGTGCAAAGTATATGATGCAAGAGCTTAAACATGAGCACAACAATTTCCAAGTATCACATTATCCAAGACATTTTAGAATTACTACATGTAGCATTTTCCAATTCCAACCATATAACAATTTAACGAAGAAGAAACTTCGCCTTGAACATTATGAGTAAAGCCTAAGGACATATTTGTCCATACGCAACAGCGGAGCGTGTCTCTCTCCCACAAAGTGAATGCTAGGATCCATTTTATTCAAACAAAAACAAAAACAAAAACAAACCGACGCTCCAAGTAAAGAACACAAGATGTGATTGAATAAAAATATAGTTTCAGGGAGGAACCCGATGATGTTGTCGATGAAGAAGGGGATGCCTTGGACATCCCCAAGCTTAGACGCTTGAGTCTTCTTAAAATATGCAGGGATGAACCACGGGGGCATCCCCAAGTTAGAGCTTTCACTCCTCTTGATCATAGTATATTGTACTCCTCTCTTGACCCTTGAAAACTTCCTTCACACCAAACTTCAAGCAAACTCATTAGAGGCTTAGTGCACAATTAATAATTCACACATTCAGAGGTGACACAATCATTCTTTACACTTCTGGACATTGCATAAAGCTACTGGACATTAATGGATCAAGAAATTCATCCAACATAGCAAAAGAGGCAATGCGAAATAAAAGGCAGAATCTGTCAAAAACAGAACAGTCCATAAAGACGAATTTTAAAATGGCACCAGACTTGCTCAAATGGAAAAACTCAAAACTAATAAAAGTTGCGTACATATCTGGGGATCACGCTCGTAAATTGGCAGATTTTCGAATTTTCTACAGAGACTTGTGCTCAGATTCGTGACAGACAGCAATGCTGTTTCTGCGCAGCGATCCCAAATATAACATCAACTTTGACATAGAAAGTTTACTTGGCACAAAAACATGATAAGGAGAGGTTGCTACAGTAGTAAACAACTTCCAAGACTCAAATATAAAACAAAGTACTGTAGTAAAAACATGGGTTGTCTCCCATAAGCGCTTTTCTTTAACGCCTTTCAGCTAGGCGCAGAAAGTGCAAATCAAGTAACATCAAGAGTAGAAGCATCAACATTATTATTTTTCATGCAAACACAACTTGTTGCAGAGGGGTACTTTAGGTGCTCCATTATCTAAATTTTCTATGGTGGTGCTAGGGGTTTTAGCAATTTTAGGCCTATAATAATTCTTTTGTTTAGGCACTTTAGAGGCATACATGAATTTTTGCTCTTTACCCACATAAGCTTTCTCATTATACTTGAGAGAAGAAAAGGTTGAACCCAAGGTTCCCATAGCTTTTTCAAGTTCATCAATCCTATTGGTTTGATTATCATGAACAACACAAGTTCCTAGGACACTAATTCTTTCATCAATTCCTCCTAGGGATTTATCAAGTTCATCAGTTTTATCCAATAACATTTCCAATTTAGTTTCAATACTTGGAAAATTTTTCTCTATGGTTTCCAATTTTTTCATAACATCCTCAAGAGAGATTTCAATTTTAACTTCATTAACAGGTGGTATTCCGACAAGACTCTCAATGATGCAACTAGCTTCTAAAGCGGGAGTACCTAGGAAATTACCTCCCGAAAGAGTATCAAGAACATACCTATTCCAACTAGATAAACCAACGTAAAAGTTCCTAAGAAGGATAGTGGTGGAGTGTTTCTTAATGCACTTATGATGAGCATTACTAATTCTGTTCCAAGCGTCTTTAAAACTTTCTCCACCTTGTTGCTTAAAAGAACGAACTTCAACTTCAGGATTACTCATGATAGCAGTAGTAAAAGTAACTAAGTAAATAAAGGCAAGTAACTAATTTTTTTGTGTTTTTGATATAGAGAGCGAGACAGTAAATAAAGTAAAACTAGCAACTAATTTTTTTGTGTTTTGTTTAGGTGCAGCAAACAAAATAGTACATAATATAAAGCAAGACAAAAACAAAGTAAAGAGATTGAGAAGTGGAGACTCCCCTTGCAGCGTGTCTTGATCTCTCCGGCAACGGCGCCAGAAAAAGAGCTTGATGGCGTGTAACTCACACGTTCGTTGGGAACCCCAAGAGGAAGGTATGATGCGCACGGTAGCAAGTTTTCCCTCGGAAAAAACCAAGGTTTAATCGAATCAGGAGGAGCCAAGAAGCACGTTGAAGGTTGATGGTGGCGAAATGTGATGCGGCGCAACAACAGGGATTCCGGCGCCAACGTGGAACCTGCACAACACAACCCAAGTACTTTGCCCCAACGAAACAGTGAGGTTGTCAATCTCACCGGCTTGCTGTAACAAAGGATTAACCGTATTGTGTGGAAGATGATTGTTTGCAAGAAAACAGTAAACAAGTATTGCAGTAGATTGTATGCGATGTAAAGAATAGGACCGGGGTCCACAGTTCACTAGAGGTGTCTCTCCCATAAGATTAAAGCATGTTGGGTGAAAAAATTACAGTCGGGCAATTGACAAATAGAAAATGGCATAACAATGCATATACATGATATGATAAATATAGTGAGATTTAATTGGGCATTACGACAAAGTACATAGACCGCCATCCAACTGCATCTATGCCTAAAAAGTCCACCTTCAGGTTATCATCCGAACCCCATTCAGTATTAAGTTGCAAAGCAACAGACAATTGCATTAAGTATGGTGCGTAATGTAATCGACAACTACATCCTTAGACATAGAATCAATGTTTTATCCCTAGTGGCAACAGCACATCACAACCTTAGAACTTTCTGTCACTGTCCCAGATGTCAATGAAGGCATGAACCCACTATCGAGCATAAATACTCCTCTTGGAGTTAAGAGCAAAAACTTGGCCAGAGCCTCTACTAATAACGGAGAGCATGCAAGATCATAAACAACACATAAACAATAGATTGATAATCACCATAACATAGCATTCTCTATCCATCGGATCCCGACAAACACAACATATAGAATTACAGATAGATGATCTTGATCATGTTAGGCAGCTCACAAGATCCAACAATGAAGCACAATTAGGAGAAGACGACCATCTAGCTACTGCTATGGACCCATAGTCCAGGGTGAACTACTCACTCATCACTCCGGAGGCGACCATGGCGGTGTAGAGTCCTCCGGGAGATGAATCCCCTCTCGGCAGGGTGCCGGAGGCGATCTCCTGAATCCCCGAGATGGGATTCGCGGCGGCGGCGTCTGGAAGGTTTTCCGTATCGTGGCTCTCGGTACGGGGTTTCGCGACGGAGGCTATTTGTAGGCGGAAGGGCAGGTCAAGAGGCGGCACGAGGGCCCGGGACAGGGGCCGCGCGGCCGGGCTGGGCCGCGCCACCCGTCACCTGGCCACCTCGTGGCCCCACTTCGACTCCCCTTCGGTCTTCTGGAAGCTTCGTGCAAAAATAGGACCCTGGGCGGTGATTTCGTCCAATTCCGAGAATATTTTCTTACTAGGATTTCTGAAACCAAAAACAGCAGAAAACAGCAACTGGCTCTTCGGCATCTTGTTAATAGGTTAGTTCCAGAAAATGCGTAAATACGACATATAATGTGCATAAAACATGTAGGTATCATCAATAAAGTAGCATGGAACATAAGAAATTATCGATACGTTGGAGACGTATCATCATTAATTAAATACTCTCAACGGGAGCTAAGATTAACGACACACAAAAACAACCAATCCAAGCCTCGAAGAATATGCACGAGCGCTACAGTCGATGGTTACATTAACACAAAATAAGGCTCAAACCGGTGCACCGCGTGACGAAGCCAAGCGTCTAATTCCCTCGACTAAGTCGATGGGTCTCGCTCTTACAAAACTTACATATAGGCTTCGCAATAACATTGCACAATTCAACGAAGTCGTCGAGAGAGCAGGTTGAACTGATCACTCAGCCGCCTTCGACAATAAAAATATCAATCAAACTAACATAGCGTGCAACGTACGCAGTAAATTTATACAAAACAATCTTATGCAGGTATAAGGCTATTACATTCATGATCGGGCTCCCTGGTCCCAATGGGCCTTCAGATCTTTCTCAAGGCATGACTCCATCCGAGAAACAATGGTGTAAGCAGGACCTCTAGCAGCATCATAATATTGGCCTAAATTCCTCTCAGTGTTGGCTATGGCCCTCAAATCCAAAGATGAGTGGCACGCCAATACCGTAGCAAAGGAAAGTTCAGCACCAGCCAGAAGTTCCTTCCGCACCAACTGTCGAATCCTTTCGGGAGACTTGAATCGGGTGAACAGGGCAGATAACGTTTCAGGTGCTTGGTCCAGAGGAAACAAAGTCTTCCAAACCATCGTAAGATGAGCATGGAATTTATCAAAATAGTAATGCAGCTTCTCTGCCTGATACTCGAATTTCGCCACAAGGACGGCTTTCGGACGATTTGACCATAAATCATGTTTCGGATGATCAACGTCAGTCATCGCCTCGACTTTTTCATGAATCCTCCTGTCCTCTTCAGATTTGTCATGGGATGCAACTGAAAAGGAACAAATATTAAGTTGGGAAGCATCTAGGATATGTCAGAAACCGTAAGAAAAGTTAGCACTTACAGCCCAGACTTTCGGTAGCAACGCGAAGGCGATCAAGGGCGTGTTGTTCGATAGCAGTCGCTGTCTCCCCCTTTTTCTTCACCAAGGTTACCATCGCGCGAAGAGAAGTGACGTCTTTGTTTAGACAAGACACTTGGTCACGTAAACGGCGAACAAGGGTTGATTCATCATTACTCGAAGGGTTCGGAAAAAGCTCAGTACGAGAAGAAGACGAAGGAATCTGCAGTACAGTCCCTAGTTTAGACCAGCATTAACATAAAAACTCCCATCGGGAGCGCTTGGCATATATGATACATTAGGATGTTCGAATTGGCAACAGAGCCAAAATAAAACAGGACTAAGTCAAATTCAGGTTGATCTTATTTACAACAAGTCGAGCAAAAAGTTCAACGGTTCGCGGCTGATGAGCCAGGGGCAGATTCAGGAATAGGCTTGGCTTGTGCTTCATCTACCAGCTTCAGAAGTTGATTTGCACAAGTTACTGCCGATCTTTTGAAAGGCTCAAGGTCGATTAAATGGTTGTCATCATCGACAGGCAATGCCTTAGATAACTTCTCCAATTCTGATCCCATCCCATGGCCCATGAGCAACTGGAAAGTAAGAACCGCCCCAAATAAGCGGTTACGGCGTTTCAATACCTCCACAGGCTCGGAAGGATCAACAAGGAAAGCATCCGCCATCTCGTCGAGAGTCTTGTCCTGCTTCATCTTCGGGAAGATCATCGAGTATAGCCACGACAACGCTCCTTTGGTTTTGCAGAAGTCCAAGGATTTGGACGTTAGACTCAGCGGCAAGCGACAAGGCACCGGCTGTAGAGTCCTCCCGAAGCTGGTGGCGTCGAGTAACGTTTATATTGGCGGCCTCTGAAACAGAGACAGATCAATAGCCAGAAAAGAAATATCAAAAGAGAAAAGAGAGAAGAAGTTGTGAGTCGCAAGTTTTACCCAATAAATCTTTGATGGATTCACGGAGAACACCTTCCTTTTTATCGATTGCGACCGCAGACGCGCGCCTGGCGTCCTGCTCATCCTTCATCTGCTGCTTTAACTTCACCACCTCCTCCTTCAACAAGGCGTTTTCCTTCTTGGCATCGGAGGCAAGCCTGTTAACTTCCAACACCTGATCAGTCGAAGACTTGACAGTCTTCCGAAGCTGGGCGTTTTCAGCCTCCAGTCGAGTAAATTGCTCAGCGAAATCTACCACAGCATCGACTGTGGCATAAATCGGCTGCAGAAAGAGAAAACCAAGAAGTATTAGTTGGATGAGAAGCAAGAGAGAAATCAAGGCGACATGAAAACACTTACGTGATCGCGGGCAGCAGATGAGGCGGGAGCACTTCCAGCAGGAATAACCCGTGACACAAGAATCTTTTCCACAGTCATTCGAGAGGGCGGCGTTGATTTGGCAGGAGAAGGCTTCGGCTCCTGGACTGATGCTTTTCTTCCAAGGGTTGATTTGGCCCTCTTTGCGAGAGGAACTTCATCGTCGTCATCGGAACTATACATGAAGAATAAACAGTCAGCATGCACAACTACAAAGAATAAGTTATGAAAGGATATAAACGCTTACAAGTCCAGGTCGTCTTCAAGAGCGAAAAAACTCGTCGAGGCTGCCTTGGCGGGAGGAGGTGGAGCAGCTCCAGCGGCGTCATTATCTTGTCCGCTAGGACTTGATTCGGCCATGGTAATGAACTCTTCATGTATCTGCTTTCGTCGCCTGCTCCTGAGGAAAGCATCATCCTCTGTAGCTTCCTCCTCTCGGACATCGTTGTCTTCAAGGGTATGCTGCGCATCCTCGGTCTCCTCGGAGTTGTCGTTGTCATCCTCTGGTTTCACACCGCTTTCGAGTATAGGAGGATAGCATTGAGCAACGGCGGGAACCTGTCGAGTGAAAGTTTGTAAAAGCACAGCAAACAGGGAATATCAGATGCAAGTGAGAAACAGCGGAGGTGTACCTCAGTCGGAAGATGTTGGGAATCGTAAGGGGGACGAGCCGACACCAGGACAATATTGTCCTTTGCAGGCATGTCAGGCGGCGAACTTCGTCCCGCAGGTCTTCAGCCGAAAGGTCGGCAAAGCTGACCCTAGACTCATCATCCTTACCTATGTAAAGCCACAGTTGGTGGGGGCGAGACATCAGCGGTTGCACTCGGCGTTGTAGGAACACTGAGACTACCTCAGTGCCGCACATTGTCAAGCCTCCCGTGTTCTTCAGGGCGACAACTTGGTCAAACAATTTATCGGCTATCTCCCTTTCTTCAGAGAAAGGGCATTTTGTCAGGACTTCTTCGGCTTGGCCACCAGCTTGTCTTCAAAAGGGGGAAGGTTCGGCGCTGCCCAGAAACCGCAGGGTCTCGCAGGTAGAACCACTTGTTGCGCCACCCTTGAACCGATTCTTTCATCGGATAGTCGAGGTAATCGACATCCTGCCTGACGACGAAGCCAACGCCACCTACGAGGGGGGCATTGCTGTCGTTGTGACGCTTCACATAGAAGATCTTCCTCCAAAGACCCCAGTGGGGGTCAATGCCAAGGAAGGCCTCACAAACCGTGATGAAAATGGAGAGGTGGAGGATGGAGTTTGGGGTCAGCTGCCAGAGCTGGATCCCATAGAAGAAAAGGAGAGATCGAAGGAATTCGTGGGCTGGAAGAGAAAGACCACGGAAAAGAAAGGCAACGAACATGACGGTGAAGCCCTTTGGGGGCTTTGGGCGAGTGACCGCACCTGGAAGACGAATGTCCTCCTCAGATGCGGAGATGAAGCCGAGGTTGCGCAGCTTGTTGATGTCGCGGCTGGAGATGGCGGAGGCGCTCCAGTCACGGCTGACTTTGGCCGCGTCCGAGGTGCTGGCGCTCTTCTTCTTGCCCATGGCGCTGGAAGTTCTTGAAGAAAGTGTCGAGAAAGCAGGAAGGGGCAGGTGAAGAAGATGAGCAGTGGGAGGCGTAAAAAGTGAAAGCAGGGAAGACTCACTATTTATGTCGTAAAAATGAGACGAGATCGTGGCCATAACTTCACAAGCATCGTGGGAAGCAGGTCAGATCTGGCTGTACACGTGGCGATAAAGAGGAGGACGGAACCGGCGGCCCACTAAACCCACGACGCGCGAAAATCGAGGAGACGCCTCGGTCATAGCGCGTGTGCCGATCACTCCCTAAAAATTTCCTGCGCAGAGCTAGGGTGGGCCCGTCAGGTCAAGTCTTGTCAATCACACCGCAGCAGCAACACGTCATCAATGTCATCATGAAGGGAATCGAAAGCAATCGAAGGAAAATAAATAATCTTCGGATATTCAAGCTTGAGTTTGCACCCGACCACAAAATGCTCGTATCCATACTCGGGGGCTACTCCCATTGGGAGCGCTGACGCGCACCCGATAAAAAGAAGACGTACAATCGAAGGAATGAGGACTCGAAGATATATTTGAGAGAAGGATGGCATGTTCACCTTAAGTCTGCACCCGAACAAAAAGCGTTCGTGTCCAGACTCGGGGGCTACTCCCATCGGGAGCACTAGCTGTGCACCCGATGAAACTTTTTTGCACTCCAGGATCATGCCCGGGGACTTGATTCTGTGTAGGGTAGCGTTGTTTTGTCATCGGCAGTTAACCAACAAAAGTTGGGCGCGTTACTCATTATCCCTTGCATGAGGAAATGTGTCGGATGACTTATGAAGACTTACAGAAAACCTTCGGCAGAGAAAAAAATACTCGAGTGGTACAACTTGAGTCTACGCACGGATTGCAGGCATCCGTACCTAGACTCGGGGGCTACTCCCATCGGGAGCGCTGACGCGCACCCGACAGAAGAAGAACAAGGACAATCAAGAAAAAGGACATTAGAAGAAGCCATGCTTTAGTCTCTACCCGAACTATCTTCGGCTAGATACTCGGGGGCTACTGACGTGGGCACTACCCTTCGGGTAACCGCGTTGCCCTATCCTATATTTCCTGGCTGGAGGCCCATGAAGGCATTTGGAGGTGAAGCGGCCCATCCGGACGGTGCGCCAGGAGATGCCTTGGCAAGCAAGACGAAGGAGCAGCCGAACAAGGAAAGATTAGATCTGAAACTACTGTAAATCTAGTCGTACTCGGTTAGACCTCTTGGGACCTGGCCTCCTATATAAAGGCCAGGAGAGGGGCTGCCGAGGGACACAATCGATCTTAGCAATCTTAGTCATCAAAAGCTCAGGGCTAGGTCACCGTAAAGCTTAGCATCTCGACGAGATCTTAGCCGAACTATTCGGCATCCCATTGTAACCTATTTTCATCATAATCAAGAACAGACAAGCAGGACGTAAGGGTTTTACCTCATCGAGGGCCCCGAACCTGGGTAAATCGCTCCCCCGTTTGTCTGTGAACCGATGTCTCGTGTCAGCTTGCAGGATTCCATCAACCCTAAGCCCCTATCGGAGGGCATTGCCGAGGAGTACCCTCGACAACCTCTTTACGAAGATGTCTACACGGTTGAAAAATACGGTCAAGGAGTTTATTTCCCAACGAGTCGTCGAATTGCAGCCAACACAGTTTAGACTAGTTAGCTTTTTTTCATATTTTTACAACTTCTTTTTTGTTTCTACTTGATATTCAAACGGCTGTCTGCATCTTAATTATGCAGAGATTGGATGTAATGCACAAAAAATTTGAGTAATGAAGCACTCTTTATGAGAAAAAAAAGGTGGACCAAGAACATTACTCGTTGCAATTCAGACGCAATACATGTCTACCTAAACAGATTCATCATCTTCAGTGTTTGTGCTCGATTAGCTCTTGATTTACGATCAGTCAGAAGTTTGCTTAGTAGTGACCCAAATAAGTTTTTCATAAACCCTCCACGGCCGACTAGTGCTTAAGAAGGTTGACTTCACAGGTACAATTCAGAACACCAAGCAGACCTACAGAACTGGAGGAAGATATAAAAGAAATCCAAGTATGACGTCTGAGAATAAAATACTCCAACTTTTAAACAGTAGGCCTAAGCCCCGCGTTAAATTAATAACGCTGACAATTGCATAAAACAAACGTGCTTACGCACAACTTAGAGGCAACCGGCAACACAAGCACACAAAAGATAAAAACAAGAGCACAACTTGAGGCACCAATACCACAGCCCGACACTACAGACTAAAAACTATGGGGCAGACATCAAAGGAGGAAGCAGCTAGCAGCGCGTCATCGTTCGCTACAGCTGACACATCAGAGCCCGTACTCCGCCGTCTTCACCTCCGGAAGGGACCCCATGTCCCTCGCTCTGGATCGAAGAGCGCCGACCCGTCCGGAGGCGAAGGAGTTCACCCTAGAACACCGGGGAGCACCGGAAGCATGCTGCCAGGAAGAACCCACTAGAGACGCTGCAGGAGCTCCACCAACCGATCACCACCACCAAAGCTTCAATCACCATACCAGGCCACAGTTGTTGGCAAAGACGCACCGAAGCCGAAGCGACCGGAGTCGCCACGGCCACCTCCGGCGAATTGCTCAACCACCATCCCTTTAGTCCCCAAGATAGCGCCTCCAAGAAGGTGAACGACATCGCAACGCCGCCGTCATCCGAAAGGGGAACCAGGGCTTTCACCCAAGACAGGGAGGGGTAGTGAAGGACGATACCTCGACGAGGCCTTCAAGAAGGAGCACGGCGCCCGCAGCGCCGTCACCGTCGTGGCCACCACCGCTGGCCAAGGGTTTCCCCCGGTACCTGCCCGCACCGAACCAGCCCACCTTGCACCTGGACCGACGGAGATCGCCCAGCACCAGATCAGGCAGGGGAGGAGCAAATCGGGCCAAAAGAGGCTTCGAGCTTCAGATCTGGGACCAGGGCCGGCGGCTCAGCCCGGTTCCCTGACCTCCGGCCACCACCTCCTCGCCGCCCACACGACCGAGGGAGGGGGAGGGCATGCACCACAAACGCCACCCGCCGCCGAATCGACGCCGTCCACCCCGCCCGGGGCCACCACCCCGGCGTTCCGAAGCCCTCCATGCGAGGCAGAGCGGCAAGATCCCCGCCGCCACCTTCCTCAGTGCCGCACGGGCTTGCCCGGATGCCCCTCTAGTGGCGGCGAGGCTGGGGGAGGCGGCGCTAGGGTTTCGCCCCTGGTGTCGCCCCCAACGGAGCAACACAAGAGGGGGGGGGGGGGGTCTTCTGATTCAAAAATACTCCAACTCCATATTACGGTTCAGCAATTCACACCTTTAACCGATTATTAGAAACCAATTGCGCCTCTTTATGTTTCTTTCTTTCTCAGCGGCTCATTTCCTATAATCAGGAATACAGAGATGTGGAAACCAATCCGACAAAATTTTAGTCCAACGAATCACTGGACAATCAAATGAGAAGTATACAGATCCATGTAAAATCGCTAGCTATCTAAACTCCTTCCGGAGCGAGTATCTGCCCGGCTTCGATCCCGCACAGCCAGCAAGCCCGTTCTTCACGGCCGGCTCGGGCGCCGCTGGCGCCGCATGCGGCCGCTGGAGCAGAACCTGCCGCCACTCGGCAACCGCAGACTCCGAAACGATGAGGTTGGTGATGTCCCGGAGAGGCACACGCCTCCGCGCCCTCCCGAGCCGCTTCAGCTTGCAGCTCTTGACAGCGACGCCGTGGAGTCGGGCGACGGCGGCCGCCGCCGGAGCAGCCGCGGGCGGCAGGTTCTCTTTGTCGGCGCGGTCAACTGCCATCTGGGGCAGGAGCTGCGGCTCTTGGAATCGGGGCTCGGTGGTGTGCTAGGCGGCGAGGTGGCTCGAATTGGAGCTTGGGAGTTGGGATGGGACTGGGAGGATCTTCCATGGGTATTTGCAGAGGGAACACGGAGGGAAGAGAAGGCAAGATTTGAGCTTCGGGGGGAAATTTTGGCTGGGGAGGAGTGGAGGGAGCGAATGGATCTGTGTTTCTTGCCATTTTTGGTCTGAGGCCTACATGAGCCAGGGAATTCTTGAAAAAATTCGCGAAAAGTTAGGAGGAGATCGGGATTTGGGGCGGGGAGGGAAACGGGAAAGCGGGGCGCGCTGAAAACATTGTGGGGGCGAGGGAGATTCAAATTTAGTTTTTTGTTGGCTGTGTCCACGCGGACAGTCTGAGAATGAAAATGGGGCAGACGGCCACCTTGACCTAGACGTCCGTTTTTTACACAGAAACGTGTACTTCATCCGATCCATGTTACTTCTAAGGGCATCTCCAAAGGCGCGACGCATTTTGGATCCCAAAATATTCGCGGGCATCCGTTTGCGTCGCCTGGCGGACGCCGTAAATGGTCGCGCGTCCGTTTGCGTTTGGGGCTGGCTCCAGCGGGGCGACGTATTTTCGGCGCAGGCCAGAATTTAAAAAAGAGATTGTAGCCTTAAATTTGCACGAAATTACAGCCGCAAATTGGGGTCTGCAATATGTTCATCATACTTTGCATAAGGTACGACGCAAAGTGGAGCAAAAGAGGCAAAACAAGGCCTGGTCAGCAATAAAAAAAAGTCCAAAAGGAGGTCAAGGTGCTGGGCGCATGGCGATGGCGATGGCGATTAGGCGTCTTGCGCGCGGATTTCGGCGCGCCTCTTCGTGAACTATGCTCTGGTGTCCTCGTCGACGCCGCTCAAGTCAGCAAGCATGATCGTTGTGTCTTCTGCACGGGTCTTGGCCTCGGCATCCATCCTCCTCGCCTCGACGTCACGCAATTTGGCCTCGGCGTCTGACTTTTTGGCCTCGACGTCCATCCTTTGGACCTCAATGACCTCCTTCGCGAGGTTGTGGTATATGGCAGTTGCGGCCTCTTTTTTCAGACGCCTCTTCTCGTCCCTAGCAGCCAAGGCGGCAAGATTCCCGGCCATTATCTTCTCCATGCTCTGGGTGAACGCAATGGCCTGCGCCTCCCGGGCTAGATCGGCCTTGGTAGCCTTATGGCCTCGGGGACGAGGTGGAAGGGCTGGACGGCCTTGATCGTCGTCTTCGCCATCGAGGTTGACCGTTGTCCCATTCCTCACAGCTTCGTTGTAGGAAGCAAAGCTTGTCCTCCACTTCTACGCGTCCTTGAGCACGTCCCAGCAATGGACCATATGGAAGCCCTTCTTATGCGTCGCCCTGAACTTCTCCAAGGCGCGGGATACCTGCAATCATAGCCGCCAATGATGTACATAGAATGATGCAAATAGTGTAGAATGATGATGGTTGTATCGTGTTTACCACTGAAATGACGCCAGCGCCGCTTACGGGGTTGTTCTTAGCATGTTCGACCGCCGAGCATAACTTGCTCTTGTTTGGGTCGTCCATCTTCGGGGAGGGACTCTTTCGTCGAACAGGATGCGGGGCACCAGCATGCTCTCGTCCGGCACCTGGCGCGTCTTGTGTGTCGCGCCCGGGCAGGAGTCACCGCTTCTAGGCGTCCGGTTGAGGTCGGGAACCGCCGCCCTGTTGAACTGCAGCGACACCCCGTTCAACTGCACCGGCGGCACGCCGGAGGCGAACCGCGACGCCGGGTGGACCTGCAAGGGAGCGGGAGTTCCAGGACGCAGCTGGGAACTTACCGAGCTCACCGACGAGGCCGGAGGAGCGACGCCGGCGATCCCCTCTCTCTTGACGAGCATGTAGCCCTCCGCTAAGCTCGGATGGAGGGCTACTTGCGCGACGCCGACTTTGATCTGCATCTGCCAGGCGTGCTGGTTGGCGGCCGCGGCATTCTTGTCCTTCTGGTTCTTGCGCCGGCCGCGACGCTTCGCGGCCTCGACGATTTTCTCCTCCTTGGAGAGCACCTTCTTTGCCGCCTTCGGCTTTGCCTCCCGGCCGCCGCCGGTGGCCCCGCTTTGCTTCCGCCGGAGCTGCACCCTCCATTGTGGCTATGGTCGTGGCTACGGGGGAGTGTGGGGCGGCGGCGGGTGCGAGGGTTTGCTCCGCATCCATGGCGGTGGCTGCGGTGGCGAGGACGTCCATCGCTTCTGGACTGCTCTCGCCGGTATACTTTGATATTTCGCGCGGGAATGGCCCTTTGCGGGAATAATATCGGCCACGCCTGCCAGCGACGCGCGCGGGTCCTACGTTTCGGCGAACACTCGGCGCGAGCCGAGTGTCCGCGGAGACGCAAACTGGCGCATATTTGGGCCAGGTTTGCGTCTCCGCGGACGGCCCGATCACTTTGCTCGCCCCGCTGGAGCAGGGTCCAGATGCATTTCCGGTCACGACGGACGTAAACGGTTGCTCAACGTTCGTTTGCGTCGCGCCGCTGGAGATGCCCTAAAATAGAAATATCTACAACTATCTAGAGCGATATTTATTCTTCCTCAACCTCGAGCGACCGCAGTCCCTCGCTTCTCTTTCCCCGCTGCATACTTCCACCGGTGCTGATAAGGGGTGGCCCGATCTTCTCAGTAAGCAACGGTGGTGATGATCACGGGGTGATAGCAGCGGAGAAACACGACGATGTAGTGGATGATAACTTGTATGACGCAACGAGATCTCTCG
Source organism: Lolium multiflorum (assembly GCA_030979885.1). NCBI lineage: Eukaryota > Viridiplantae > Streptophyta > Magnoliopsida > Poales > Poaceae > Lolium > Lolium multiflorum. The sequence goes on from CM061753.1 coordinate 238,655,288, forward strand.
ATTGGTCCCTGTCGCCAATGCAACAGCTCTCAACCCTGCAAGATATTCGCAACTCCACACACTTGCACACGTAGCCGCCGACCACGAGCGGTAAGTTGCAACCGTCTAATTCCCAATGGAACAGCAGATCACACAAGACTTAAACAGGATCTACACAATATCAAGCAATATGGTGTAGGGAATTCAATAGTTTTGCAGAGAAAACAACTAAGAACTAGGGTTTATGTTCTAAAACTGCTAGGGGGTCGTCCAAGGCACTTATATAGGCGTCCGGGACGAGTTTTGGTCGAAAGATACAAGTAAAACCGACCCAGAATAGATCTGGTCGAGACAGACTCGGACAAATCCGGTCTGGAATCCGGTCAACCGGGCTGGGGACCGGGCTGGCCGGTCTGTGGTCCGGTCAACCGGGTGCTGTAACCGGAAACCTCGCAAAACAACATCCGGTTTGGCCCCGGTACGAGGCAGGGTCAACCGGGCCAGCAACCGGGTTGGCCGGTCAGGCGCACGGTCGACCGGGTGCTGTAACCGGGCGTGCCGGCGGGGGGGCCGACGGCGCTGGACCGGCCTGGACTTCTTCTTCTCCTCTCGCGCATTCCTCCCGCTCCTCCCTCGCGCGTCCATGAGATATCTTCATGGCCAGCTCCTTGTCCAGCTTCACGTCCGCTGCTCCTCTCCTCCTCGTGCGATGCTTGTCTCCTCTTCATACCTGATGATACATAAGTAATAGGACTTAGGTAGTATAAAGTTCTCATCAATCAAAGTATCGTTTAGGAACAAGTTCACCTGTTGTTTAAGTAGCTTCGCACGAGCTCGTGTCATTGGTCCAATCCTGACTTCATTGGACTTGAGCTTCACAGCAGGTTCATCTTCAATTGGTAATGACGGAGGTAGTAGTGAGGTAGGGATGTCCTCATCATCTCCCCCCTTCAAAAGGCGTCGACCCCGACGCTCCAAGGTCTTCTCCGTCATATGGTGTCAAATCAGCAACATTGAAAGAATTACTAACACCAAACTCATCCTCTGGAAGATCTATCGAGTATGCATTATCATTGATCTTGGCAAGCACTTTGTAAGGACCAGCACCAAAGGATCGTATGCCGCACCTAGAGGGGGGGGTGAATAGGTGCTAACCAATTTTTAGTTCTTTTTCAATTTAGGTTTGACACAAAGGTAAATTCTCTAGATATGCAACTAAGTGAATTCACCTATATGACAAGGTTATCAACTAAGCAAGATATAGCTACGCAATATATAGGAGATAGAGTGGGATAGAGGTAACCGAGAGTGTAGCACGCGTTGACACGGAGATGATTCCCGTAGTTCCCTTCCTTTGCAAGAAGGTACTCTACGTTTGGAGGAGTGTGGTTGCTACGCAAGCCAAACCAACAGCCACGAAGGCTTCACTCAGATCTCCTGTGAGCAACGCCACGAAGGCCTAGCCCACTTCCACTAAGGGATTTCCTCGAGGCGGAAACCGGGCCTTTACAAGGTTCTTGGGGCACACATCCACAACTGAATTGGAGGCTCCCAAATCTGTAACAATACAACAATCAACAACAACACATCATCAACAAATCAACTAGGGAACCAAATAGGAACACTAGCATGAGATCCCTCAAACAAGTGAGGGGGAAATGAAGAACGCTTCGGTGAGGATGTAGATCGGTGGCTTCTCCTTCGAATCCCCAAAGATCAAGAGCTTTGGTTGGGGGAGGAAGGAGATCTTGCAAATCTTGACTTTCTTGAGGTGGCTCTAATGGAGGTGGCTTGGCAGAATTCTTGTGTAATGATTGAGCAAGCAACCAAGGTAGAAGAAGGGGGGTATTTATACCCCCTCCCAAAATAGAGCCGTTGCTGCTTCCGGGGGGGGATAATCCGGTCCAAGTAGGGGCCGGATAATCCGCCCCCACCGGATAATCCGGCCTTAGGTACAAAACCGTGACATTGTCCGGCCAAATATCCGGCCCTATGCCAGAGCCACATTTCTTCCAGTCCTTAGCCAAAATTGGGGGGCCGGACATTTCCAAAATATCCGGCCCGGATATTCCGGCCCTGGTACAATACCGGGACAATATCCGGAAATGTCCGGCCCCCATACTGAGCTGTTTTCCTCGACGACTTAGCCAAAATCAGGGGGCCGGATATTTCAACAATATCCGGCCCGGATTATCCGGCCTGGCCAAACTTTTCCTGTTGCCTTTTGACAGATCGACCAAATCCAACACACGCAAATATGAAACTATGTAATCCCTGTACCACTTAATCAAACATTAGTGTATCACATATATTGACATCAAACATACAAAACATAATGTGAGAGATGTTCTTTCAATCTCCCCCTTTTTGGTGTTTGATGACAATATACGGATTTGCAAGAGAATCACTATAGAGACAAGCATGATGGCAAAACATAGAGGCACTCCCCCTACATGTGTGCATATAAGTAGTTTGCATTTGAATACAAATACACAACACATAGGAGTATGGTGCCTCAACACAAGAGATATCCAACATGAGCTCTAACAAAAAACATTGACACATATGAAGTTGAGATAGGATGCAAGAAGTCATACCCATGTGTAGATATAAGATACGGAGATATAACATCACACATAATATATCATCCTTGATCTCAACATATAGAATTCCGAAAACCATAACAATGTCTCACACTTAACAATGTTTCATACCACATAGCACATAGTTTTAAACGACACAACCAAAGCAAATAGTGCAAATACGAGGGAGCACAAGCAATAAAGGAATGGTAAACGCAAATGCTTGTGCCCAAACCATGCAAATCCCCGAGATAGTTCCTAATAGAACACTTCTCCCCCTTTGGCATCGAAACGCCAAAAAGGGGACAAGCGCGATGCTACTCGTCCCATGGGAATCACTTGGAGGCATAATCTTCATCGGACTCGTCTGCCGCTTCTTCTTCATCCTCATCAGTGTCAGGTGCATCCGGGGAGCGGCGAGAGATGTTGGACCTTTGAAGGCAGTCATCAAGTTCACTCCATGGAACCTGTTCAGAGTGCCATCTACTGTAACCCTGGTGAGCTGGAGGCTGAGGCGGGGGTCCTTGATCACCACTGAGCTTGTGAAGAATAACCGCCTGAGTGTGCTTAATCTCAGAACGCTCTCGGCTAGCAGCATAGTTTTCCTTGTGTATCTCAATGTTCATGCACAAGATGTGACGCTGAAACCAACTAAGCCGACTCACTTGCTTCCTCATGGCCGGGACATCAGGGTGACGTGCAGGAGCAAAGCCACTGGAGCGAGCATCACGCATGAAAGTGTCAGGAGCAGGTACGGCTGAGGAGACTGGCTTGAGCTTGTAGGGCTTCTTGACATGGTGCTTCACCAAAGGGTACCCACTAATGTCTTCACCAACCTTAGCAACAGAGTTGTTGATGAGAAGCTGAATGTAGGGAGCATAGGGTATGGTGGTCCGGGAGACCATGGCATCATGGATCTCATGGAAGATAAAGTCCATTATATCAAGAGTGTAGTCATGTTCTTCATTCTCATCACGAGCACACTTATAGCTGAGGTGCATAAGGTCCACAAGGGTTCCCCGAAGAGCATCATTGTTGCCACCACTTGGGCAAATGGTGGCCCGAAAGAACCGAAGCAACTGACTGTATATGGAAAGCAGCCCCTTAGCTTGACCAATCTTTCCCGCTGAGGTGTAGAGATGCACAAGAGCATTCTTATCTGTCTGTTGTGGTCCATGAAGTCGACGACCCCCATCAACAGAAACTCCAAGAACACCAGCAAACTGACGCAGAGTGGCACTGCAGTGAGTGGAGCCAGTCATCCATTCCATGGTGTGTTCCTCATCTTTCCTGATTGCCAAAGTGGCAAAGAACTGCTTCACCAAAGCTGGACTAAAGTCACACTGAATCTTCATGATATCATGCAGGCCCAACTTTCCAGCTACCCAGATAGCATCTTCAAAGTGATCGTTGACTGCCAGAATGTCCACATCGATAGCTTGCATGGGTCTCAGATTCTTCATGGGCTCATAGATGTCCATGAAGATGAACTCCTGCTCAGCGCACCAATATCTCCTGCCCGCTATGTCTTCATCTCCTTGGACATCATCATACCAGTTCTTCTGACGGATAGCGGAGTAAGAAACTGGGTCCATGGTCTTGTAGTTCTCCCTCACTTCCTTGTTCTTCCGCCTTGAGGTGACGGACTTGCGAGGTGCATTGGTGGCAAACTCATCACTAGAGCGATCATGCCTTTGGCGTCTCCGACCACCCCGAGAAGCACCACCTGTGAGAAGCAAAGGCGGGTAGCAAAGGAAAGGTAATGCTCATAAGTCATGTAAGATACAGTAATATACTCGAGAAACATGCAAACAAGTCGGTACACATCTAGACATGATAGATTGAAGCAAACTGCAGCGGCGATGAAGCTCCAGGCCGGATAATCCGGGGTCCCCTGGGGGCGGATAATCCGGCCGGGCCGGATAATCCGGCCGGCTCGAGGGGCGGAAAATCCGGCCCTTCGAGATGTGCAGTTTTCCAATCAAAAACATGTCTAAAACTAGATCGGCCTCATAGCATGCAAGAGGAGTACACTACACAAGATTTGGAACAACTAGACACCAATTCCACCAAGAAAATAGCACATATAAAACACAACATCTAGGGTTAGAGATTGTGAATCATACCCACATCCATTGTGGAAACCGCTTGGAGGAGAAGGTAGCTAGGGAGGAGATCCACCCGATCCACCCAAGAACTCCGAGAGGGGGCGGACGGAGCGGCTCCGGCGAGGAGGAGGAACTCCGGCGGCTTGAGGAGGAAGAAGGGGGGCGCGTGGGGGAACTGATTGGGGAGCCAACCGTTCACCCCGCGGCCTCCCTTAGTCCTCCCGCAAAACGCCCAGGCCGGATAATCCGGCCCAAAGTGAGGGCGGATAATCCGGCCCGGCCGGATAATCCGGGGGCCAGGGGGCGGATTATCCGGTGTTCTGGAAAATTCCAGAATACCGTAAATCCAGCTTATCTTTAGTTGGATATTTGCGAACCCATATGTGATGCAATATACTTATCACGTCATATATGAGATGCATATTTACCAATAAGATGGGGCAACCTAGATCATCCGACCGAGAAACCTCAAACTCCAAGTTTTTACCAAACATGACAAATGAGCAAGATGGAAGTGGTTTGTTGGAGAGGTAGGCTTAGGTTTAGAGAGTTCAAACTGTTAATGGTACATGATCACTTAAGTTTGCAAGATATGAGCAAATAAAGCCAAACTTGAGTGATTTCCCATAAGAACATGGAGTTGTCAAATAAGAGGCAATAAGATCCAAATAACTCCAACTCTTCACAAAGAAGAGTGTGGTGGCCTAGGCCACCATATATGAGTGTTATGGCATGGCACCGCGAAGATGTATCTTGGGCCCAAAACCACTACTCATCATTGAAGCTCACATATCATTATATGATATAAAGAGAATGATTTCTTTTAATGTTGGCATTATGGGGGGAGGGATAGCTCAATAGTTTAAACCGCACTCCCCCTATTTCCATGCCCACATCTAAACCAAATAAAGTTTTGAGACAAAGGTGTGTTTGCAAGATGGTCAAGCTATACTCCTTGAATCAATGATATTTAGCTCATTCCTCAAATAAGAGAACCTTGCTTCATCAAGAGGCTTCGTGAATATATCGGCAAGTTGATCTTTGGTAGGAACATAGATGAGCTCAATATCACCACGGGCAACATGATCCCTAATGAAATGATTCCGGATCTCAATATGCTTCGTTCTTGAATGTTGCACCGGATTATAGGCAATCTTGATGGCACTTTCATTGTCACATAATAGAGGCACTTTGTCACAAATGACACCGTATTCCTTTAAAGTTTGCCTCATCCATAACAATTGAGTGCATCCACTTGCGGCGGCAACATATTCGGCTTCGGCGGTGGAGAGAGATATACAATTTTGCTTCTTAGAAGACCAACACACCAAGGACCTACCAAGGAATTGGCAAGCCCCGGAAGTTGATTTCCTATCATCCTTGTCACCCGCCCAATCCGCATCGGTATAACCATTGAGAATAAAACTTGAGCCCTTGGGGTACCAAATACCATATCTTGGGGTATCAACCAAATATCGAAAGATTCTTTTGAGAGCCATCATGTGGCTCTCCTTAGGAGAAGCTTGATACCTTGCACACACACCAACACTCAACACTATGTCCGGTCTAGATGCACAAAGGTAAAGCAAGGATCCAATCATGGAGCGGTATACCTTTTGATCCACCTCTTTACCATTGGGATCAAGTGCAAGATGACATTTGGTGACCATAGGAGTGGCCACACCCTTCAACTCGGTCATCTTGAACCTCTTGAGCATGTCTTGGAGATATTTTGCTTGATTGATGAAGGTTCCCTCTCTCAATTGCTTGATCTCAAAACCAAGGAAGAACTTCATCTCTCCCATCATAGACATCTCAAACCTATCGGTCATAAGCTTTGAAAATTCATCATTAAAAGCTTTGTTAGTAGAGCCAAAGATGATATCATCAACATATAATTGGCAAACGAAAAGCTCCCCATTAACCCTCTTAGTAAAAAGAGTGGGATCGATTAGCCCAACATCAAACCCACGGTCTACCAACAATTCTTTAAGGTGCTCGTACCAAGCTCTAGGAGCTTGTTTGAGACCATAAAGTGCTTTATCAAGCTTGTAGACATGGTTAGGAAAGTTGAGATCCTCAAACCCCGGGGGTTGCTTAACATAAACCTCTTCATGCAAAGGACCATTAAGAAATGCACTTTTAACATCCATTTGTTGTAACTTAAAGTTATGATGCGATGCATAAGCAAGAAGGATACGGATGGACTCAAGACGAGCCACGGGAGCATAGGTCTCTCCAAAGTCAATCCCTTCAACTTGAGAGAAACCTTGAGCCACCAATCTTGCCTTGTTCCTCACAATATTCCCAAACTCATCTTGCTTGTTCTTGAATATCCACTTAGTGCCTATAACATTGCGGCACTCCTTTGGCTTCTCTACTAAGGTCCACACTTTGTTGCGCTTGAAGTTGTTGAGTTCCTCATGCATGGCATCCACCCAATCCGAATCTTCAAGGGCTTCAAATACTTTCTTGGGTTCCACAACGGAGATATAAGCATGATGATTGCTAAAGTTAGCCAATTGCCTTCTTGTGGAGACCTTTGCTCGAACATCACCAAGGACCTTGTCATGAGTGTGTCCACGAATTTCAAGGATCCTATCTCTTCTTGCTAGACGACGGGCCTCGATCTCCTCCTTGGTCTTTCTAGGCCTTGGAGGTGTCACTTGATCAACTTGATCATTTGGGTCCCCGTCTTGACCTTCAATTTGAGCTTCCTCAATTTCTTGAGAATGCTCAACCTCATGTGCTTGATCTTGGACAATGTTTGGTGAAGTGCAAATATCAAATGGTTGATCTTGAATGCTTGGTTGATCTTGTCCTTGATCTTGTACATGAGAGGGAGGGTTTTCTTCTTGTTCTTGGGTTGGTGCATCATTAGCTTCACTTGATGGGGTTTGTTGATGTTGAGAGGATGAGGGCTCCACCGTGGTAGAGCATAGTCCTTCCCGAGACGCCACACCGTGTCCCTCAATGGGGCGGAAAAATCCCACACCCATTCTTACTATGGCATCTTGAGGTATTTCATCACCTGCACATACATCAACTTGCCCCACTTGGGAGCCATCATTTTCTTCGAACTTCACACTACAAGATTCAATGATAATCCCGGAGGATACATCAAAGACTCTATAAGTGTGAGATTCGGCACCGTAACCAACAAATATACCCTCCAAAGCTTTAGGAGCAAATTTAGACAAACGAACTCCTTTGATTTGGTAGAAACACTTACAACCGAACACCTTGAAGTATGAGATGTTAGGCTTGTTGCCGGTGAGTATTTCATATGGAGTCTTGTTCAATCCCTTGCGGAGATAGAGCCGGTTAGAAGAATGGCAAGCGGTGGAGATGGCTTCGGCCCAAAAGTTATAGCGGGATTTATACTCCGCCATCATAGACCTTGCCATATCCATAAGAGTCCGGTTCTTCCTCTCCGCAACACCATTTTGTTGAGGGGTGTAAGCAGCGGAATATTGATGACGAATCCCCTCATCACTAAGAAAATCATTGAGTGTGTAGTTCTTGAACTCGGAGCCGTTGTCACTTCTTATTGCCTTAATGAGGAGGTTGTGTTGGCGTTGCACCTCGGTGGCAAAGTCAATGAATATTTGTTGAGTCTCATCTTTCGTCTTGAGAAAGTAGACCCAAGTGTATCTTGAGTAATCATCAACAATCACCAAGCAATGTTTCTTCGCACCAAGACTTGCATGAGTAACGGGACCAAAGAGATCCACATGAAGGAGCTCCAAGATCCTCTTGGAAGAGATGATAGTCTTGCTTGGATGCGGAGAGTCATGCATTTTGCCTTCAACACAAGCCCTACAAACACGATCTTTGGCAAAAGAAACACTTTCCATTAGTCCCACAATATGGTTCCCCTTGTGAAGACTTTGCAAAGTTCTCATGTTGACATGGGCTAGGCGGCGATGCCACAACCAACCCACATCCGCCTTTCCGAATAGGCACATCGCACTTGAAGTGGTGGTCCCCGAAAAGTCCACCACATACAAGTTATGTTCGCGATACCCAACGAAAGCGACTTTTAGAGTCTTGCTCCACAAGAGGACCACAATATCATTATCAATAAAGACGGCGAAACCCATCTTGCCAAGGGCGGAAACGGAAAGTAAATTGTAACCAAGGGTTTTGACAAGCATGACATCCACAAGTGTTATGTTGTGTGCAACCACAACCTTGCCAAAACCCAATACCTCGGATGTAGAATTATCGCCAAAGGAGACGGTGATATTGTTTATGTTGGGCCTCAACTCCTTGACGAGGTTCTTGCCGCCGGTCATATGACTTGTACATCCACTATCAAGTACCCATTTTGAACCTCCGGCGGCATAGTCCTACATGAGATCAATTCTTGGATTTAGGTACCCATTTCACAATGGGTCCTCTTTTGTTAGCAACAAGGGTCTTTGGGACCCAAATAGACCAAGCAACATAACCATCATATGGGCCAACATATTTAGCATAAACATCACCATAATAATCTTTAAATAAAACATAGTGAGGGTTAGCATTTCCCGCATTATCATCATTAGTGGTGTTGCCCTTAGGGGCTTCACCATTGGTGATATCTTTCTTCTTCTCTTGTGCGGGCTTGGCCTTTTGCTTGTTTGCCTTCTTCGCCTTGGCATTGTAACCAAGGCCCTCCTTCCCATTGTTTGATCTTTGCTTACTCAAAAGATCATCCAAAGAAAGTTTACTTTGGGGAGAGGAGGCCTTAGCAAGTTCATCCTTCAACCTAGCATTTTCCTCAACAATATTTGCATGATCACAAGAAGGAGTAGAGGAACTAGGCACATCATATGAAGCAAGCCTAATTTGAAGTTGCTCATTTGACTTGGATAGGAGAGAGTATTCACTCTTCAAAGCTTTGTGAGCTTTGTCTAGTTCATCTAGATCCTTCACAAGTTTCTCATGATCAACACCAAATTGGGCCTTTTCCTTTTTAAGCAATTTAGTCTTAGCCCTAGCATGATCTCTAGCTTTAGTGAGCTTGTTAATTTCATCTTGAGGCTCTTCAAGATTTTCTAGCCTCTCCTCAAGAGAGGCTATAGTTTCTTGACTTTCCTCAAGGGCATTTTTAAGAGCATGGATTTCAAGAGAGTCTTCTCTCTCTATTTGACCCTTTTTCTCAAGCATATCAGTTTGTTGAGCTAAACGAGACATGAGATTTGAAACATGCTTTTTGTTGATACCTTGTAGGTTAAGCAAGAATTCATCAAATTCTAGCAATTCTTGTTTTACTTTTAGACTAGCATCATCAACCCCTAGATCACTTGATATGTTAGGCATAGAGGGGCTAGGAGATGATACCTCGGAGGATTTAGCCATGAGGCAACTTTCTTCCTCCACATGAATGACTTCATTGGGGGATTCACTTGGTGATGAAGAGTTAGTGGAGAGGGAGGCAAGAGCGACCAATCCATTAGAGGTTGCATCTTCTTCATCATCAACATCATCATCTCCGGAGGTATACTCTTCTTGAGTTGATAGCACAATAGATGTGTCCAAGGAGGACCTTGCCATGAAGCAATGTGCATTCTTGTTATGGGGATTCTCATTGGGAGAGTCAAAGAGAGATGAAGAGGGAATGTTGGTGGTGACGATGGCGGCCAATTCCTTTGAGCTTTCTTCACTTTCCTCACTACAAGAACTTCCAACTTCATCGGAAGAATATTCTTCCCTAGTCACTAGCATAACTTTTGGATGCCTCTTGCCCTTCTTGGTCTTGTTGTTGTAGAATTTCTTGTTGGGGGCTTTTGAATATTTGCCCTTTGATTCTTTGCTCTTGTCCTTGGGGATGAGCCTTCCATTATGAAGCTCTCTATTCTCATAGGGGCATTCGGCAATGAAGTGGCGCTTGTCATCACAATTGTAGCAAGATCTTGTTTTTGGACCAAAGCTAGTGAACCCACTCTTGTGGTTTCTCTTGATGTTGTCTTCCTTGGCCTTGGAGGGATCAACCCAAAAAGACTTAGCATGAAAGGCCATGTGATCATGGTAGTGGCATTGCAAATCTTCCGGATAGGACATACTCCAAGATGCCCTATATTGCTCTTGAGGGTGCACTTCATCTAAGGGGTTGACCACCAAGGCAAGATTGTTCCCTTTTGACATACCAATGGCACGATTGAGAGAATCATGAGAGTTTTGCTCGAGCACCTTGAGGGCTTGCATCTCGTGCACGGCATCTTGAGAAGAGAGAGAGGAATAGCATTCTCTCCCAACAAGGGTCTTGACATCAATGGGTACATATGGCATCATGCATTCAATGTACTTCTCCTTGATCCAAGAGTCATTGATGTGGGTGGCACCAATAAGACGGAAGTCATCGGCAACAATGAGGAGTCTTGAATACATGTCTTGATGATCTTCATCCGGTAGCCTCATGAATCCTTCGGCTTTATTCTTAAGAGCATTATACTTGTTCCTTCTCGTGCTCTCACTTCCAATGCAACTAGCGGCCAAACCATCCCAAGCTTCCTTGGCGGTGGTGTAGTTCCGAACACGAGGCAAATCCTTTGTCCCCACACTAGTTTGAATCATGTGCAAGGCGGTGTTGTTGAGTTGACTATCAACCGCTTCTCTTCTAGTCAACTTGTCGGGGTTGTAAGGTTTGAAGCCTTCTTGGATGATTCTCCAAAGTTCATTGGAGGCACTGCAAACATGAGAGCGGAACTCAAATCGCCAAGTATTGTAATTTTCAATGGAAAACTTAGGTGGGTCGCCCCGAATGTTCAAATGAGGATGGGGAACCGGTATATCGGGAGATTGAAAAGGTGGAGCTACTCGATTGTAGCTCTCACCTCCACTAGTATCCCTAGGAGATGCAATGGGAGATTTGTTAGTGTTTAAGTTATCACCTTCCACGGGTTTGGTAGAAGAGGGTGGTGCCGAAGCACCTCCCTCTTCTGACACACCCGCGTCCTTTACCTCTATACTAGGAGCCATGGGACGGGCCGGAGCCAGAAGCTCGGCAATCATCTTTTTCATGCTTTCCATTTGGGCTTCCATTTTGGTTTCCATGAAGGACTTCAACGAATTGAATTCTTCCATGGAGACCGTATTGGCGGCCCCATCCGAGGGCTCCTCGTTTGGCATACTCTTAGGCGGTTAAGCCCGAAATAAGAGCCGAGGCTCTGATACCAATTGAAAGGATCGTATGCCGCACCTAGAGGGGGGTGAATAGGTGCTAACCAATTTTTAGTTCTTTTTCAATTTAGGTTTGACACAAAGGTAAATTCTCTAGATATGCAACTAAGTGAATTCACCTATATGACAAGGTTATCAACTAAGCAAGATATAGCTACGCAATATATAGGAGATAGAGTGGGATAGAGGTAACCGAGAGTGTAGCACGCGTTGACACGGAGATGATTCCCGTAGTTCCCTTCCTTTGCAAGAAGGTACTCTACGTTTGGAGGAGTGTGGTTGCTACGCAAGCCAAACCAACAGCCACGAAGGCTTCACTCAGATCTCCTGTGAGCAACGCCACGAAGGCCTAGCCCACTTCCACTAAGGGATTTCCTCGAGGCGGAAACCGGGCCTTTACAAGGTTCTTGGGGCACACATCCACAACTGAATTGGAGGCTCCCAAATCTGTAACAATACAACAATCAACAACAACACATCATCAACAAATCAACTAGGGAACCAAATAGGAACACTAGCATGAGATCCCTCGAACAAGTGAGGGGGAAATGAAGAACGCTTCGGTGAGGATGTAGATCGGTGGCTTCTCCTTCGAATCCCCAAAGATCAAGAGCTTTGGTTGGGGGAGGAAGGAGATCTTGCAAATCTTGACTTTCTTGAGGTGGCTCTAATGGAGGTGGCTTGGCAGAATTCTTGTGTAATGATTGAGCAAGCAACCAAGGTAGAAGAAGGGGGGTATTTATACCCCCTCCCAAAATAGAGCCGTTGCTGCTTCCGGGGGGCCGGATAATCCGGTCCAAGTAGGGGCCGGATAATCCGCCCCCAAATCCGGCCTTAGGTACAAAACCGTGACATTGTCCGGCCAAATATCCGGCCCTATGCCAGAGCCACATTTCTTCCAGTCCTTAGCCAAAATTGGGGGGGCCGGACATTTCCAAAATATCCGGCCCGGATATTCCGGCCCTGGTACAATACCGGGACAATATCCGGGCAAATGTCCGGCCCCCATACTGAGCTGTTTTTCCTCGACGACTTAGCCAAAATCAGGGGGCCGGATATTTCAACAATATCCGGCCCGGATTATCCGGCCTGGCCAAACTTTTCCTGTTGCCTTTTGACAGATCGACCAAATCCAACACACGCAAATATGAAACTATGTAATCCCTGTACCACTTAATCAAACATTAGTGTATCACATATATTGACATCAAACATACAAAACATAATGTGAGAGATGTTCTTTCACCCGACGCTTCAAGGTCTTCTCCGTCATATGGTGTCAAATCAGCAACATTGAAAGAATTACTAACACCAAACTCATCCTCTGGAAGATCTATCGAGTATGCATTATCATTGATCTTGGCAAGCACTTTGTAAGGACCAGCACCACGAGGCTTCAACTTAGACTTCCTCAGCTTCGGGAACCTATCCTTGCGAAAATGTACCCAGACCAAATCACCAGGCTTGAACAACATCTCCTTGCGCTTCTTATTCATCCTTGCAGCATTGCTCTTGCCTTTCTTCTCGATCAACTCTTTAGTCTTCACATGAATCTTCTTCACAAAATCTGCCCTCTTGGATGCCTCCATATTAACTCTCTCATGTATGGGCAAAGGCAACAAGTCAAGTGGAGTAATGGGTTTGAAACCATACACCACCTCAAAAGGACATAGCTCCGTGGTAGAATGTACCGCCCTGTTGTAAGCAAACTCCACATGCGGCAAACACTCTTCCCACTCCTTCAGGTTCTTCTTGATCATGGATCTCAACAGTTGTGACAATGTTCTATTCACCACTTCAGTTTGACCATCAGTTTGGGGATGACAAGTAGTGCTGAACAGCAGCTTCGTCCCCAGCTTTCTCCAAAGCGTCTTCCAGAAGTAGCTCATAAACTTCATGTCACGATCAGAAACAATAGTCTTTGGGACTCCATGTAGACGTACAATCTCCCTGAAAAACAGGTTAGCAATATGCGACGCATCGTCGCTCTTGTGGCAGGCAATAAAGTGTGACATTTTAGAAAATCTATCCACTACCACAAATATAGAATCATGGCCTCTTTTAGTACGCGGCAAACCCAACACAAAATCCATACTTATATCTTCCCATGGTGTAGTAGGTGCCGGTAAAGGAGTATACAAACCGTGAGGCTTCAGCTTGGACTTGGACTTGTTGCAAGTAATGCATCTCCTCACATATCTATCCACGTCCCGCCTCATCTTTGGCCAATAAAAGTGGTCAGCTAGCATGAGTAGCGTCTTCTCACGCCCAAAGTGACCCATCAAACCTCCAGCATGTGATTCCTGCAATAAGAGCAAACGCACAGACGATTCTGGAACACATAGTTTGTTAGCCCTAAACAAGAACCCATCATGTATGTGATATTTTCCCCATGCTTTACCAAGAGCACATAAGCGATATGGTTCAGCAAAATCATGATCAGTAGCATACAAATCACATAGTATCTCTAAACCAGGAATGTTAACATCAAGTTGAGTTAATAGCATATTTTTCCTAGATAGAGCATCAGCAACAATATTATATTTTCCCTTCTTATGCTTAATAATGTATGGAAAAGACTCAATGAACTCAACCCACTTAGCTAGACGCTTATGCAAAGTAGATTGAGCTTTCAGATATTTTAAAGCTTCATGATCAGAATGTATGATAAATTCTTTTGGCCACAAGTAATGTTGCCAAACCTCAAGAACTCTAATTAAAGCATACAATTCTTTATCATATATAGGATAGTTCAACTTAGCACCAGAAAGTTTCTCAGAAAAATATGCAATTGGGCGACCCTCTTGCATCAACACACCACCAATTCCAATACCACTAGCATCACATTCAATCTCAAATTGCTTATTGAAATCAGGAAGTGCAAGCAACGGTGCAGAAGTTAACAATCTCTTTAGTTCATCAAATGCATGATCTTGGGCTGCGCCCCACTCAAAGACAACACCCTTTTTAGTCAAATCATTCAAAGGTGCAGCAATAGTACTAAAGTTGGGCACAAATCTGCGATAAAACCCAGCTAGACCATGGAAACTTCGTACTTGACTCACATTCATGGGAGTAGGCCAATTTTGAATAGCTTCAATTTTAGACACATCTACTTCTACTCCATGCTTAGAGACAACATAACCAAGAAATATGACCTTATCTTTGCAAAATGTGCACTTCTCAAGATTACCATAGAGTTGATTATCACGCAACACTTGCAAAACATGTCGAATATGTATAGTATGTTCAGATTCATTGCGGCTGTAGATTAATATGTCATCAAAGTACACAACCACAAATTTGCCAATAAAATCACGCAAAACATGGTTCATCAGTCTCATGAAAGTGCTAGGTGCATTAGTTAAACCAAAAGGCATTACTAACCACTCATATAAACCAAATTTTGTTTTAAAGGTTGTTTTCCACTCATCCCCTTCTTTCATCCTAATTTGATGATAACCACTACGCAAATCAATTTTAGAGAACACAGCAGCACCACTCAATTCATCTAGCATATCCTCTAAACGGGGAATAGGATGACGATATCGAATAGTAATGTTGTTTATAGCTCTACAATCTACGCACATACGCCAAGTACCATCTTTCTTAGGAACTAGAATAACAGGAACAACACAAGGACTAAGGCTTATGCGGATATAACCTTTGTCGAGTAGCGCTTGTACTTGCTTCTGTATCTCCTTCGTCTCTTCGGGATTAGTGCGATATGGCGCCCTATTGGGCAGCGATGCTCCGGGAATCAAGTCAATTTGATGCTCAATACCTCGCAATGGTGGTAGTCCTGCGGGTACCTCTTCCGGAAACACGTCGCCAAATTCCTGCAAAACATTAGAAACACCAAGAGGAAGAGGGGTCATGTCGTTAGAAACCAAAACCGTACCCCTGTACAAAAGCACAAGAGGCATGGCCGTAGGATCCTCACTAAATTCTCTCATGTCTTCTTTGGTGGCTAATGAAACTAAGGAATTCACTCTCTCACTTTTCGTTATATCACTCACGACATTACAATTCTCTCGCCTATCTAGAGGTGCATCCTCCAAGTTTACTTCAATCTTCTGACGAGACTCATTGACAATTTGTTGTGGTGACATAGGTTGTAAGTTAATTTTCTTGCCCTTGTACTCCAAGTGATATGTATTGGCACGGCCATTGTGTTGCACAGAACGGTCATAGAGCCAAGGCCGACCCAATAGTAGGTGACACACCGTCATAGGAACCACATCAAAATCGCAACACGCAATCCAAGCCAAGATGCAATCTAGAAGACGGTAGCAACGAGGGGATTATCGAGTCTCACCCTTGAAGAGATTCCAAAGCCTACAAGATGAGGCTCTTGTTGCTGCGGTAGACGATCACTTGCCGCTTGCAAAAGCGTAGAAGATCTTGATCACGGCGCCACGAACGGGCAGCACCTCCGTACTCGGTCACACGTTCGGTTGTTGATGAAGACGACGTCCACCTCCCGTTCCAGCGGGCAGCGGAAGTAGTAGCTCCTCTTGAATCCGACAGCACGACGGCGTGGTGTCGGTGGCGTGGAGAACTCCGGCGGAGCTTCGCTAAAGCACGCGGGAGCTATGGAGGAGAAGGGGGCGGCTAGGGTTTGGGAGGGGGTGGCCGGCCACTCAAGGGGGGCGGCCAGGTTGTGGTCTTGGGGTGGCCGGCCCCCTCCCCTTGGCCCCTCATTATATAGGTGGAAGCCCCAAGTGTTGGACTACAAGTCTCCGAATAAGACCCGAACCCAAAACCTTCCATGTGATAGGGAAACCTACCTAAGGTGGGAATCCCACTTGAGGTGGGATTCCCCCCTTCCATGTGGGGGGGTGGCCGGCCCCATAGGGGGAGTCCACTTGGGACTCCTCCCCTCTAGGGTTGGCCGGCCATGGAGGTGGAGTCCCTCCGGGACTCCACCTTCCTTGGTGGTTTCTTCCGGACTTTTCTAGAACCTTCCATAGAACCTTCCGAATCATTTTCAAACACATAAAATGACATCCTATATATGAATCTTATTCTCCGGACCATTCCGGAACTCCTCGTGATGTCCGGGATCTCATCCGGGACTCCGAAAAAATATTCGAACTCCATTCCATATTCAAGTTCTACCATTTCAACATCCAACTTTAAGTGTGTCACCCTACGGTTCGCGAACTATGCGGACATGGTTGAGTACTCACTCCGACCAATAACCAATAGTGGGATCTGGAGATCCATAATGGCTCCCACATATTCAACGATGACTTTAGTGATCGAATGAACCATTCACATACGATACCAATTCCCTTTGTCACGCGATATTTTACTTGTCCGAGGTTTGATCATCGGTATCACACTATACCTTGTTCAACCTCGTCTCGACAAGTACTCTTTACTCGTACCGTGGTATGTGGTCTCTTATGAACTTATTCATATGCTTGCAAGACATTAGACGACATTCCACCGAGAGGGCCCAGAGTATATCTATCCATCATCGGGATGGACAAATCCCACTGTTGATCCATATGCCTCAACTCATACTTTCCGGATACTTAATCCCACCTTTATAACCACCCATTTACGCGGTGGCGTTTGATGTAATCAAAGTACCTTTCCGGTATAAGTGATTTACATGATCTCATGGTCATAAGGACTAGGTAACTATGTATCGAAAGCTTATATAACTTAATGACGTGATCTTATGCTACGCTTAATTGGGTGTGTCCATTACATCATTCATATAATGATATAATCTTGTTATTAATAACATCCAATGTTCATGATTATGAAACTAATCATCTATTAATCAACAAGCTAGTTAAGAGGCTTACTAGGGACTCTTTGTTGTTTACATATCACACATGTATCAATGTTTCGGTTAATACAATTATAGCATGGTATATAAACATTATCATAAACACAAAGATATATAATAACCATTTATTATTGCCTCTTGGGCATATCTCCAACAGTCTCCCACTTGCACTAGAGTCAATAATCTAGTTTACATATGTAAAGATATAACACCTTGGCCTTCTGGTGCTTTATCATGTTTTGCTTACGGGAGAGGTTTTAGTCAACGGTTCTGACACACTCAGAAACGTATGTATTTTGCAATTCATTTGCGTCTTCACGCATCACTCATTTTCCAAATGAGTCGGCATTAAATATGTTTGGTCTTCTGGTGGAACCTTAATTCCGCGGTCTGAAATATGTCACTAATATTGTCACACACAATATAGCTTCAAAGTTCTGAGACTATCGGAACTACACCAAGTTCTCAAAGAACTTCTTGACTTAACATCCTCAATCATTGTCAAAACAATGACATACTCTGCCTTCTTTTGTAGAATCCGTCACAATATTTAGAACTCTTCTAAATCTAGCATTGTGCTACCTTTTTAATAACACTTAGCCTAATTGAGATTGAAATTTATTTTTATATATGACCAAACTAATATCGGTGCAACACTTTACAACGATTTTGTTTGTCATTACCCATATAAAACTATATATATATATCCTTGGTTCTTCTAAAGCACACATGGATATTCTTACTGTTTGTCAATGATCATCACATGAATCATTCTGGTATATGCTCCTAACTTTTAGAGCTCAGGACATCTGATTGTGTACATATTAATTGTGATTTAAAATCACTCATGTGTTTTTACTCATTGAGTGTCAGATACACTCAAGTCTTGTTAAAACTTCACATGACAAGAACATTTTCTTAATATTTCTATATTGAACTACTTCAATATCCTTTCTATGTACTTTGACTTAAACTTATTATGTGTTTCAATCTATCTTCATAGATCTTGACACTAAATATGTTTCAGTCCATATTCTTTCATTGAAGTTAATTCTCAATGAAACCTTTTATAATCAAGTATATAATTACATCATTTATAACCAACTATATGTCATCTACATAAAGTATTATAAATATGTCTCAGCGCTCCCACTTAATTTCTTGCAAATGCAAGCATCTTCATCGTTTCTGATGAAATCCAAAACTCTTTGACTATTTCATCCGGTGAAGATTCCAACTCCGCGATACTCACTTCATCCAATTGAAGTTCGTATACCTATCTAGTATTCTACGGACTAGCAAAACTCTTGGTTGTATCTTGTATACACCTTTAATACACACTTCTGTTAAGTAATATATTTTGCTATCCTACTAGCATATCTCATAAAGAAATATGTAGTGATTACTAGAATAATCCACATAGACTATAAGCATTGCTACGGAAGATCTAATCTTATCGTAGTCAACTCTTTGAACTTTGTCGTAAACAACTTTTCGACAAATCGTGCTTATTCAAGGATATTGCATCCAAGTCCATCAATTTTATAGATCCATTTACTTTCAAAAAGTATTCATCTATCTTGGATTTCATGGCGCATAGCCATTTTAACGGAGTCAGGGCCCATCATAACTTCTTTGTTTGTAGTTGGTTTATCATTATTCAAAATCAATCCTTTGTCCACAAATCATTTATTTGATCACAAAGTAAACCATACCTACAAGGTTCAATATGTACTTCGATCTCCATGGCTAAAACACTTTGTAGTCATGGGAGCCATGATCGTCGTGGCCGCTTCCGGAACCAATTCCAATGCTGCGCTACTCTGATCATTATGCTTAGGTTCATAAACCTTATCGAGTTCTATTGTCCTCCCACTCAAATACTTCGTTAGAAACAATTTCTTGGAAATAAGTAAGAAACATTGACAAACACTCTTGTCTTTGTTTCCATGGTGGAAGAATTCCCAATTAATTCTTTGGGATAACCAACAAAGACATTCATCCGATTTTGGTTGTAAACTTTATTTACCTTATGCTATGCATACCAAAATTTAAGAAATAACTATTAGGTTTTATACCCATGCCATAACTCGTATGGTGTCATTTCAACGGATCATGATGATGCTCTATTCAGTGTAAAAGCGGTAGTCTCTAAAGCATAATCCACAAAATTATAATGGCATCAATATTTTATCTCATCATTGATCCAACAAGATTTGGATACATCTCTCGGATACTCCATCATCACTATGATACTCCAAGAAATGGATGTTCACTAAAACTCGTAATTCAAATATTTCCACTATGATCCAATCATAGATATTTGACTTTTTCTATTACGATGATTTCCACCTCATGCTGAAATTTATTTGAATCCATTCAAATGTTTCAAACTTCTTCCTTATCGAATATATACATATATACTCAATTCATTGTTGGAAGTTTTCATGAAGTAGAAGAATCTCCCGCACACAACTATGCTCAGTGAACCACATACATCATCATGTATTTTTCCACTAAGTTAGTTGCCCGTTCAACTCTTGGCCTATGAACGGTATTTTAGTCATTCTCTTTAGAAAAGATTTGCAAGCGTCAAATGATTCAAAAATCAAATGACTCCAAAAATCCATTTGCATGGAGTTCCTTCATGCGTTCCTCTCTAACATGACCTAAATGGCGGTTCCACAAATAAGTGGAATTCAAATCATTTGCCTTATGGCATTTTAGCGTCAGTGTTTATGTATGTGTGTTTTCACCATTAAGATTTATAATAACTTATCCATCGTACATGGAGTAATGTCATAATTTGAACAACTCATTGTTTTCATTTGACCAGAGCAAAATAACAATTATTAAGTTCTTTATTATAAATTCTAAGGGCTAGATAGAATGCCAACGACGAACATAATAACACTTTATTTTTGTTCCAGACGTGCATTTCTATCATATTCCTTGTCAGTCACTTAGGCCATTGTATTCTTGTATTGTGTTGTTTTGTATGACACTTCATACCAACCAATATGGTACTAATACCCAAGAATTTCATTGTGTGACCAAACTAGGAATACAACCATAACATGTATATCATTTATATACACCTGAGCTAGACTTTCTAGTCTTTTCTTTTCTTTCTGCCAAAATATCTTTTGTAGTTTTTCTTTTAGCTTTCCTCATTATTCAGAAAACACTTCACCTTCAATAACTTCTAGGTTTGTTGGTCAAATACCAATAACCTTGAGGTTCTTACTTTGAAGTTGATCATCATATGACAAGTGTTCCAGATTTCACTATTAGTAACTTTGTAATATGATGAACAATTTTCACTCATAATTTTATCCATCAATTCATGACGACTTTCCGAGACCATGTCTGTACATGCTAGGCTCGTAAAGTTTAACCTCAGTATTCGTGTGTGCAAATCTGGCTTGCACCCGTTGTATGCACACATAGAATCTATACCTTAGTATTCGAAACTATGAGTCTTAGCAACGGTGCATACTAAGGACGATCACTTCATGGATATACGAATATCGTTAGTGCCCCAATAGTTGGAGGATTGGGACGCCTTGCGTCTTCAACCTTCGTACATTCCCATAAAACTTATGATTTTATGTAGTCTCACCAAATTATATTCTATCACCTTGCAATAAGGTCTTAGATATCACATATATCTCATACCTTGATTATTTCTGAAAACTAAATTTTCAGCTCCTTACTTTTCAAACAGATTTGAACTTCAAGTTTCACGGAGACAAGATAACTTTAGGTACTAATTGAAACCATAGCTCTTTGAATCATCAATGTGAGGTTTACTAAAAGTTTGCAATAGGACTTAATCATTTCTTGATTCTTTAACAATACGGTACCAGTCCGTAAAGTTTCTTGTCAGATTTTAACAGTATTTCTATCTCAATTACAAGACTAGCGCTTGGTAGAAAAACGGATGCCAATACTACAAATTAATTCAAAATACTACTCAGACTATGTTTATGATAATTAGTTCATGTTTTAATCTAATTACTAATGAACTCCCACTTAATACAACATCCCTCATAGTTGTTAAGTGGTACACGATCCAGATCCACTACACCAAAACCGATCATCACGTGAGATGATGTAGCTTCAATGGTGAACATCAACATGTTGATCATATCATCCATATGATTCGTGTTCAACCTTTCGGTTTCCGTTGTCCCGAGGCCATGTCTGTACATGCTAGGCTCGTCAAGCAAACCCAAGTATTCCGCGTGTGCAACATGGCTTACACCCGTTGTATGTGAACGTTGAGTCTATCACATCCGATCATCACGAGATGCTTCGAAACGACGAACTATATCAACGGTGCATACGAGGGGAGAACACTTTATTATCTTGATATTAATGTGAGGGATCATCTTATAATGCTACCATCGCGATCTAAGCAAAATAAGATGCATAAAGGATTAACATCACATGCAATTCATATGTGATATGATATGGCCCTTTAGTCTTTGCGCCTTCGATCTTCATCTCCAAAGCACGGACATGATCTCCATCATCAACGGGCATGATCTCCATCATCGTCGGCGTAGCGTCAAGGTCCATGGCGCCGTCTTCATGGTTGTTCACCTCATGTAGAAACTATTACAACTACTTTGAAATACTACTCACCATGAAATTTAAACACAACCATAAGGCTCCTGCCGGTTGCCACAATACAATAATGATCATCTCATACATATTCATCATCACATCATGGCCATATCACATCACCAAACCCTGCAAAAACAAGTTAGACGTCTCTAATTTGGTTTGCATATTTTACGTGGTTTAGGGTTGATGCGCGTAGATGTACACGTCCGTTGGGAACCCCAAGAGGAAGGTATGATGCGCACAGCGGCAAGTTTTCCCTCAGAAAGAAACCAAGGTTTAATCGGACCAGTAGGAGCCAAGAAGCACGTTGAAGGTTGATGGTGGCGAAATGTGATGCGGCGCAACACCAGGGATTCCGGCGCCAGCGTGGAACCTGCACAACATAACCAAAGTACTTTGCCCCAACGAAACAGCGAGGTTGTCAATCTCACCGGCTTGCTGTAACAAAGGATTAACCGTATTGTGTGGAAGATGATTGTTTGCAAAAAACGGTAAAACAAGTATTGCAGTAGATTGTATGCTATGTAAAGAATAGGACCGGGGTCCACAGTTCACTAGAGGTGTCTCTCCCATAAGATAAAAGCATGTTGGGTGAACAAATTACAGTCGGGCAATTGACAAATAGAGAAGGGCATAACAATGCATATACATGATATGATAAATATAGTGAGATTTAATCCGGGCATTACGACAAAGTACATAGACCGCCATCCAGCGCATCTATGCCTAAAAAGTCCACCTTCAGTTATCATCCGAACCCCATTCAGTATTAAGTTGCAAAGCAACAGACAATTGCATTAAGTATGGTGCGTAATGTAATCAACAACTACATCCTTAGACATAGAATCAATGTTTTATCCCTAGTGGCAACAACACAACACAACCTTAGAACCTACTGTCACGATCCCAGGTGTCAATGAAGGCATGAACCCACTATCAGCATAAATACTCCCTCTTGGAGTTAAGAGCAAAAACTTGGCCAGAGCCTCTACTAATAACGAAGAGCATGCAAGATCATAAACAACACATAAACAATAGATTGATAATCACCATAACATAGTATTCTCTATCCATCGGATCCCGACAAACACAACATATAGTATTACAGATAGATGATCTTGATCATGTTGGGCAGCTCACAAGATCCAACAATGAAGCACAATTAGGAGAAGACGACCATCTAGCTACTGCTATGGACCCATAGTCAGGGGTGAACTACTCACTCATCACTCGAAGGCGATGAAGAGTCCTCCGGGAGATGAATCCCCTCTCCGGCAGGGTGCCGAGGCGATCTCCTGAATCCCCGAGATGGGATTCGCGGCGGCGTCTCTGGAAGTTTTCCGTATCGTGGCTCTCGGTACTGGGGTTTCGCGACGGAGGCTATAAGTAGGCGAAAGGAGGTCAGGGGGTGACGAGGGGCCCACACCATAGGGCGGCGCGGGCCCCCTCTGGCGCGCGCCCTATGGTGGCGGCGCCTCGTCGCCCACTTCGTTATCTCTTCGGTCTTCTGGAAGCTCCGTGCAAAAATAGGACCCTGGCGGTGATTTCGTCCAATTCCGAGAATATTTCCTTACTAGGATTTCTGAAAAACAAAAACAACAATGGCTCTTCGGCATCTTGTTAATAGGTTAGTTCCGAGAAAATGCGTAAATATGACATATAATGTGCATAAAACATGTAGGTATCATCAATAAAGTAGCATGGAACATAAGAAATTATCGATACGTTGGAGACGTATCAAGGGTTTTCGAGTAAGATCTAATCTACCTACGAACATGAACCACAACGGTGATACTAGTGTTGTCAATAGAAGAGTAAATTGAATCTTCACTATAGTAGGAGAGACAGACACCCGCAAAGCCACTTATGCAATACAAGTTGCATGTCGAGCGTGGAGCAAGTCTCATGAACGCGGTCATGTAAAGTTAGCCCGGGCCGCTTCATCCCACTATGCCACAAAGATGCAAAGTACTCAAACTAAAGACAACATAAGCATCAACGCCCACAAAACCATTTTGTTCTACTCGTGCAACCATCTATGCATAGACACGGCTCTGATACCACTGTAGGGATTCGTTGCAAAGAAAACAAAAAATTTCCTACCGCGAACACGCAATCCAAGCCAAGATGCAATCTAGAAGACGGTAGCAACGAGGGGATTATCGAGTCTCACCCTTGAAGAGATTCCAAAGCCTACAAGATGAGGCTCTTGTTGCTGCGGTAGACGATCACTTGCCGCTTGCAAAAGCGCGTAGAAGATCTTGATCACGGCGCCACGAACGGGCAGCACCTCCATACTCGGTCACACGTTCGGTTGTTGATGAAGACGACGTCCACCTCCCCGTTCCAGCGGGCAGCGGAAGTAGTAGCTCCTCTTGAATCCGACAACACGACGGCGTGGTGTCGGTGGCGAAACTCGGCGGAGCTTCGCTAAAGCACGCGGGAGCTATGGAGGAGAAGGGGGCGCTAGGGTTTGGGAGGTGGCCGGCCACTCAAGGGGGCGGCCAGGTTGTGGTCTTGGGTTGGCCGGCCCCCTCCCCTTGGCCCCTCATTATATAGGTGGAAGCCCCAAGTGTTGGACTACAAGTCTCCGAATAAGACCCGAACCCAAAACCTTCCATGTGATAGGAAACCTACCTAAGGTGGGAATCCCACTTGAGGTGGGATTCCCCCCTTCCATGTGGGGGGGTGGCCGGCCCCAGGGGGAGTCCACTTGGGACTCCTCCCCCTCTAGGGTTGGCCGGCCATGGAGGTGGAGTCCCTCCGGGACTCCACCTTCCTTGGTGGTTTTTTCCGGACTTTTCTAGAACCTTCTAGAACCTTCCATAGAACCTTCCGAATCATTTTCAAACACATAAAATGACATCCTATATATGAATCTTATTCTCCGGACCATTCCGGAACTCCTCGTGATGTCCGGGATCTCATCCGGGACTCCGAAAAAATATTCGAACTCCATTCCATATTCAAGTTCTACCATTTCAACATCCAACTTTAAGTGTGTCACCCTACGGTTCGCGAACTATGCGGACATGGTTGAGTACTCACTCCGACCAATAACCAATAGCGGGATCTGGAGATCCATAATGGCTCCCACATATTCAACGATGACTTTAGTGATCGAATGAACCATTCACATACGATACCAATTCCCTTTGTCACGCGATATTTTACTTGTCCGGTTTGATCATCGGTATCACACTATACCTTGTTCAACCTCGTCTCCTGACAAGTACTCTTTACTCGTACCGTGGTATGTGGTCTCTTATGAACTTATTCATATGCTTGCAAGACATTAGACGACATTCCACCGAGAGGGCCCAAAGTATATCTATCCGTCATCGGGATGGACAAATCCCACTGTTGATCCATATGCCTCAACTCATACTTTCCGGATACTTAATCCCACCTTTATAACCACCCATTTACGCAGTGGCGTTTGATGTAATCAAAGTACCTTTCCGGTATAAGTGATTTACATGATCTCATGGTCATAAGGACTAGGTAACTATGTATCGAAAGCTTATAGCAAATAACTTAATGACGTGATCTTATGCCACGCTTAATTGGGTGTGTCCATTACATCATTCATATAATGATATAATCTTGTTATTAATAACATCCAATGTTCATGATTATGAAACTAATCATCTATTAATCAACAAGCTAGTTAAGAGGCTTACTAGGGACTCTTTGTTGTTTACATATCACACATGTATCAATGTTTCGGTTAATACAATTATAGCATGGTATATAAACATTATCATAAACACAAAGATATATAATAACCATTTATTATTGCCTCTTGGGCATATCTCCAACAATAGTAGGTGACACACCGTCATAGGAACCACATCAAAATCAATGCAATCCTTATACGGTCCAATCTCAAACTCAACACGCACCATGTGGTTTACCTTCATCTCACCATTGTCGCTCAACCACTGGAATATAATATGGATGCGGGTGCGGTAGATACTTCAACTTCAGCTTGGTGCACAACTCTTTGCTTGCTAAATTGCGGCAACTCCCGCCATCAATAATCACCTTGCAAGCCTTGTCAGGACCAGCTAAAGCCTTGGTTTGGAACAAATTGCAACGCTGAGTAGATGCACTAGGCAACACATTAAGAGCATGCTGCGACACAACAATGGTGCGAGCATCAGAAGGATATGCATCTTCACCATCAGTGTCATAGTCATCATCGTCTGGAGCATTTGGATCAACATCATCTCCAATCTCATACTCATTGTCCTCATTGATAATCATGACTTTGCGGTTAGGACAATCTCTCTTGAAGTGACCCTTGGCACCACATGTATGGCAAAGCATATCGCGGTTGCGCGTTGTAGACATGCTAGAACCACTCGTACTTGCAGCAGATTCGGACTTCTTTGCATTAGATACATTGGAGACCGGTTTGGTAGGCGGAGTAGAGTAAGGAGCGGAGCGCGTCGAAGGCGCCGGCGCCGTAGAGGGCGCGCGGGGTGTAAAACGCCCAGCTCCCGTAGCACGTCCCTTAACCTTTGCTTTTTCAGCCAATTGTGATTCAGCTTCTCGTGCATGATGTAACAATTGATTCATATTGGTGTAGCTGTAATGACGAACAATGCCTTTAACATCATACTTCAATCCATTGAGAAAACGCTGCATTGTCATCTCTAGAGACTCACGGACACGGCCACGCTGCATAAGCATCTCCATCTCCATGTAGTACTCATCAACAGTCTTCACACCTTGCCTCAATAGTGTTAGCTTATCAAATATATTCCGCAAGTAATTTGTAGGCACAAAACGAGAAGTCATTGCTTCCTTCATAGCACGCCATCTGCGTATAGGTTGCTCACCATCTTCATCGCGGTTGCGAACAAAAGCATCCCACCAACGCAATGCATAACCATCAAATTCGGAAGAAGCAAGCTTGATCCTCCTATCTTCAGAGTAATGTGGATGCAAAGTCCATAGCTTCTCAATCTTGAGCTCCCAAGTGAGGTATTCTTCAACATCAGCTCCTCCTTCAAACTTGGGT
Source organism: Lolium multiflorum (assembly GCA_030979885.1). NCBI lineage: Eukaryota > Viridiplantae > Streptophyta > Magnoliopsida > Poales > Poaceae > Lolium > Lolium multiflorum. The sequence goes on from CM061753.1 coordinate 238,682,591, forward strand.
ATAGAAAACTTGGGCTAATCCATCTTCTTCATCTTGTCCACGACCATTGCGGCCAAGTGGAGCCCAACCACGCGGACGATTACCACGGGGCGCACCACGAGCATTGTGTGCGTCATCTTGAATCTCAGGATCTTCGTCATCGTCTTGTTGTTGTTGTATCAAATTCTCAATAGCGAGGCGCATATCTGCAATACTGCGCTGTATATCCGTCATTTGATCAGCCATGGTGGTGACGGTTTCATTAGTAGTATCCAACGTTTGTTTGATCTCTTCAACATTTCCATGAAGCACATCGTCTTGAGCGCGGAATTCACGTCGCATCTCATTCCTAAGAGCTTCAAACTCCCTCCAGTTAATAATATCTGCAGAATCCTTGTTCTCCAGTTAACAATCTTATGATCACTAGCAGACATGATTAGTAGGTTAGTGCACTAAATCAAAATATATGGTGGTACGCTCACAACTCACTCAAAACTGATAAGAAAAGGAAATCTTACCGTTCCAAAGTAAATTAGTGTTGCTTACCACTTGTAGAACAACTAGTGCACGGATGTAGCGAATATAAAGGGTATAAGAACAATCACACGACAAAGCAGGGTATATGTGGGGCTGGGTAGGCTACCTATTTGCACCAATAACAAGCTCTAGCGCTGATCGTAGACAACCACAAGATACTCACACAAGGCGATAAATGTGGCAATGCAACTATATGGATGAAAGGTTGCAATGCACTCGAGAGACGCTAGCAAATCTCAACGAGACAGGCACAAGATTGCTCAACTACAGGTGCAGTAAAGAAAACTTAGGCCTTCACTTGATTCAACTAGCACTTCACTTGTCTTTTTGTATTTTTCTTTTTGTAACTATGTAGCTCTTTTTGCTTCTTTTCAATTTTTTTTTTTGATTTTATGACTCAACTCCTTGATAACACGGCCAACAAGATATTGAAAGCACCAAAACCCTAATGAGCAGCCTATCGAGCGGTAAAACTAGTCTCTTCTGGGGAAGTTCCTAGTCACGTATATCGAAAGGCTGTAGCTATGGTTTGGACAAACACTGTATGCTATGTGGACTCGGAGTAACAAAAACTGACTCTAGATGACAAACTAGATGAAAAGAAAACACAAACCCTAACAATTCTACTAGAAGAAAGATAAAGGTACGCAAAAACAACTACGAAAAGCAACTAAAAGTCGAAATTAGTGCAATCTATGGCTATGGCAAACCCTAACCCTATTTTTTTGGCTTTTTCGGATAGGAAAACACTCACAACTCAACTATGGGGTGGATTGTGGATGGCTTACCGAGGAAAGGAAATCGATACCAATGATAAGGGGTGGCCCGATCTTCTCGGGTCAACGTGGTGATGATGATCACGGGTGATAGCAGAGAAACACGACGATGTAGTGGATGATAACTTGTATGACGCAATCTCGATTGGTTCCATCGCCAATGCAACAGCTCTCAACCCCGCAAGATATTCGCAACTCCACACACTTGCGCACGTAGCCGCCCCACGAAGCGGTAAGTTGCAACCGTCTAATTCCCAATGGAACGACAGATCACACAAGACTTAACAGAATCTACACAATATCAAGCAATATGGTGTAGGGAATTCAATAGTTTTGCGGAGCAAACAACTAAGAACTAGGGTTTATCTTAAACGTGGTCTAAAACTGCTAGGGGCCGTCCAAGGCACTTATAGGCGTCCGGGACGAGTTTTGGTCGAAAGATACAAGTAAAACCGACCCGGAATAGATCCGTCGAGAAGCACTCAGCGAATCCGTCGAATCCGGTCAACTGGGTCGGGGACCGGGCTGGCCCATCATGGTCCAGGCAACCGGAGTCTGTAACCAGAAACCTCGCAAAACGAGCGTCCGGTTTGTCCCCAGTACGGCGAAGTCAAAGACCTCGGTTGCCCGGTCAGCGGCCTGGCCGGCGGGTGGTAACCGGGCGCGCGGCGTGGGGGCCGGTCTGACCGAGCGCTGGACCGGCCTGGACTTCTTCTTCTCCTCTCGTGCATTCCTCCCGCTCCTCCCTCGCGCGTCCATGAGATATCTTCATGTCCAGCTCCTTGTCCCGCTTCACGTCCATCTTCACGTCCAGCTGCTCCTCTCCTCCTCGTGCGATGCTTGTCTCCTCTTCATACCTGATGATACATAAGTAATGGAAGAGCAACACCACCCTCTGCAACTTTGATTCGAATCTACCCAGTAAGCATAGCAAACATAAACAGAATTCTTAGGACACTACAGGCTGATGGTTCAATCAATGCTCGCTCTTCCTCATCCTCCGACAGTTGCAGATCCAAGCTTCTTCTTCGCCGAGAGAGCGCCTCCTAGCCTGCTAGCTCCCATGCAACGTACAAGGGCGCACGCAACCGCTCTAACCCGAACCTTAGCTCCTGGCTGGCAAGGAGCCTCACTGACAAAGGTTGGCGCCAGCACCCGCAAAATGGAGGCTCTTCCCAGGAACCTCACGCCTGGCCGCTCTCACGACGGTCGCCTCCGTCCACCATCTGTGCCTCCCGTACAGGGGATTCTCACCCTCTTCCTTACCTAGATTACTCATCATCTTCCTCACCCAAATTACTCAGGGAGGCACGCGTTAGGCTGTGGGCGTACGACGCGAACAAGGGAAGAAGGACACAAATTGGCGATGCATGCCATGGGGAGCATGGTACGATGCTAGCCTGTGTCGATTGATGGCTCCGGCAGGCGGAATTGGGGAGCAGAGGTGGTGGCAGTAGCGTCACAGGAGAGTTAGCAAAACGGGATCGGATGATCCGTGCCAAAAACGCTGAGATGCATGCGTGATTTGTTTTTAGGATATCTATCCATCACTTTTTTTTGAGCTCTATTCATCACTTGCCATGCATGCGTGATTCGTGTCACTCTTGCCGTGCCGTGCATACTGTGTGAGAAAAGGACGAAAACGAGATGTCAGGTTCTTATTTGCTAGACATATTAGAATTGTATACATGCGTGTAACATGTGACACCGTATGTGTTTTCTGTTTCTTTGTGAACCAATACATGAATCGAAATTATTAATCAAACAGCCGACTATTAGCAGAATATAGAATATTACTAATATATTTGTTTTCATTAACTGTTGAATTATTCTTAACAAATACTAGAAGGTTATTTTATAAGTGGCAACCAAAATTTCTATATAGCTATTAAGGATTTTCTAGAAGATGGGAACATTTTTAGTTACGCTAAACAAAACCGAATATGTTTTTAGTCTGACATGAAATCAATTTTTTTTGATCCATTTGTATTACCAAAAATATTCATCCCGGAAACATATGAATATTAACCATTACAGATGGATGTACTTCTCCTCACAAGAAGAAAGAAATGAATGGTCATGCTTTCACCGTAACAAAATATAACTCAGAAACATGATATTTATCGTCATAACTACGTCATAACTATGTAGATAGTTATGTTATTTTTTCCACCATGATTAATTTAATTTACCTTAAAGAAATAATTCCACACAAATTTTGAAATATGCTGATGCTCTTTATGCACGAGTCTTCTAATTTAAAATATGAGATCAAAGTAATCTTATAATCCTGAAAACATTAACAAACATCAAAATGCATCAACAGTAATAACCAGAGAGTCCTACAGGCGCGGCGTGCCGCCGCGCCACGGCTTCCTAGTACTAATCAACGGACTGAGAAACCACGCCTGCATAAACCCTCCACGTACGGCCGACAAGTGCTTAAGAAGGTTGCCTTCACAGATATACAATTCAGAACACCAAAGAACTGGAGGAATAGATAAAAGAAATCCAAGTATGATGTCTGAAAATAAAATACTCCAACTCCAGATTACGGTTCAGCAATTCACAATTTCACCCCTTTACCCGATTATTAGAAACCAATTTCACCTCTTTTATGTTTCTTTCTTTCTCAGCGGCTCATTCCTATAATCACGAATACAGAGATGAGGAAACCAATCCGACAAAATTTTGGTCCAATGAATCATTGGACAATCAAATGGAAAGTATACAGATCCATGTACAATCGCTAGCTATCTAAACTCCTTCCGGAGCGAGTATCTGCCGGCCTTCGATACCGCACAGGCAGCAAGCCCGTTCTTCACTGCCGGCTCCGGCGTCGCCGCATGAGGCCGATGGAGCGGAGCCTGCTGCCACTCGGCAACCGCGGACTCCACAACGAAGAGGTTGGTGATGTCCCTGAGCGGCACCCGCCTCCGCGCCCTCCCGAGCCGCTTCAACTTGCAGCTCTTGACAGCGACGCCATGAAGACGAGCGACGGCGGCCGCCGCCGGGGCAGCCGCAGGCGGCAGGTTCTCCTTGTCGGCGCGGTCAACTGCCATCTGGGGCAGGAGCTGCCGCTATTGGAATCGGGGCTCGGGGGTGGAGTAGGCGGCGAGGTGGCTCGAATTGGAGCTTGGGATGGGACTGGGAGGATCTTCCATGGTATTTGTACAGGGGACATGGAGCCAGGGAGGGAAGAGAAGTCAAGATTTGAGTTTCGGAGGAAAATTTTGGGTGGAGAGGAGTGGAGGGAGGGGACGGATCTGTGTTTCCTGACGTTTTTGGCCCGATGGCTCCATGAGCCAGCGAATCTTGAAAAAATTCGCGAAAAGTTTGGAGGAGATCGGGATTTGGGGCGGGGAGGGAAGCGGGGAAGCGGGGTGGCGCGCTGAAAACATTGTGCGGGCGACGGAGATTCGAATTTAGTTTTTTGTTGGGTGTGTTCACTTGGACGGTCTGAGCGAGCTAGGGCAATTCCGTTTTCGGGACGGCAAAACGAAAATGGGCAGGCGGCGGCCTGGACGCCCGTGTCGGTTCGTTTTTCTTTTTAGAGGTTTTGAGTTGCGAAAATACTGAATGGAACCCGTCTCCGCGCGAGGATGAAAACCAACCAATCAGAAAGCACCACTTAGCGTACAACATTTGTATTTTGAGCACGTATATGATTGTATTTTCATCGTATCTGACAATAGCCATTCGACATTAACTCCGCAATTAACTCCCGTGTCCTCCTCCGGAACAACTCCACCCCAGATCATCCGTTCTCCAACCCGGCCCACCACCGAACAGCTCCGGCCGTCTCGCTCCAGCGCGCCGCACCTATCCCTGGAAGGGCACGCCCACGATGGCCGCCGCCGGAGACGAAGACCACGAAACCGTCGCCGCGGGCCATCTCAAATCTGGGCAACCCCAGATCGACCGCCGCACCGCGCCCAACCGCGCTGAGCGGATGAGCCAGATGACCACCGTCGTCGCCATCGAGGTCCGGGCCCGCCGCCCGGCATCCGTACACCGGCGACCCGACCTCTGCCCCCTGAGCCGAGTTGGACGGGCGCCAGCGCGACATGCGAGGTCGACGTCGATGAGGTCGGGGAGCTCTCTCTGTTCCCTCTCCCGCTCATGCTCTTCCCGGACGCGTTGCTTTGATCTGCTGCGATCGAGGTGCTGATGTTTGGCTCGTGGACCGCCGGCCGTGGGCGCAGGGAGCGGCCACGGGAAGCAAGTGGAGTGGCTTCATCGCCAAGCGGCAGTCGGGCAACGCCTCGGCGACCGGTACGTGGAGATTGTCTGCAACCTTGTGAGTTGTTTAGTCAGTTCCCCCTTTCAGTCAGGATAGTCCGGCTTCTCTCCCTCCAATCCCTTTTCTTTTCTGATGATGTTTGTGTGTAATGTTCTCGTATTTGGATTCATTGGCTTGTGGCTTACTGCTTACATCTGATTAGCTAGCAGCAGCTTAGCAGGTGCTTTATGAACTCTGAAAAATCAATGAATCCTATTTGGTATGGACCGAATTTCAGAAACGACTGGAATATATGTGATGTTTTTCTGAAATGAGATGTTATTTTGATCTGGTTTCCTTTAATCCCGGGGTTTTTTACACATATTCCATCACCTCATTCTGATCTGGTACTTATTTTTTGTTTATTTATCATTTGGACCAGATTCAAATTAAGGATTAGTGAATATTATGCTCTAATTGCTGGATTCTACCACAATGTTTTTAGTTCATTTTCTGATAGACTAGTAATTGTTTTAGAACCAATTATTTTGTGACCTCCATGTCTCGTGCATGTTCTTGCTTTTTTTTATTTCTCTGATTCTCTTCAGTTCTCTTTGATTTGTGTTTTACTACAAATGAAGCTTAAATATATTTTTCTATCTTCTAAAGCGATGGATCTATTTTGTGAATGCACTTTCAAGACACTGGTGCTTACGGCATTTGATTTCAGATTATGTATGCAATTTTGAAGTTATACCTGTACAAAAATCGTGCATTTCCTACTTGATGAAAAATGTTCCTTAGTTAATCTGTAAATTAGCAAAAAACAAATCAGCTTCTTCTATTTTCCTTAGGTTTTAGCTTGACAGGTCAGAGTTATAATTAGTCAGGATAAAATATTAATGACTGATGGGGAAAGCGAGTCAGAAGCATGCATGCACATTAACTCTGTACGGTTCTGGTTATGTATTTCATCAGGTATCCAACTAGATACGAAAACGTAAATCACCTGTATTAACTACGCGCTATATTAAGTGCTAATCACATAGCAAACCTTAACGTCCATGATTTCAACCTCGCGCGTAGACAGGTTCCAAACGTCCGCGTCGTGGCCTTAAATTGGCGGCCTATACGCTCACTTATATTAGCGTATCTGCGTTTGCACTCACATCCTATTCCTAGAAGCATATCTAAAAAACTGTGTTGACGGATCTTGAGATTGGCGAAGTAATTATAAGCGCTTCATAATTGTTGAAAATGTTGTCTCCAACTTAAATAATATTTTTTCTTTATGAGACACCAAAATGTAAAGTTGCTTATTTTCTGCTGGGTCATGATTTGGTGCCAAAAAAATGCTTCCGCGTCACAATCGTCGGATCATGATGGTGCTACCAGTGCACGACTAGAGATGGAAATCACTTTGATAACAACAATGTAGCAAAAGAAACGAGAGAGATTTGGTGTTCATGGGTACCAGTGATCTTTTTTAAAAAAAATTAAAATTATATTTCTAAGTTTCAAAAAAATACGAAATAAAATTATGATGTAGCCAGTATTGTATCCTATAAACGTGTAAACTTTCAACAGGAAATAATCTGTATTTTGAGCTACACAAAAATAAATATGTAGATCTAAGTATAGTGATTCAAATCTTCCAAAAATATCAGACTTTGTCATTTTTGTGTATCTCAGAAAACAAAACATTTGTATTTGGGATTTTATATGTTAGTGGGATACAGCATCAGCCCCTTTTAAAAAAATTACATAATTATTTTACACACATAGATATAATTTTTCAATTTTTTAATACAACAAGAGCACTGGTGCCCAAGATCCAAAATCATTTTTTGAAGAAATGAGTACATAACAAATCTCCACTAGCCATAGCAAGATCCTCGAACACAACCCTCCTTTGCAGCAAACCGGAGCACCGTTGGTAGAAGCCCCGACCACTATTGGCAGCAACGCTACCCAGCACTTGCAACATCGCTGACACTGGCTAGTAGCATCGGTTACGGCCGCTGGTAGCATCGTCGCCCTCCCAGCTGGTGGTATCCTGAATTTAGATTCTTTCCCTAGGACTCAAACTTTGTATCTTGGACGCCTCTATGTTTGTAGTGTATGTCCCAATAAATTATCTGTAAATATGGAACTGTACGGGAAAAGTAAATGAACATGGTGGTGTTCTTTTTCGTCAGGCAGTAACACATTAGCAGAAACTCACCTTTTCGGAAATGATATCAGGGATAGGCAGGTATGTTTTTGGGTCCCGATTGTGTTGTTTTTAACATCATGAAGGCAACGCCCAGTGGAAACTACTCTAGGGGAAAAAGGGAGCATGGGGACCAGGAATTTCAATTTTTCGAATTCAGTGGGATACGATAGCTTTGTTTCCAATTTTTAGATTGTAATGAGAGTCATTAGAGTAAGAACTGCTATAGTTTTGTTGAACACAAGGGTTTACAACATTACTTTAGCATGGCAATACGTTGTCATGTTTTTGTTTCGTTATTGATATTTCGTATAGTGCTTATGTGCATGCTAGACGTGCTATTTTTATGTTATTATTGTAGAGGTTGTTCCTACTGTTATCATCTTCGTTTAATAATGAAGTAAAGTGTTTGTTCACAAAATAAAATAAGTTTGCTTGTTGTTTACTATATGTGTTCTTTTTGTAGATGGAAATATATTAGTATCAAGAAGATATCAAGTACATCCAGACTTTGCAAAGACTTAATATCATGATGACATACTGAGGATGCACACAACCAAATTATTAAAAAGAAATGACACACAACCAACAACGACATCAAACGCTATCCTTGCCACACATCGTCCACTAGGTTGTTTTCCGAAATCAACACCTTTGGTAAGGTAACGACACACAAGTGACATTGATTGTCATCAAATCCACTCAAATACTAGATCATGAGTTCTCACCCTGGAGAGCAAGACCGAGTGAATTCCATGCAACACCTTGGCAAGGTGATTGAGTAGACTCCATGCAATTCCTTCAACAATGTAACAACGTCGAAACACCATCATTGCAAGGCATAACCGATGATGGTCATACTAAGTGTTTTCATCCCCAAAGTTCCAGGCTCGATACTGAAGTAGCACCACCAAACCTCAACCATGATGTGTTGTCGAAACATTTTGATCACCGCCTTCATTCTTTCTAGCCAAAATTGTCGAACACAAAAAGACATCATATTCTTATATGTGTCATGTCTCATACCACTCGGTAATGAAAATAATAATTGAATGTCTTCAGCCTAAATATTGGGCCTTCCACACACACACACGAGCACGCACGCACACACGCACACATACGTGTACCCGCATGAGCTTGTTAAATGCACCAAAAGGACTTGGAAAAAGGGGTCCCTTTAAACAATCCCTTCTATTTATCCAGTTGCAGTCGCGTACCAACCCTGATATGCATGCTAGATTGCTAGGACAGCATGAAGTTGTGGTACACTGCCTCAGATTGTGTTAGAGATATATTTCGTATAGGTATATTTGGTAGTATATGATTTGTAATCATCTCCTGCCTTATCTCTAGGATAGCCTTCTTGGCTCCCAAGACTTGTACCCCTATATATACTCGCCCATGAGGCGCAATACAACATCCATCATATTCCGCATATCTCTCTCCCTCTCTACCGTTCAGCATGGTATCAGAGCGGCACGCTCCTTGACCTAGCCACCGCAAAGTTTCCGTGCCGCCCCCGGGGAGGTCGATCTCCATGATCTACTTCGGGGGCCGCGCAACCCGTATGAGGGTTCGTTCGCCGATCCGTTGATCCGCTGCCCTCGAGTCTTTTTTTTCCAATCTGTAGATTGGTTTTCTTTTTGCTCCGCCGGCCGCTCGACCGGCGTTTTCTTTGGTTTTACCGATCATAGATCGGATTGAGTCGCCCATCGCCGTCGTCCACTTGCGCCTCTACTCCGACAACGGCATCGACCTGCACCGGCCATCAACCACACGGCACAGCCGCACACGCCGCACACGGGACGCCCCTACGTGCGATGCCACAGGCTGTCTCGCCCGCGCGGTCTCCATCGCTGGTCCGTCTTCGCCGTCATCGCCCGGGACTACATCGACAACGCCGCCATCGACTCCAATCTGCGCGTCGTCCACGCCATGGCACATGTAGCGCCGCCGTCGGTCTGATCAACCGACCCCGCGCACGTCTACGCCAAGCAAGTCCCCGAGCACGCGCCTACCACCGATCGAGCATCGGGGTGCCGCTGCGTCGCCCCTTCGGGCCGCAGCGCCGCCGCCTTTGGTCCATGCTACCGGCCTTCGACGCGCCTTCCGAGGTGTGTACGTCGCTGGTGATCTCCCGCCGCTGCACCGACTCGCGCCCTGCAGCTACGCCAGCCCCTCGGGCCGTGGCGTCGCCGCACGCGGTTACCTTTGCCGTCCCCCGCGCATCGACGTCCGAGGCCACCACAGCGCCGCCCCTTGGGCGCGGGTCGCCTCCGTCTGCGCATGGTCTTCGTCACGCCGTCGGGTCTTCCTCGCCAACCTCGTGTACCGCCGCCGCACCTCCACCCCAGGTCGCCGCTGGGCTCGCCAACCACTCCAGGTCGCGCTGGGCTCGCCGACCACCGCAACGCCCGTCTAGGCGTCCAGCATGACCACCCCAGGTCACCGCTGGGTTAGCCACCTTCTACGTCTTCGTACACTACAACTTTTCCGCCAGCGTCCTCGCCTCTTCCCCGACTACGCCTGCTTCTCTACTCCGACACCCGTCGTCGAGACTCGCCTCTTCCCCGACTACACCACCTGCTCCTCTACTCCGACACCCGTCGTCGAGACCTCCTCTACACTAGTCTACTCCGACATGGCGCACGTTGTAATGTTCCTACCCCGCACGCCCGGTACCGCAACACCGGTACGTGCCTTCGTCCCGACGCGTCCCGGGCCGGCAAGCTCGGGCCAGCGCCTCGTATTCATCGGCTTCGACAACGTCTTTATCGGCATCGACTCTTCTACGACTGCCTCGACCGCGTCGCCGACTTCGTCTTTGCGTACTCGGTTCTGGCGAAACCGGAGTATGCTCGTCCCCGACGTGCGCCTAGTTCTAACAAAACTAGGGCAGCACCTCGTCCTCGACGGCTCGGACTGCATCGACTTCGGCATCGACAACCTCCACGACTGCCTCGACGTGTCTCCGTCACTCTCCTCGCGCACTACGCGCTTGCGTGGTACATCGACACCGGCACCCGCCCACGACATCGACCACGGCAATTCCTCGCGCGGCTCCCTCGACCAAGGTTGCAGCACCCACGCTCTCGGTTACCTCGACATCGGCATAAAGGGCTACCACCTCGCTTGCGCCTCACCAGCCTCCTCTCCAGTCCAAGCATCCGCGACGCAACTCCGTCCACGACGCTCCCGCTACGACTGCGGGGAGTGTCAGCCTTCTGGGGTCCACTTAGGTTTATCTCCAGTCTGACCGTCCGCGACGCTACTGTTGTTCACGTCACTACCGCTACGACTGCGGGGAGTGTTAGAGATATATTTCGTATAGGTATATTTGGTAGTATATGATTTGTAATCATCTCCTGCCTTATCTCTAGGATAGCCTTCTTGGCTCCCAAGACTTGTACCCCTATATATACTCGCCCATGAGGCGCAATACAACATCCATCATATTCCGCATATCTCTCTCTCTATCCTTCTACAGATTGGTACACAATTGTATCTCGAGTCACCATCATCGACATGGTTGGCGACTCTGCCTTCGATCATGTTGCACCACTACTGCACCTATCGCCACCTAGATCAACAGGTGACCGTTGTGCTACCTTAGCAGCCACTGCAGCCATGCCACCACCAAATTTTTTTGGGGGCACCATCTCGGTGTGCAAGCTCCGTTTGAACAGGGTGGTGTTAGGCGCCGCAAACCACACTTGCATGGCGGAGGTCCCTAGAGTGAGAGGAGACGAGAGCCCGCAACTTCTATCCGCTGAACGAGTTTTACCCGTTGGACTCCTCTAGCGGCAGGGCGGGCGGAGGAGAGGGGGCGAGTGGGCTAGAGATTTGCCCGTGCCGCCCCCTAGGAGTGACCCTATGTTTGTACCTCTGGCCTACCTATATTCTTCGTGGTGAACAATTCTTTAGTGTAGGGCATAACCTATCCATAGTGACACATATAATGCCTTATCAATCTTGAAACTTTGCAAGTCCAGAACCTCAGAAGTCATGTGTATATGTGCTAGAGTGCGTGTTCGGGTGGTATTTGTTGCTTATATGCCAATGTTGCGCCATGCTTGAGATGTGTGGTGGTTACAAAAGCTTCCAAATGTATTTTATAGATTTCGACATGCATGTTAATATGCGAGGTTTTTCTTGACTATATTTTCACATGCGTGGCATAAAAGTATTGTTTCCGATGCGTGCGGCTAACTAAGTGGATAGTCTTAAACAAAGTAGCGGATCATCAAGAAATCAGAATACCACGATCCTCTACGTGCCTGGCATTTTCCAGGTGCTTGTATATCCTAACTCGAAAGACACATGCATAATAATTCATTCACAGGCAGATAGGCTTTATCCCCCCACTCCATTCTGGCAAATAAAATGTAGCATCGGCCGCAGCTTTGACGCGACGTCTCGACCAAGCCTGCCCATCTTCCTCGTTGGAAACCCACTCACCGCCCAGCGCGCGTGATCGCCGAGGAAATGTCCTGGTCGGCGTCCACGACGCTGCAGTACACGGGCATCGGCCTCTTCATCGCCATCGTCCTCCTCGGCCTCGTCTACTTCGCCCGGTCCATCAACACCGCCCGCCGCGCGCGCAGGGGCGGCGATGCCGGCATCGGCTCCGGGCACGTCGACCCGTTCACCGGGGAGCAGCTGGGCCTCGCCCCCGACGACGTCGCCGTGCTCCCGAAGTTTACATACCACGCCGCCTCGCCCGGTCGCTGGGGCGACGTGGGCAAGGCAAAGGCTGCGTCAGCGGACGGCTGCGCGGTGTGCATCGAGGAGCTCCAGGAGGGCGCGCTGGTGCGCATGCTGCCGTCGTGCAAGCACTACTTCCACGCGAGCTGCGTCGACGTGTGGCTGCTGTCGCACGCGACGTGCCCGGTGTGCCGGGCGAGCCCTGGGCCGGAGAAAGTCCGCCTGGGCGTGGCGTCCATGTCGCCACCGCTGCCGGAGCTGCGACCGTACGGGGCGTCGCCCAAGGGAGGGGAGACGACGCGAGTGCACAATGCTGCGGCGTCAAGGTCGCCGTCTCCCGTGATCAGGTCCCCGACGCACTCGGAGCTTTTCCTCCACGCGAGCATTGCCAATTCTGTAAAGTCTCCATCGCCGACTAGGCCTGTGACACCGGACAGTCGGATGGGCCGGTCAAGCTCGCCTTCCCCGGCGATGGCAGATCCCCATTTGGCGGAGGTAGTGTAATGGTAGGAGGTGCAAATCATACTTGTGTGCTACTCTTCTTGGGAAACAAATTTCCCCGCCCTTCACATGGCCCAGCATTTTTCTGTACATGCCCCAAGGGCAAACCGCTTGTTTCCCCCAGATCAGAAGTAACCGGGAAAATAGTGTTTGGTGGCTGAACGTTCTTATAAGGTCAAAAGTCAAAACTAACAACTTTCCCACCTCGGGTGGTTAACAGCATTGGTTCCTGCATTTCACTCTTTCTTCTCTCTTCGGTTCCATATTCCTTACGATCAACTTTCACAATGGAAAGCTACGGTTGTTCAGGTCGAAAACTTCGGAGGATTGAGACTTCTCAACTAAAAGTTGTAGTGTTTGAGATTAATATTGTTAATAATTCAATTACTCTCTCTGTCCGGGTTTATAGAGCTTTCGCGTGTTGCTAGATCGTTAATTTGAACATGATAATACACAATATATATTACAAAACATATATCATTAGAAATCCACTACAGGAATGGCGATGTACGCCGACGGCCAAATGTCGGGGCCGTTGGCGTATGGCCCGGCATGGCCAGCCAGCCGTCTGACCCTCGGCGTATCGTGGCCGTCGGCGTAGCGAAGTCTACGCCGAGGGCAGCCCTCGGCACATATTTGGCCCTAGGCGTAGACAGGGCTACGCCGACGGCCACCCTCGGCGTAGGCCATTTTTCAAATATTTCTAATTTTGTAAAAATTATAACTAATTCATATGATGTCAGAAAAATGTGTATGGGGTACCAAAATGTTCAGAAAAACATCCTCTATTCGTTTATGTCAAAATCATGCATATTTGAATCATGCCTATGGGGTATCAAAATGTTCAGAAAAACATCCTCTATTCGTTTATGTCAAAATCATGCATATTTGAATCATGTACAGTACCATGTTAACATAGTAACAATTCAAACACTTTCTTATATGTCCTCGGGTTCCCGTTTTGGCCAGATGGTAATTTAAACGAAGTCAGAAAATCCCGCGGAGGCGCATGGCTTCATTTTATGTGTCCTAGTAACCACTCCAAAAGACGGAATAGGGATAAGTCAGTTATTTTGGAAAACCCATCACAAACACGGCTGTCAAATCCGGAGTTCTATGGCTTTTAGGTGAAATGAGTAGGAAACGGCCCGTGACAACGCATAATTTGTCGGAACGAGGCCATATTTGGCACGTGCGTGGTCCCTGGGATGGGAAGCAAGGCCCCGGAAGCGGATTTCCAATCCGATCCATGGGCGATGGTTTTTTCATTTTCAGGGTGCCAAAACAGATTTTTTTTTGTGAAGCAGCTACATGGGGTGCATTTTAGTATTGCGCAAGACCTCCGCGTAGTGGTAGGACAACGCCTTCGCACCACATATCACATGCCATATGTGCGCGCTAGCTATCTGGCAATCCATGCGGCTTCTGCGTGTCCCGCCGAATCCACCAAACTGCCGGATTTGAACTAGGGGTACACTTTTCGTCGCTCAATAAATTCCGGGAAAAATGTTTTTATGTCTATGATACATCACTTTATATGCTAAATGTTTTCCGTTTAGCGTGATGGCGAACAGGTGCACCAGCGCTCCCGGTACGGCCATACTGCATCTTCGTGGGGGCCCGTTTTGGCCAAATGACAATTTAAACGAAGTCAGAAAATCCGTTGGAGCCGCATGGCATCATTTTATGTGTCCTGGTAACCACTCCAACAGTCGGAATTAGAATACGGCAATTATTTTGAAAACCCTTCACAAACACGGCTATCACGTCCGGAGTTCTATGGATTTTATGGCAAATGAGTAGGAAACGGCATGTGACACCGCATACTTTGTCGGAACAAGGCCATATTTGGCACATGCGTGGTCCCCGGGATGGAAGGCATGGCCCCGGGAGCGGATTTCCAATCTGACCCATAGGCGATGGTTTTTTTATTTTCTGGGTGCCAAAACGAGTTTTTTTTGTGAAGCAGCTACATGGAGCATATTTTAGTATTGCGCGAGACCTCCGCGTAGTGGTAGAACACCGCCTCCGCACCACATATCACATGCCATATGTGCGCGCTAGCTATCTGGAAATCCCTGCGGCTTCCTACGGTGTCCCGCCGAATCCGCTGGAAACTAACCGGATTTGAAATAGGGTACACTTTCCGTCGCTCAATAAATTCCGCGAAAAATGTTTTTAGGTCTATAGCACATCACTTTATGTGCTAATTTTTTCCCGTTTAGCGTGTTGGCACCAGTGCCCGATACGGCCATTTCGCATCTCCCGAGGGGACCGTTTTGGCCAGATGGCAAACTGGACGTCATATTTGGATTCCTCTAATTTTTAGGTTCAAATGATGATATGGATGTTATATTTAGATTGCTCTCATTTTTCTGATCGATTTAGACATATTATTTGTGGAATTTTGATTTTCGATTTAAAGATATTAATTATTCCATATTAAATAGGAAAAAACCAAAAAATAAAATCATTTTATTGTTATTTGAATTAAATATTATTAATCATTTTACTTATATATTCATTATTGTTTACTTAAGTAATTGTTTGAAATTCAAAAATAAAGAGTTGTGACATCACGGTCCAAGGGTTAATAGGGTTGATAGGCTATTATTATCAGCAAGGTGTCAATTCTTTAAGGGAAGCTCATCCAAATGGAACCAAGAAGCTAAGCATAACCATGATTGTAATTTGACCTAAGATTAAGTATACTTAGAGTTAAAAGTGTATGGGTGAAAAAAAAGAAAAAAATGGTGTAAAAAAATTAAAATTTGAAAAAATTTAAAACTCTATGCCGAGGGCTTTGCCGTCGGCATATAAAAAAGTATTTTTTTCGTAATTTTTTTTGAATTTTTGTTGTAAAAAAGAAAATTCAAATTTTTAAAATTTGTATGCCGACGGTTTTGCCGTCGGCGTAGCGTGCTACGCCGAGGGCCGGGCTACGCCAACCGTATCTATGCCGAGGGAAAACGCCGCGCCATACGCCGAGGGCTGCCGTCGGCGTAGCCTACGCCGAGGGCCAGGCGTGGCTACGCCGAGGGCAGCTGGCCGTCGGCGTATGCGTCCATTCCTGTAGTGATCTCAGATGTTCTACTTTCTAATGTAATAATTTTCATATTGTATAATTAATATTATGTTGAATAAATCAAGAACGTAAGAATACACGAAAGGGGATGGGACGTAGTAGATGTCATAGTTCATTGTATAATGTTGTATAGTCCTACTAGGCAACTAGCTCCGCATGGGATTAGACCGCCCATAGTCATGCATGCAAAAAAATGACATGTTACTATAATTAATGAAGAAAAAGATGATAGCTGTATCACAGACAGATACCGTATTTCACATAAAACTAGAAAATTCAATGTCAAATAGATTTTTCACATAATTTTGCATCGAGATTCCACAAATTAATAAATATTATGAGACTATAATCGTACTACTCGAGGGTGCCAATAAATATATCATGATGTGCACGGTGTCGGAGAGTACATGATATCATGCGTCAGAGAAAAAAAATTCCGAGTGCTTTTGTTAATTTTTTTGGTATTGTAAAGTTTCTCTTATTTATTAGAGATAAATCATGGCATTTTTCCTGTATTTTTTTGACATGAGTAGTCTTTGTTCAAAATGATCTTTCAACTATAAGTGCCATAGCTTCCCCGTTCTTGAAATCTCAGTTCACCGTTAATAAATACATAAATTAAGCTCTTGTTATCAGTCAAGAATTTCTCAAATTTGACCAACATTTTTCAAAAGAGTACATATATGACATAAAATCAGCATATGAAACTACATTGCAAAGCAGATTGAATGATACTAATTTGGGGTCTACATTTTCCAATTAAACTAGTCAAAGTTAAAAAGATTGGATTTAGGACAAGAGCTAGAACTACACTTATTTGAGGAGGGAATAGAGTAAACCCTCCATAGTAGACACTAGTGAATATTCAGTAAAAAGAGATGATCCATGCCAAGCTAATTCGAGCTCACAATACAAAATAAATCAAACACATAATTGAGTTAAAACATTATCAAGAGATGACAATATCTAACGGAGTACATTCACTTAGGATTTCTCGTGTCCTGGTATACACATGGAAAAATCTAAATTACTACTAGTTAGGTACAAATAAAATAATGACGCTCTAGATAGATAGATAGATAGATAGATGGATAGATAGATAGATAGATAGATAGATAGATAGATAGATAAAAATTTATATATATGCTACACACCGCCCAGTAGGTACGGCGGATCAGTCTAATGCATACCCATCACAGTAGTCATAGTATGTGCAACTATCCTCACCATAAGGCGGCACCATCTGTAGTTCAGAATACTCCACGGCTTGACAGTACTCTGAGCGAAAGGCTGTTCATTATGCCATAGAGCACCTACTCCATAACTAGTGACTACTTTCGGCTGCTTTTCCCAGGCGTGAGTCTTGTAAACATAAGATTTAATTTTGGAAAAATCCGCATAGTAGATGTTGCCGGCTCGGATGGTATGGGCCTTGCTGCTGTCGACGAAGACACACCGGTTAATGCCGACAAAGAAGGTGTGGCTGCGAATGTTTCTGACCGACTCGAGGATGCGATTCTTGGTGTCCACCCGGTAGACCGGTTCGCCATCGTACACCCAACCTCTGACCACTAACAACAACCCCCCTCCCCCGGACTCCACGATGTAGAACAAATTATCTAGATAATAATTTGCCATGATAGGGGACTGCAATGGTAGTATTCATCTCCAATACGATGCCTTCCTCGGCGTTGCCAGTCATGGTGTAAATAATGGCTTCTTTATCGATAACAAACACGATGTGCGTCATGCTCCAGAGAACTCCAAATACATCTGCCGCCATGTGCAATTTCTTCTCCAAATCCAAATGTAGAAGGACCTGCCTTGCTGCTCTCATCATACCACCACACTGTGTGCTTTTGAAGGTTTGACCCGAACACCCTCAAGGAAAAAGACATCATCATGACTACCGCAGACACCTTTTCTGCAAGAATATGCACCTTCAGGCGTTTGATGACACCCGTTAAGGGGTTGAATACCCGAGTCTTGTAGGGTGGCACTCTCTGGTATATCACAATAAGGACGCCTGAGGTGCCGGCGTAAAAGTACCCATACATAGAAGAGGGTTGGAGAATTTAATCAATGAATAAGATAGCGGTACAGATCTACAAAACTGAAAACTCGTATTGTTCTAACAAGTAGATCTACAAAACAACGACTATGGAGGTTATAGTTCTCAATCCTTGTATACCAACAACCAACAACCAACAACCAAGCCTTTAAGTCCCAAACAAGTTGGGGTAGGCTAGAGTTGAAACCCATAACATCTCGAAGCCAAGTCATGGTTTCGGAACGTGGATAGCTAACTTCCACGCACCCCTGTCCATGGCTAAATCTTTGTCGATATTCCAAACCTTCAGGTCTCTCTTAACAGACTCCTTCCATGTCAAGTTTGGTCTACCACGACCCCTCTTAACATTCTCAGCACGCTTTATCCGTCCGCTATGCACTGGCGTTTCCGGAGGCCTCCGTTGGATATGTCCAAACCATCTGAGATGATGTTGGACCAGCTTCTCTTTAATCGGTGCTACCCCAACTCTCTCCCGTATATCGTCATTCCGTACCCGATCCTTTCTTGTGTGGCCACATATCCACCTAAACATGCGCATCTCTGCTACACCTAACTGTTGGATATGTCGTCTCTTCGTTGGCCAACACTTCGCACCATACAACATCGCAGGTCGGATAGATGCCCTATAAAACCTGCCTTTTAGCTTTTGTGGCACTCTCTTGTCACAGAGTACACCACCAGAAGCTTAACATTCTCAATCCTTGTATGTGTACTAAATTTCAGAGGAATTACCCCTTGTGTTTGTTCCTACTATTTGGAAACATCTCCCCTAGAGTTCAAGTCTTCTTATGGTTAGTTTCTCGTAACAAAATCTTAACCCGAGACAACCTCGCAACACTTCAGAATGTTAAGTGACCCAGATGCCTGTTTTGTGCTGAGAATGAACCAGTAAAACATCTATACTTTAGCTGTCATGTCTACAGAATGGACTCATCTGCTCAGAAAATGGACTCCTTTATGCTTTCCCCAAGCAGTGCCGAAGCTAGACACATGGGTCCTGGTGCTGGATAAAAAGGACCAAGAAATTCCTACTAACTAGACCGGGAACTCTTGAAGCTAGCTGGGGGAATCGCTTCGAGATATAGAGTCCCACTGGGAAATTAAAGAGATTGCTCGGGAAACGAAAATGGATAAAGTGAAGATGAGATGTGATGTGGAAGAATGGAAAAAAAACTATGAATCGTGATATCATGATGTAATAAATTTGCCTAATTATAGAACAATTGTGAGACTGTGTTTTATTTCAATAAAATAGAACATGGGGGTGCCTTATTTCTAAAAAATAGATCTAACAAATTCAATATATGCGGAAGAGAAGCATGCGCGTATCACTCTGAGGATCTTCTTCTCCACGAAGCAGACAATGCTCACATTCAATAATGTGGTGGCAACTTCATCGATCAGAGTATCCTCCGACATGGAGTGCTCAAACATTATCCATTTGCTAAGCATGAAGTGCTCTAGTGGCGTGGCATGGCGCCAGGCCTCACAGACTGCCCATAAAATGGAATAGTAGTCGAGGTAGTAAGTGGAGAGGTAGCGCCAGGCCTCACAGACTACCCAGAAGATGGCATAGTAGTCAAGGTCGTAAGTGGAGAGGTAGATGTTGCCGATCTTCTTGATTAGGTCGTCCAGGAGAGCCGTCCAGTCGGCCACACCATGGTTGGCCATCGATGGACTTGGCGAGGTCCTTCTAGATTCTGAATCGATCGAGTGGATGATGTTTTTGTGTAGGCACACATTTCCTTCCCGAAGAGACAATCTAGTTTTAAAGCCTCAATCGAAATAGCAATGCCCGCTTGAATCAAAGCGATAGAAGTGACGCTTCCACGCTGGCGTGCAAATCGCAGCCGATGGTAGGCAACTGCGTCCTAGTCACACTTGCAAACTTATACGAGCACATGCGCGTCAATCCAGGGACGAAGAAACGAACAAGGACGTCTCAACTTTTCGTGTACAAATGGCGACGAACATATTTTCTACTCGTCAATGATAATGACTAGACCCGTGACACCCGAAGATATTTGGCCGTCGCTGATACGTCTCCAACGTATCGATAATTTCTTATGTTCCATGCTACTTTATTGATGATACCTACATGTTTTACACACATTATATGTCGTATTTACGCATTTTCTGGAACTAACCTATTAACAAGATGCCGAAGAGCCAGTTGCTGTTTTCTGCTGTTTTTGGTTTCAGAAATCCTAGTAAGGAAATATTCTCGAATTGGACGAAATCAACGCCCAGGTTCCTATTTTGCCCGGAAGCATCCAGAACACCCGAGAGCCGCCAGAGGGGGCGGGGCCCACACATGGTGGCGGCGCGGCCCAGGCCCTGGCCGCGCCGCCCTAGTGTCTGGCCCCACCAGACCCCCTCTGAGGCTGCCCTTTCGCCTACTTAAAGCCTCTGTCGCGAAACCCCCAGTACCGAGAGTCACGATACGGAAATCCTTCCAGAGACGTCGCCGCCGCGAATTCCATCTCGGGGATTCAGAGACGCTCCGGCACCCGCCGGAGAGGGATTCATCTCCGGAGGACTCTTCATCGCCATGATTGCCTCCGGAGTGATGAGTGAGTAGTTCACCCCGGACTATGGGTCCATAGCAGTAGCTAGATGGTCGTCTTCTCCTAATTGTGCTTCATTGTTGGATCTTGTGAGCTGTCTCTGTAATACTATATGTTGTGTTTGTCGGGATCCGATGGATAGAGAATACTCATGTTATGGTGATTATCAATCTATTACTTATGTGTTGTTTATGATCTTGCATGCTCTCCGTTATTAGTAGAGGCTCTGGCCAAGTTTTTGCTCTAACTCCAAGAGGGAGTATTTATGCTCGATAGTGGGTTCATGCCTTCATTGACACTTGGGACAGTGACATAAAGTTCTAAGGTTGTGATGTGCTGTTGCCACTAGGGATAAAACATTGATTCTATGTCTAAGGATGTAGTTGTTCATTACATTACGCACCATACTTAATGCAATTGTCTGTTGCTTTGCAACTTAATACTGGAATGGGGTTCGGATGATAACCTGAAGGTGGACTTTTTAGGCATAGATGCAGTTGGATGGCGGTCTATGTACTTTGTCGTAATGCCCAATTAAATCTCACTATATTTATCATATAATGTATATGCATTGTTATGTCCTTCTCTATTTTGTCAATTGCCCGACTGTAATTTGTTCACCCAACATGCCTTTATCTTATGGGAGAGACACTCTAGTGAACTGTGGACCCCGGTCCTATTCTTTACATCGCATACAATCTACTGCAATACTTGTTTTACCGTTTTCTTGCAAACAATCATCTTCCACACAATACGGTTAATCCTTTGTTACAGCAAGCCGGTGAGATTGACAACCTCACTGTTTCGTTGGGGCAAAGTACTTTGTTGTGTTGTGCAGGTTCACGTTGGCGCCGGAATCCCCGGTGTTGCGCCGCACTACATCCCGCCGCCATCAACCTTCAACGTGCTTCTTGGCTCCTCCTGGTTCGATAAACCTTGGTTTCTTTCTGAGGGAAAACTTGCTGGTGCGCATCATACCTTTCTCTTGGGGTTCCCAACGAACGTGTGAGTTACACGCCATCAAGCTCTTTTTCTCGGCGCTTTGCCGGGGAGATCAAGACACGTCGCAAGGGAGTCTCCACTTCCCAACCTCTTTACTTTGTTTTTGTCTTGCTTTATTTTATTTACTACTTTGTTTGCTGCACCTAAACAAACACAAAAAAAATAGTTGCTAGTTTTACTTTATTTACTGTCTTGCTCTCCATATCAAAAACACACAAAAATTAGTTACTTGCATTTACTTTATCTAGTTTGCTTTATTTACTGTTGCTAAAATGAATACCCCTGAAAATACTAAGTTGTGTGACTTCACAACTACAAATAACAATGATTTCCTATGCACACCTATTGCTCCACCTGCTACTACAGCAGAATTCTTTGAAATTAAACCTGCTTTACCGAATCTTGTTATGAGAGAGCAATTTTCTGGTGTTAGTTCTCGATGATGCTGCTGCCCATCTTAATAATTTTGTTGAACTTTGAAATGCAAAAGTATAAGGATGTAGATGGTGATATTATTAAATTGAAAGTGTTTCCTTTCAGAGGAAGAGCTAAAGATTGGTTGCTATCTTTGCCTAAGAATAGTATTGATTCATGGACTAAGTGTAAAGATGCTTTTATTGGTAGATATTATCCTCCGCTAAAATTATATCTTTGAGAAGTAGCATAATGAATTTTAAGCAATTAGATACTGAACATGTTGCTCAAGCATGGGAGAGAATGAAAACTTTGGTAAAGAATTTCCCAACCCATGGACTGACTACTTGGATGATCATCCAAACCTTCTATGCGTGGAATTTATTGGATTCAGCTGCTGGAGGTACCTTTATGTCCATTACTTTGGGAGCGGCTACAAAGCTTCTTGATGATATGATGATAAATTACTCCGAATGGCACACGGAAAGAGCTCCACAAGGTAAGAAGGTAAATTGTTGAAGAAACCTCTTCCTTGAGTGATAAGATTGATGTGATTATGTCTATGCTTGTGAATGGTAGATCTAATGTTGATCCAAATAATGTTCCTTTAGCTTCATTGGTTGCTCAAGAAGAAAATGTTGATGTGAATTTCATTAAAAATAATAATTTCAACAACAATGCTTATAGGAACAACTCGGTAATAACTATAGGCCATATCCTTCTGCTAATGGTAATGGTTATGGTAATTCTTATGGGAATTCTTACAACAATAATAGGATTGTACCCTCTGGTCTTGAAGCTATGCTTAAAGAATTTATTAGTACACAAACTGCTTTTAACAAATCTGTTGAGGAAAAGCTTGATAAAATTGATATTATTGCTTCTAGAGTTGATAGACTTGCCTCTGATGTTAATCTTTAAAATTGAAAGTTATGCCTAATAATGATATTGATAATAAGATTGCTACTACAGCAAATGCCATCCAAGTTAGAATTAATGAGAATATAAGATTAATGGCTGAATTGCGTGCTAGGTGGGATAGAGAAGAAAATGAAAAACTAGCTAAAGAGAATAATGTAGCTAAAGTTTGGACTATTACCACCACTAGTAATGTTAATTCTTCACATGTTGCTGCACCTCCTACTATCAATGATAAAATAATTGGTGTTGGAAATGTTTCTACTCCTAGTGCAAAGCGTACAAAACTGCCTGAAATTGCTAAAACTGCTGAAACTGCTTGTGATAAAACTGCTGAATTTTTTTCCAACATTGGGGATAATGATCCCATTGCTGTAGCTCATAATGATTTAGACTTTGATGATTGTCACATCTCTGAAGTTATAAAGTTCTTACAAAAACTTGCTAAAAGTCATAATGCTAGTGCTATAAATTTAGCCTTTACAAAACATATTACAAATGCTCTCATAAAAGCTAGAGAAGAGAAACTAAAACTTGAAACTTCTATTCCTAGAAAGGTAGAAGATGGTTGGGAGCCCATCATTAAAATGAAATTCAATGACTTTGAATGTAATGCTCTATGTGATCTTGGTGCAAGTATTTCTGTTATGCCTAAAAAGATTTATGATATGCTTGACTTGCCACCATTGAAGAATTGTTATTTGGATGTTAATCTTGCCGATAATGTTAAAAAGAAACCTTTGGGGAGGATTGATAATGTGCGCATTACGGTTAACAATAACCTTGTCCCCGTTGATTTTGTTGTCTTGGATATCGAATGCAATGCATCTTGTCCTATTGTGATGGGAAGACCTTTTCTTCAAACCGTTGGTGCTGTTATTGATATGAAGGAAGGTAATATTAGATATCAATTTCCTCTCAAGAAAGGTATGGAACACTTCCTAGAAAGAGAATGAAGTTGCCTTTTCATTCTATTATTAGAACAAGTTATGATGTTGATGCTTCTACTCTTGATGTTACTTGATTTGCACTTTCTGCGCCTAGCTGAAAGGCGTTAAAGAAAAGCGCTTATGGGAGACAACCCATGTTTTTACTACAGTACTTTGTTTTATATTTGAGTCTTGAAGTTGTTTACTACTGTAGCAACCTCTCCTTATCATGTTTTTGTGCCAAGTAAAGTTTCTATGTTAAAGTTGATGTTATATTTGGGATTGCTGCGCAGAAACAGCATTGCTGTCTGTCACAAATCTGGGCCTAAGTCTCTGTATAAAATTCGAAAAAATCTGCCAATTTACGAGCGTGATCCTCAGATATGTACGCAACTTTCATTAGTTTCGAGTTTTTCCATTTGAGCAAGTCTGGTGCCATTTTAAAATTCGTCTTTACGAACTGTTCTGTTTTTGACAGATTCTGCCTTTTATTTCGCATTGCCATATTTGCTATGTCGGATGAATTTCTTTGATCCATTAATGTCCAGTAGCTTTGTGCAATGTCCAGAAGTGTAAAAAATGTTTGTGTCACCTCTGAATATGTGAATTATTAATTGTGCACTAACCCTCTAATGAGTTTGCTTGAAGTTTGGTGTGAAGAAGTTTTCAAGGGTCAAGAGAGGAGGTGATATACTATGATCAAGAGGAGTGAAAGCTCTAAGCTTGGGGATGCCCCGTGGTTCACCCCTGCATATTTTAAGAAGACTCAAGCGTCTGCTTGGGGATGCCCAAGGCATCTCCTTATTCATCGACAACATCATCAGGTTCCTTCCCGAAACTATATTTTTATTCAATCACATCTTGTGTTCTTTGCTTGGAGCGTCTGCTTGTTTTTGTTTTTGTTTTTGTTTGAATAAAATGGATCCTATAATTCACTTTGTGCGAGAGAGACACGCTCTGTTGCATATGGACAAATATGTCCTTAGGCTTTACTCATAATGGTCGAAGTTTCTTCTTCGTTAAATTGTTATATGGTTGGAATTGGAAAATGCTACATGTAGTAATTCTAAAATGTCTTGGATAATGTGATACTTGGCAATTGTTGTGCTCATGTTTAAGCTCTTGCATCATATACTTTGCACCCATTAATGAAGAAATGCATAGAGCTTGCTAAAATCTGATTTGCATATTTGGTCTCTCTAAGGTCTAGATAATTCTAGTATTGAGTTTTGAACAACAAGGAAGACGGTGTAGAGTCTTATAATGTTTACAATATGTCTTTTATGTGAGTTTTGCTGCACCGGTTCATCCTTGAGTTTGCTTCAAATAACCTTGCTAGCCTAAACCTTGTATCGAGAGGGAATACTTCTCATGCATCCAAAATCCTTGAGCCAACCACTATGCCATTTGTGTCCACCATACCTACCTACTACATGGTATTTCTCCGCCATTCCAAAGTAAATTGCTTGAGTGCTACCTTTAAAATTCCATCATTTACCTTTGCAATATATAGATCATGGGACAAAATAGCCTTAAAAACTATTGTAGTATTGAATATGTACTTATGCACTTTATCTTTTATTAAGTTGCTTGTTGTGCGATAACCATGCTTCGGGGACGCCATCAACTACTCTTTGTTGAATATCATGTGAGTTGCTATGCATGTCCGTCTTGTCTGAAGTAAGAGAGATCTACCACCTTAATGGTTGGAGCATGCATATTGTTAGAGAAGAACATTGGGCCCCTAACTAAAGCCATGAATCATGGTGGAAGTTTCAGTTTGGACATATATCCTCAATCTCATATGAGAATAATAATTGTTGTTACATGCTTATGCATTAAAGAGGAGTCCATTATCTGTTGTCCATGTTGTCCCGGTATGGATGTCTAAGTTGAGAATAATCAAAAGCGAAATCCAAATGCGAGCTTTAGACCTTTGTACAGCGGCATGGAGGTACCCCTTTGTGACACTTGGTTGAAACATGTGCATTGCGAAGATCCGGTAGTCCAAGCTAAGTAGGACAAGTTGCGGGCACTATTAGTATACTATGCATGAGGCTTGCAACTTGTTAGATATAATTTACATAACCCATATGCTTTATTACTACCGTTGACAAAATTGTTTCATGTTTTCAAAATAAAAGCTCTAGCACAAATACAGCAATCGATGCTTTCCTCTTTGAAGGACCTTTCTTTTACTTTTATTGTTGAGTCAGTTTACCTATCTCTCTCCACCTCAAGAAGCAAACACTTGTGTGAACTGTGCATTGATTCCTACATACTTGCATATTACACTTGTTATATTACTTTATATTGACACTATCCATGAGATATACATGTTATAAGTTGAAAGCAACCGCTGAAACTTAAT
Organism: Lolium multiflorum; assembly: GCA_030979885.1. NCBI lineage: Eukaryota > Viridiplantae > Streptophyta > Magnoliopsida > Poales > Poaceae > Lolium > Lolium multiflorum. The sequence goes on from CM061753.1 coordinate 238,708,879, forward strand.
CTTCCTTTGTGTTGCTTCAATACCTTTACTTTGATTTATTGCTTTATGAGTTAACTCTTATGCAAGACTTATTGATGCTTGTCTTGAAGTACTATTCATGAAAAGTCTTTGCTTTATGATTCATTTGTTTACTCATGTCATTACCATTGTTTTGATCGCTGCATTCATTACATATGTTTACAAATAGTATAATCAAGATTATGATGGCATGTCACTTCACAAATTATCTTTGTTATCGTTTTACCTGCTCGGACGAGCAGAACTAAGCTTGGGGATGCTGATACGTCTCCAACGTATCGATTTCTTATGTTCCATGCTACTTTATTGATGATACCTACATGTTTTACACATTATATGTCGTATTTACGCATTTTCCGGAACTAACCTATTAACAAGATGCCGAAGAGCCGTTTGTTTTCTGTTTTTGGTTTCAGAAATCCTAGTAAGGAAATATTCTCGAAATTGGACGAAATCAACGCCAGGTTCCTATTTTGCCCGGAAGCATCCAGAACACCCGAGAGCCGTCAGAGAGGGGCTACGTGGGGCCCACACATGGTGGCGGGCGGCCCAGGCCCTGGCCGCGCCGCCTAGTGTCCGGCCCACCGACCCCTTCGAGGCTGCCCTTTCGCCTACTTAAAGCCTCCGTCGCGAAACCCCGCACCGAGAGCCACGATACGGAAACCTTCCAGAGACGCGCCGCCGCGAATCCCATCTCGGGGATTCAGGAGATCGCCCGGCCCGCCGGAGAGGGGATTCATCTCCAGGACTCTTCATCGCCATGATCGCCTCCGGAGTGATGAGTGAGTAGTTCACCCCGGACTATGGGTCCATAGCAGTAGCTAGATGGTCGTCTTCTCCTAATTGTGCTTCATTGTTGGATCTTGTGAGCTGCCTAACATGATCAAGATCATCTATCTGTAATACTATATGTTGTGTTTGTCGGGATCCGATGGATAGAGAATACTATGTTATGGTGATTATCAATCTATTACTTATGTGTTGTTTATGATCTTGCATGCTCTCCGTTATTAGTAGAGGCTCTGGCCAAGTTTTTGCTCTTAACTCCAAGAGGGAGTATTTATGCTCGATAGTGGGTTCATGCCTTCATTGACACCTGGGACAGTGACAGAAAGTTCTAAGGTTGTGATGTGTTGCCACTAGGGATAAAACATTGATTCTATGTCTAAGGATGTAGTTGTCGATTACATTACGCACCATACTTAATGCAATTGTCTGCTGCTTTGCAACTTAATACTGAATGGGGTTCGGATGATAACCTGAAGGTGGACTTTTTAGGCATAGATGCAGTTGGATGGCGGTCTATGTACTTTGTCGTAATGCCCAATTAAATCTCACTATATTTATCATATCATGTCTATGCATTGTTATGCCCTTCTCTATTTTGTCAATTGCCCGACTGTAATTTGTTCACCCAACATGCTTTTATCTTATGGGAGAGACACCTCTAGTGAACTGTGGACCCCGGTCCTATTTTTACATCGCATACAATCTACTGCAATACTTTTTTACTGTTTTCAAAACAATCATCTTCCACACAATACGGTTAATCCTTTGTTACAGCAAGCCGGTGAGATTGACAACCTCACTGTTTCGTTGGGGCAAAGTACTTTGGTTGTGTTGTGCAGGTTCCACGTTGGCGCCGGAATCCCGGTGTTGCGCTCGCACTACATCCCGCCGCCATCAACCTTCAACGTGCTTCTTGGCTCCTCCTGGTTCGATAAACCTTGGTTTCTTTCTGAGGGAAAACTTGCTGCTGTGCGCATCATACCTTCCTCTTGGGGTTCCCAACGAACGTGTGAGTTACACGCCATCACCACTTCTTTTAGACTCCAAGGTCGACCCCCAAAGCAAGAACCAATGACATATTTTCATTTTTCCCGTCAACGATAGATGACACGCAGACTAGAAAACGACGTACAAGTGACGATTTTTCCCATCAACGGTACGGTTACCACCGGCGGACCTTCGATTTTGCGTCACAAGTGCAGTTGCAGTTCCTCAAGCCGTGGTGGCGGCGCTCCAGCAGCCACCCAACACTACATTCTATTGCTGGAATACCATTGATGGTGGACACACGTGTTGGAGATATGCCCAAGAGGCAATAATAAAATGGTTATTATTATATCTTTTTGTTTATGATAAATGTTTGCATCCTTAATACTTGTGTGTTTTGTAAACATAGAAGTCCCTAGTAAGCCTCTTGTTAAACTAGCTTGTTGATTAATAGATGATCATGGTTTTCTGATCATGAACATTGGATGTTGTTAATAAGAAGATCATATCATTAGAAGAATGATGTGATGGACACACACCCATAGTAAGCATAGAATAAGATCTTCGAGAGGTGTCTCGATCATGTTGATACGTGTAGATGCACACGTCCGTTGGGAACCCCAAGTGGAAGGTATGATGCGTATAGAAGCAAGTTTCCCTCAGTATGAAACCAAGGTTTAATCGAACCAGTAGGAGCCAAGAAGCACGTTGAAGGTTGATGGTGGCGAAATGTGATGCGGGCAACAACAGGGATTCCAACGTGGAACCTGCACAACACAACCCAAGTACTTTGCCCCAACGAAACAGTGAGGTTGTCAATCTCACCGGCTTGCTGTAACAAAGGATTAACCGTATTGTGTGGAAGATGATTGTTTGCAAGAAAACAGTAAAACAAGTATTGCAGTAGATTGTATGCTATGTAAAGAATAGGACCGGGGTCCACAGTTCACTAGAGGTGTCTCTCCCATAAGATAAAAGCATGTTGGGTGAACAAATTACACGGGCAATTGACAAATAGAGAAGGGCATAACAATGCATATACATGATATGATAAATATAGTGAGATTTAATTGGGCATTACGACAAAGTACATAGACCACCATCCAACCGCATCTATGCCTAAAAAGTCCACCTTCAGGTTATCATCCGAACCCCATTCAGTATTAAGTTGCAAAGCAACAGACAATTGCATTAAGTATGGTGCGTAATGTAATCGAATAACTACATCCTTAGACATAGAATCAATGTTTTATCCCTAGTGGCAACAGCACATCACAACCTTAGAACTTTCGTCACTGTCCCAGGTGTCAATGAAGGCATGAACCCACTATCGAGCATAAATACTCTCTTGGAGTTAAGAGCAAAAACTTGGCCAGAGCCTCTACTAATAACGGAGAGCATGCAAGATCATAAACAACACATAAACAATAGATTGATAATCACCATAACATAGTATTCTCTATCCATCGGATCCCGACAAACACAACATATAGTATTACAGATAGATGATCTTGATCATGTTAGGCAGCTCACAAGATCCAACAATGAAGCACAATTAGGAGAAGACGACCATCTAGCTACTGCTATGGACCCATAGTCCAGGGGTGAACTACTCACTCATCACTCCGGAGGCGATCATGGCGATGAAGAGTCCTCCGGAGATGAAACCCATCTCCGGCAGGGTGCCGGAGGCGATCTCCCGAATCCCCGAGATGGGATTCGCGGCGGCGGCGTCTCCGAAGGTTTTCCGTGTCGTGGCTCTCATCGGGGGGTTTCGCGACGGAGGCTATTTGTAGGCGGAAGGGCAGGTCAAGAGGCGCACGAGGGGCCCAGGGGGGTGGCGCGGCCCAGGCCCGGCCCGCCGCCCTATCACCCGGCCACCTCGTGGCCCCACTTCGACTCCCCTTCGGACTTCTGGAAGCTCCGTGCAAATAGGACCCTGGGCGGTGATTTCGTCCAATTCCGAGAATATTTCCTTACTAGGATTTCTGAAACCAAAAACAGCAAAAACAGGAACTGGCTCTTCGGCATCTTGTTAATAGGTTAGTTCCAGAAAATGCGTAAATACGACATATAATGTGCATAAAACATGTAGGTATCATCAATAAAGTAGCATGGAACATAAGAAATTATCGATACGTTGGAGACGTATAAGCATCCCCAAGCTTAGTTCTGCTCGTCCCGAGCAGGTAAAACGATAACAAAGATAATTTCTGAAGTGACATGCCATCATAATCTTGATCATACTATTTGTAAACATATGTAATGAATGCAGCGATCAAAACAATGATAATGACATGAGTAAACAACTGAATCATAAAGCAAAGACTTTTCATGAATAGTACTTCAAGACAAGCATCAATAAGTCTTGCATAAGAGTTAACTCATAAAGCAATAAATCAAAGTAAAGGTGTTGAAGCAACACAAAGGAAGATTAAGTTTCAGCGGTTGCTTTCAACTTATAACATGTATATCTCATGGATATTGTCAACATAAAGTAATATAACAAGTGCAATATGCAAGTATGTAGGAATCAATGCACAGTTCACACAAGTGTTTGCTTCTTAAGGTGGAGAGAGATAGGTAAACTGACTCAACAATAAAAGTAAAAGAAAGGTCCTTCAAAGAGGAAAGCATCGATTGCTGTATTTGTGCTAGAGCTTTTATTTTGAAAACATGAAACAATTTTGTCAACGGTAGTAATAAAGCATATGAGTTATGTAAATTATATCTTATAAGTTGCAAGCCTCATGCATAGTATACTAATAGTGCCCGCACCTTGTCCTACTTAGCTTGGACTACCGGATCTTTGCAATGCCATGTTTCAACCAAGTGTCACAAAGGGGTACCTCCATGCCGCATGTACAAAGGTCTAAGGAGAAAGCTCGCATTTTGGATTTCTTGCTTTTGATTATTCTCAACTTAGACATCCATACCGGGACAACATGGACAACAGATAATGGACTCCTCTTAAATGCATAAGCATGTAGCAACAATTATTATTCTCATATGAGATTGAGGATATATGTCCAAAACTGAAACTTCAACCATGATTCATGGCTTTAGTTAGCGGCCCAATGTTCTTCTCTAACAATTTGCATGCTCCAATCATTAAGGTGATAGATCCTTCAGACAAGACGGACATGCATAGCAACTCACATGATATTCAACAAAGAATAGTTGATGGCGTTCCCCAAGCATGGTTATCGCACAACAAGCAACTTAATAAAAGATAAAGTGCATAAGTACATATTCAATACTACGATAGTTTTTAAGGCTATTTTGTCCCATGAGCTATATATTGCAAAGGTAAATGATGGAATTTTAAAGGTAGCACTCAAGCAATTTACTTTGGAATGGCGGAGAAATACCATGTAGTAGGTAGGTATGGTGGACACAAATGGCATAGTAGTTGGCTCAAGGATTTTGGATGCATGAGAAGTAATCCCTCTCGATACAAGGTTTAGGCTAGCAAGGTTATTTGAAGCAAACTCAAGGATGAACCGGTGCAGCAAAACTCACATAAAAGACATATTGTAAACATTATAAGACTCTACACCGTCTTCCTTGTTGTTCAAAACTCAATACTAGATATTATCTAGACCTTAGAGAGACCAAATATGCAAATCCAATTTTAGCAAGCTCTATGTATTTCTTCATTAATGGGTGCAAATTATATGATGCAAGAGCTTAAACATGAGCACAACAATTGCCAAGTATCACATTATCCAAGACATTTTAGAATTACTACATGTAGCATTTTCCAATTCCAACCATATAACAATTTAACGAAGAAGAAACTTCGCCTTGAACATTATGAGTAAAGCCTAAGGACATATTTGTCCATATGCAACAGCGGAGCGTGTCTCTCTCCCACAGAGTGAATGCTAGGATCCATTTTATTCAAACAAAAACAAAAACAAAAACAAACCGACGCTCCAAGTAAAAACACAAGATGTGATTGAATAAAAATATAGTTTCGGGAGGAACCTGATAATGTTGTCGATGAAGAAGGGGATGCCTTGGGCATCCCCAAGCTTAGACGCTTGAGTCTTCTTAAAATATGCAGGGATGAACCACGGGGGCATCCCAAGCTTAGAGCTTTCAGTCCTCTTGATCATAGTATATCATACTCCTCTCTTGACCCTTGAAAACTTCCTTCACACCAAACTTCAAGCAAACTCATTAGAGGGTTAGCACAATTAATAATTCACACATTCAGAGGTGACACAATCATTCTTTACACTTCTGGACATTGCATAAAGCTACTGGACATTAATGGATCAAAGAAATTCATCCAACATAGCAAAAGAGGCAATGCGAAATAAAAGGCAGAATCTGTCAAAAACAGAACAGTCCGTAAAGACGAATTTTAAAATGGCACCAGACTTGCTCAAATGGAAAAACTCAAAACTAATCAAAGTTGCGTACATATCTGGGGATCGCGCTCGTAAATTGACAGATTTTTTCAAATTTTCTACAGAGACTTGTGCCCAGATTCGTGACAGACAGCAATGCTGTTTCTGCGCAGCGATCCCAAATATAACATCAACTTTGACATAGAAACTTTACTTGGCACAAAAACATGATAAGGAGAGGTTGCTACAGTAGTAAACAACTTCCAAGACTCAAATATAAAATAAAATACTGTAGTAAAAACATGGGTTGTCTCCCATAAGCGCTTTTCTTTAACGCCTTTCAGAAGTGCAAATCAAGTAACATCGAGAGTAGAAGCATCAACATCATAACTTGTTCTAATTATAGAATCAAAAGGCAACTTCATTCTCTTTCTAGGGAAGTGTTCCATACCTTTCTTGAGAGGAAATTGATATTTAATATTACCTTCCCTCATATCAATAACATCACCAACAGTTCGAAGAAAAGGTCTTCCCAACACAATAGGACAAGATGCATTGCATTCGATATCCAAGACAACAAAATCAACGGGGACAAGGTTATTGTTAACCGTAATGTGCACATTATCAATCCTCCCCAAAGGTTTTTTTTAACATTATCGGCAAGATTAACATCCAAATAACAATTCTTCAATGGTGGCAAGTCAAGCATATCATAAATCTTTTTAGGCATAACAGAAATACTTGCACCAAGATCACATAAAGCATTACATTCAAAGTCATTGAATTTCATTTTAATGATGGGCTCCCAACCATCTTCTAACTTTCTTGGAATAGAAGTTTCAAGTTTTAGTTTCTCTTCTCTAGCTTTTATGAGAGCATTTGTAATATGTTTTGTAAAGGCTAAATTTATAGCACTAGCATTAGGACTTTTAGCAAGTTTTCGTAAGAACTTTATAACTTCAGAGATGTGGCAATCATCAAAATCTAAATCATTATGAGCTACAGCAATGGGATCATTGTTCCCAAGGTTGGAAAAAATTTCAGCAGTTTTATCACAAGCAGTTTCAGCAGTTTAGCAGTTTCAGGCAGTTTTGTACGCTTTGCACTAGGAGTAGAAACATTGCCAACACCAATTATTTTACCATTGATAGTAGGAGGTGCAGCAACATGTGAAGAATTAACATTACTAGTGGTGGTAATAGTCCAAACTTTAGCTACATTATTCTCTTTAGCTAGTTTTTCATTTTCTTCTCTATCCCACCTAGCACGCAATTCAGCCATTAATCTTATATTCTCATTAATTCTAACTTGGATGGCATTTGCTGTAGTAGTACTCTTATTATTGTTGTAAGAATTCCCATAAGAATTACCATAACCATTACCATTAGCAGAAGGATATGGCCTATAGTTATTACCAGTTGTTCCTATAAGCATTGTTGTTGAAATTATTATTTTTAATGAAATTCACATCAACATTTTCTTCTTGAGCAACCAATGAAGCTAAAGAAACATTATTTGGATCAACATTAGATCTACCATTCACAAGCATAGACATAATCACATCAATCTTATCACTCAAGGAAGAGGTTTCTTCAACAGAATTTACCTTCTTACCTTGTGGAGCTCTTTCCGTGTGCCATTCAGAGTAATTTATCATCATATCATCAAGAAGTTTCGTAGCCGCCCCTAAAGTGATGGACATAAAGGTACCTCCAGCAGCTGAATCCAATAAATTCCGCGAAGAAAATTTAGTCCCGCATAGAAGGTTTGGATGATCATCCAAGTAGTCAGTCCATGGGTTGGGCAATTCTTTACCAAAGTTTTCATTCTCTCCCATGCTTGAGCAACATGTTCAGTATCTAATTGCTTAAAATTCATTATGCTACTTCTCAAAGATATAATTTTAGCGGGAGGATAATATCTACCAATAAAAGCATCCTTACATTTAGTCCATGAATCAATACTATTCTTAGGCAAAGATAGCAACCAATCTTTAGCTCTTCCTCTTAATGAGAAAGGAAACACTTTCAATTTAATAATATCACCATCTACATCCTTATACTTTTGCATTTCACAAAGTTCAACAAAATTATTGAGATGGGCAGCAGCATCATCAACTAACACCAGAAAATTGATCTCTCATAACCAAGTTCAGTAAAGCAGGTTTAATTTCAAAGAATTCTGCTGTAGTAGCAGGTGGAGCAATAGGTGTGCATAGGAAATCATTATTATTTGCGTTTGTGAGTCACACAACTTAGTATTTTCAGGGGTATTCAGCAACAGTAAATAAAGCAAACTAGATAAAGTAAATGTAAGTAACTTTTTGTGTGTTTTTGATATAGTGAGCAAGACAGAAATAAAGTAAAACTAGCAACTAATTTTTTGTGTTTTGTTTAGGTGCAGCAAACAAAGTAGTAAATAAAATAAAGCAAGACAAAAACAAAGTAAAGAGATTGGGAAGTGGAGACTCCCTTGCAGCGTGTCTTGATCTCCCGCAACGGCGCCGTAAATTTACTTGCGTGTAGTTGACGTGGGAGTTAGAAATCTTTGTGGTGTAACTTTTCTTCAGGCAACGGAGCCAGAAATTTAGCTTGATACGCGTAGATGCACACGTCCGTTGGGAACCCCAAGTGGAAGGTATGATGCGTATAGAAGTTTCCCTCGTATGAAACCAAGGTTTAATCGAACCAGAGGAGCCAAGAAGCACGTTGAAGGTTGATGGTGGCGAAATGTGATGCGCGCAACAACAGGATTCCGGCGCCAACGTGAAACCCACAACACAACCCAAGTACTTTGCCCCAACGAAACAGTGAGGTTCTCAACCTCAATAAAATTAACCGTATTGTGTGGAAGATGATTGTTTGCAAGAAAACAAGTAAAAAGTATTGCAGTAGATTGTATGCTATGTAAAGAATAGGACCGGGGTCCACAGTTCACTAGAGGTGTCTCTCCCATAAGATAAAAGCATGTTGGGTGAACAAATTACAGTCGGGCAATTGACAAATAGAGAAGGGCATAACAATGCATATACATGATATGATAAATATAGTGAGATTTAATTGGGCATTACGACAAAGTACATAGACCGCCATCCAACTGCATCTATGCCTAAAAAGTCCACCTTCAAAGTTATCATCCGAACCCCATTCAGTATTAAGTTGCAAAGCAACGACAATTGCATTAAGTATGGTGCGTAATGTAATCGACAACTACATCCTTAGACATAGAATCAATGTTTTATCCCTAGTGGCAACAGCACATCACAACCTTAGAACTTTCTGTCCCACGTGTCAATGAAGGCATGAACCCACTATCGAGCATAAATACTCCCTCTTGGAGTTAAGAGCAAAAACTTGGCCAGAGCCTCTACTAATAACGGAGAGCATGCAAGATCATAAACAACACATAAACAATAGATTGATAATCACCATAACATAGTATTCTCTATCCATCGGATCCCGACAAACACAACATATAGTATTACAGATAGATGATCTTGATCATGTTAGGCAGCTCACAAGATCCAACAATGAAGCACAATTAGGAGAAGACGACCATCTAGCTACCGCTATGGACCCATAGTCCAGGGGAACTACTCACTCATCATCCGGAGGCGATCATGGCGATGAAGAGTCCTCCGGAGATTAATCCCCTCTCCGGCAGGGTGCCGGAGGCGATCTCCGAATCCCCCGAGATGGGATTCGCGGCGGCGGCGTCTCCGGAAGGTTTTCCGTATCGTGGCTCTCGGCATGGGGTTCGCGACGGAGGCTATTTGTAGGCGGAAGGGCAGGTCAAGAGGCGGCACGAGGGCCCAGGGGACAGGTGGCGCGGCCCTGGCCCGGCCGCGCCCTATCACCCGGCCACCTCGTGGCCCCACTTCGACTCCCCTTCGGTCTTCTGGAAGCCCGTGCAAAAATAGGACCCGGGCGGTGATTTCGTCCAATTCCGAGAATATTTCCTTACTAGGATTTCGAAACCAAAAACAAGAAAAAACAAACTGGCTCTTCGGCATCTTGTTAATAGGTTAGTTCCAGAAAATGCGTAAATACGACATATAATGTGCATAAAACATGTAGGTATCATCAATAAAGTAGCATGGAACATAAGAAATTATCGATACGTTGGAGACGTATCACATGTCCGCATAGTTCGCGAACTGTAGGGTGACACACTTAAGGTTCGATGTTGTTTAAGTAGATATGGAATATGAGATGGAGACCGAATATTGTTCGGAGTCTCGGATCAGATCCATGAAATCACGAGGAGGTCCGGAATGGTCTGGAGAATAGTATTCATATAAGTAAAGTCATTTTCCGAGGTTCGGAAAAGTTTTCAGGAATTTTCCGGTGAAAGACTGGAGGGTTTCTAGAAGGTTCCGGAGGGGCCACCAGTAGGCCCACGACCCCGGGAGGGGCCACCTGAGCCGAGGTGGTGCATCCCAGCCCTAATGGGCCAGGCGCACCAGCCCTCAAGGCCCAGGCCGGCCAACCCCTAGGGTTTTAGGGGAAACCCTAAAAAAGGGGGAAGACTTGGGAGCGAAGGAAAGCCCCCCTCCCCTTGCGTCGACCCTAGATGGGTTTGGGCCAAGGGAGGGCAACCCTAGCCGACCCCAACTATATAAAGAGGGGGAGGGGTGGCTGGCCATTGCCCCCTTCCCTCAACCCTAATTTCCACCTCTTCTCCCTCCCACTTCCTCCTGCTCCGGCTTAGGCGAAGCCCTACAGGATTTCTCCTCCATCACCATCACCATGCTGTCCTGCTGCTGGAATTTTGAGGGGATCTACTACCTCCGTTGTCCGCTGGAATGGGGAGGGGAAGGTCTTCATCGACACCGTATGTGTGACCGAGTACGGAAGTGCTGCCGGATTGCAGCACCGGAAGGATCGTCTTCATCAACCACGAGATCTGATCTCGTTAAGTCTTTGGATCTTCGAGGGTTAGTTCTCATCTATCTCGTTGCACATATCTCATATACTAGATCTTGGCTTTTTCCATAGATTGGATCTTGGTTTTATTCGTCTTTGAGGTAGAATTTTTTTGTATACTATGCAACGAACCATACAACACGCTGAGCCGTGCCTACATCGAGACGTCTCCCTTCCCGGAGGCTGGCACCTCAACAAAGGCAAGGTGTTGGTGCCGCCTACCCCTATGGACGAGCCAATGCTTCGTGACAGGATGCGCCGCCGCATCTAGCGGCTACCGCTGGCGCTGCGGTATGATCACGCATACATGCACGCCAGCTTCTTGCGCGCATTTCTAGAGTGAGATGAGGAGACTTGGCGGGCGATCCGCGAGGTGCGGGATTTTTAGCTCGATGAGGACTACGATGTCCTCGCGGCCGCGGCCAGCGAGGGCGAGAGGAGGAGGAAGACAGTGACGACGAGGAGCATGACGACAACCCTCCCGCTTCGGTGAAGCAGGAGGCGCTCATCCCCGATGAATACGACGAGGAGGTGTCCATTGCCTCCACCATGGAGGAGTCCATGGCCAAGGTTCAAGCCAAGTGGTTCTGGCATAGCTTGGACGAGGTCGTCCAGCTCATGGCCATGGCGGCAGACCACATAGCCTCGCTGCCACCACCGCTGCCGCTGCAGGCAAAGTGGGACGGTTAGATGGTGGCGCCTCCTCCGTAGTACCAGTAGTCGGTGCAGCACATGCCGCCTGCGATCCCTGCATGGGCGCGACAAGGGACATGGACCCCTCCATCGTTCATCGAACTCACCACCGACAATGAGGAAGATGGCGATGTTGGACGAACTAGGGCTTAGATTTTTTTCCTCTGTAAATTATGTTTGATGAAAGGAATGATTTTTCTATTTTTTTGCATGCCTCTACATTTTATTTAAATTTAATTTGAATTGTCGCCTACTGCCAACTAACTAAGTTGGCCGGCCAGCGCGGACCGAATGGATGGCTCCCTCGTGGGCATAGGCCTAACAAACAAGAGAGGTTGGGACCCACCAAATTCATCCAAACACTTGACTCACAGGCACCACCAATTCAACCCAACCCAAACAGTTCAGGAAAAAAACTCCAACCCAAACCTCCAAAGTATCTCCCCCCCCCCCGCCGCCACCGATGCGAGCCGCCGGGTAATGCCCGAGCGGTGTCGACGGCGGCGGTTTTCTCCTCCCGCACTAGTACAGGGCCCAATGGGGCGGCGCCCTTCCTCGCGGCGTAGCGCCCCGGTGACGCTGTCCCTAGCCGGCGCTGACGTTGCCTCCCCCGACGACAGGAGGTCAGGGTGAAGACGCGATATCTCCCCGCGTTGCTCTAGCCGGCGGTGGCTCTAGTGGGCGGCTCGGCCCGATATAGGCTCACGGGCTCAGATATGGCCCCGGCAGGGACTGACTGGATCCTCTGGATCTGAGGGTGGCATGGGGTGCGCGGCTGCGTGCCCGATGCGCCACCTCCGCGTCCTCTCGCCGGTTACATTCGGGTTGGCTTTGGGTCATGCGGGCCTGGACCTTTCCCTGTCCGTCTTTGTGGTTGCCGGCGGTCTGTTTTTCCGCAGACTCCGGCAGCCCTCTATCGCTGCGGGCGGCGTTTCGGAATCGTTGGGGCGATGTCCTTGCTAGCCATCCGAGACGCGGTCCCTGGGCCGGTTCAGTACTGTATCTTCTCCGGCGGCTGCGGTACTTTCTCCCTCTGTCCAGCTTAGCCATGTTTGTGCAGGTGCTGACACGCTGGGGATGGTGTGGTAGTCGTGGTGCCTCCGAACTAGCGTCGTGGACGTCAAGACATGGGCTTGACCGGACTATGCCAGCCAGCGCGTTCTTCCCTGCTGTTGAGTCTAGTTGGGGCTAGTTCAATGTGCGACTTAGCTTGGAGGCGCGACAGTGATCTCCGCCTTGTCCGCTCTGCACCCTTGTGACGGCGTCCGGAATTTTTGTCCACTCACCTACGGGTGTCGTTCCCTTGTTGAAGGTGCCCTGATGATGGCCCTCCTGTTCGAAATGATGGACTCTGTCCCTCCGCCTCAATCTGCTCCCCTTCAGGGCCTCACTTCGTGTAAGCTTCTCTGGTAGTGTTTTGTGGATCACTCTGTGACCTCTCAATGGTGTCGCAGCCCTCTCGCAACATCAGCCTAGCTACTTTTACACGGTTTACTGCGGTAGCTGACTTCCTTCCTAGCACCTTGGGGGGATTTTGCTAGGTCGGCGTCTGGTCGTAGCTCTTGCCGGTGTGCCTATCCCAACACCAGCGGAAGATGTTGTGTATTTGGTCTGGACCTAGCCCGAGCTCCAGGGGTGGTGGTTCTCGGGTCTAGGTGAAAACTTTGCAGGACCTCTGTCTCTGCCGACGACAATGACACATTTTTGCGCCATTCGCCTTCTTGGAGGCGTCGCCGCAAGACCCCCTCTCCTTTGGTTCCTCAAGTTTTGCTAGGTGGCCGGCTCATTGCTGAGTCCCCCCTTGGGTTGCAGCCTTTGTGCGGGGGAGGTTTGTTGGCGTGGACCCGGTCGTGATCGCTCCGGTGCAACAGAAGACAAGGCTCCTTCTTCATGAATCAAAATGACGCTTCGGCTTGACATTTATGTGTTGTCTTTTGTTGTGGTTTGTGGTGCGTGCTTGACGCGCGTGTGTTGTAACTCTTGATGTAACTTCTAACCGGTTGATGGCTTCGTTAATTTAAAGCCAAGCTTATTTCAAGCCTTTGGTCTAAATCCAATGTGCCTATTTTGACCTCATGAAAACGGATTTGCCCTCACACACACAACATCAGTGTGACTCAACTCTCCCCCCAAACTAAAAAAATTTCGATTCTCCCTCGCCCCCGCGCAGTAGGCAGGAGCCCACACAATGTTTTCAGCCCGCCCCGCTTCCCCGTTTCCCTCCCCGCCCCAAATCCCGATCTCCTCCAATCTTTTCGCGAAAAATTTCAAGATTCGCCGGCTCATGTAGGCCTCGGACCAAAAATGGCAAGAAACACAGATCCATTCGCTCCCTCCACTTCTCTCCAGCCAAAATTTTCCTCCGAAACTCAAATCTTGCTTTCTCTTCCCTCCCTGGCTCCATGTCCCCTGTACAAATACCATGGAAGATCCTGGCAGTCCCATCCCAAGCTCCAATTCGAGCCACCTCGCCGCCTAGTATACCACAGAGCCCCAAATCCAAGAGCGGCAGCTCCCGCCCCAGATGGCAGTTGACCGCGCCGACAAGGAGAACCTGCCGCCCGCGGCTGCTCCGGCGGCGGCCGCCGTCGCTCGTCTTCACGGCGTCGCTGTCAAGAGCTGCAAGCTGAAGCGGCTCGGGAGGGCGCGGAGGCGGGTGCCCCTAAGGGACATCACGAACCTCCTCGTTGCGGAGTCCGCGGTTGCCGAGTGGCGGCAGGCTCTGGTCCACCAACCGCACGCGGGGTCGGCGACGGCGGAGCTGCCAAAGGCGGGGCCGGCCGTGAAGAACGGGCTTGCTGCTGCTACTGAGGGATCGAAGGCGGGCAGATACTCTCTTCGGAAAGAGTTTAGATAGCCTACAATTGTACATCAATCTGTATACTTCTCATTTGGTTGTCCAATGATTCATTGGACTAAAATTTTGCCGGATTGGTTTCCTCATATCTGTATTCATGATTATATGAAATGAGCCGCTGAGAAAGAAAGAAACATAAAAGAGGTGAATTTGGTCTTTATAATCGGTTAAATTTGTGAATTGCTGAACCGTAATCTGGAGTTGTGCAGTAACCCATTTTATTTTCAGACATCAAACTTGGATTTTTTTTATCTGTTCCTCCAGTTCTCCAGGTCCGCTTGCTGTTCTGAATTGTATCTCTGAAGCCAACCTTCTTTAAGCACTAGTCGGCCGTGCAGCTTGTATATAGGCTTTTGTTTTCAGTCCGTTGATTACTATGCAACCAGTGCGACTGAAAAAATTATTTGTGTCACTACCAGGCAAATTTCTGACTGATCGTAAATCAAGAGCTAATCAAGCACAAACACTGAAGATGCTGAATCTGTTCAGGGACGACATGTCATGTGTCTGAATTGCATTGAGTTATGTTTTTGGTCCACCTATATGGCATTTGGAAGATTACACAGTTCAAACGCCGTATCAAGATGCAATTTATTTGCTGCATCTGGTTTAAGTATACACGCGACAGTGGTATGGGCTCCGGGCTCGCTACCCGTCGCACCGCATTCGCAGTTTTGCGGCGTAAAATCACCGGGGCAAGACAAATTTGGGTACATGGGCACTTTTTTATTTCAGAAACTGCAGACAAAATTATCACAAAAGAATACTATGGATTTCTACTCCAATGCTACATAGTTCACCTCATCAACTATGTAGGAATATTATACAGCTATGCAATCCCACTTGTTGGCGGTAGTACTTACCCTGCCACTGCTCGATGATGAAGCACCGTGTTCCTTATCACCATTTCTCTTCTTCACTGAACTCAATATCTCAGCCCTTGTGCCTTTCCAATACACTCTAGTCTCCTTATCCATCCCAGTATGATCCATAAACATTATATGGTTTTCTAAATAGTGGATTGTTATCCATTTAAGTCGATTCATGGTCTCATGATGCCGTAGCTAAACTATGTTTGTCTTGTGCTCTCTAAATTCATCTACGTCAACTATATCGTGCATACTCAACCTTTAGAAACAAAAAAAAAGTTACGCGCCACCGTACAGCTGTCAAAGAACACAAAACTCTCACAGGAAATCTAAGATTTTCCTATCACATATATGTTGGTCCACTCGGAAATTTCACCAAAACTTAACTTTTTCCGGCGAGCAATGAACACGGCGCCGACCACGTATTTGGCCAACGAGAGAGGCCATAGACCCCCTACCCCTAGACGCATAGATGCGAAAGGTTGAGGAAGCGCGTTGCTCACGACAGTGAAGACGTCCCTGGTCAGGCTCCTTCTGACGTGGGCATTACCCTTCGGGTACCTATTATTGCTATACCCGATGCGGATTATGGAGGTGGACTAGCACAAAGGACTCGACAAGATGGACTAGCATATATTATTGACTAAGAAAAGCTGAAAGAGGAAACTCCAATTTGTAATAGACTAGACTCTTGTAAACTCTAACCCGGTTGCATATATAAGGCCAGGCAGGGGCACCCCTTGAGGGCACGTAAGATCATAGACACAATACACACATAGACACAATATTATACCCGCAGATTAGAACTAGACTAGATACAATTCGCCTGCGGTGGCACCCTGTACGCATATATTCGTATACTAGATTGCTAGCAGGACGTAGCGATTCTTCATCGTGGGGACATGAACCTAGGTACGTCGTGTGCCATCTCGCTCCCGAAATCTTTGGGTGTTGCCTTTCCCAAAACCTAAGTCCATAACCATGGGCATTGCCGAGGGCACAACTTTGTCATTGACGCCATCTGTGGGCAACACGGCGACTAAATTTTGTCATCCGTACGGAATCCTTCATCGACATCTGAACAAGATCTTCATCGGCTCCTTCGACATCACGCGTTGTAGATCCATCTACATCGATGCCACCCCGCGGAACATGACGAGAGCACAACACGCGAGCGTCACCGCGCATCCACGCGCCACTGCACGATGGTACGCAGCAACATCAGCATGGCGCACTCGACAACCAACGCCCGTGCCTAATAGCAGGCGCCGAACGAGCCGAACGTGAAATCACTTGAGGACGTCTCAGCGGAAGAAAATCCGCGCCTTCTCGCTGTGAAGGAATCACGCGCTACCAAAGGCGTGCTCTTCACAAGTTTCAATAACTATTGGTTTGCTAACCAGCCCGCGAGCAAGCACCAAAAGGAAAAAAAAAGAGATCCATCAAGATGCTAACTTCGTACGTACGGGCGTACGTGCTATTCAAGACCAAAACAGCGGCCGCGGCCTTGTACAATATTAATAGCCGCGTTTGGCCATCGCGTCCCTGCTGTCACGAATTCTTTCTACGACACGAGAACCATCAGATCCGAACAAGTTTTGACTACTTCAATGTAGCGGTCTCGATATCACGCACTCGTCACGTTCGGGGGCTCGCCTGCCGCAGACTCAACACACTCGGATGCTCACCTGTCGCGGATCCCCAACACTCAGGGCTGCGTCATTACATCGTTACCGTAAATACACCCGATTACTCTGATACTGCGAAGTAAACTATCAATTTTACGGGATCCAATGCGTGACCAAAAGAATAACCTGCAGAAATGATGGAAAACATTTTTGTTAAAGTTTAAGTCATCACGGACATTCCACATAGCCCAAAGTAAAAAAAACACACACACCCAGTCTAATTTGGCCTTTATCTTTTTTTTTGCAATACCATTTGGCAAATTCCCAAACAGATTTAGGACACTATTTGGAGGAGGTATATTAGAAGTCATATAAATAATCCTCTAAAGACTTATTGCAAAAGGACAGGAAAAGAAAAGATGGTTTATTGTTTTCTCTTGATCACAAAAACAACACTTAGTAAATCCATGCCAATTTTGTTTGATGAGCTCATCTTTGGTTAAAATCACTTCGATCAAAAGGAGCCACATAAAAATTATGATTTTAAGTGAAACCTTAATCTTCCAAATGTATTTCTTAAGGTAAACAATGAGAATATTAAGCAAATCAAGATAGATCAATTTGACAGTGAAGGACTCCGAAGTTGTTAAAGATCATCCAAAAACATCCTCATTGTCAGTCAACTGAACCACCATGAGGTGCAAAACAAGCTGAACTCATATATCCCATTTATTTCGGATAATGCCGACTCTCCTGAAACCTATGTTTAGAGGAGTAGATCCCAAAACACGATCCACTGTAACATTAGTATGATTAACGATATTGTATAAAGTCAGATACTGATCTTTAAGAGGTGAATCCCCAAACACTGTCTCCTTCCAAAATCTAGTATTCTGCACATTTCCAGCAACAAGAGAACCTGTACTGAAGAAGTCATCATTGACATTCATTAATTCTTTCTAAAAAAGCGAGTCTGTTGTTTTGGCTGAAACCTAGGAAAGAGTTTTAGTTTTTAGATATTTGTTGTGTGGTAAGTCTTGCCACACACTATCCTCATTCATAAGCTTACATAGCTAAGTAAACTTCTATTTTCTAGCTCTAAAACTTCCACACCTAGTCCTCCTTGTTCTTTCGGTCTACAAATGGCGTCCTATTTTGTTAATCTATTTTTCAGTGGCCATCACTTTGCAAAAACAAAAAAAATATCGGGATCCAAAGAAGTCTAGTCTCTTTCTAACCCCAATAGAAATCTCTAAGAGAGAAAGTATGAACATCGACATACTAGTGAGGATAGAATTTATAAGAATTAGACGGTCACCGTAGGATAGCATTTTACCCGCCGAACAACTTAGTTTCTTTTCAAAATAATCTTCTACCGGCTTTCATTCCCCATTTGTCAGTTTTCAAAAATAAATTGGGATTCCAAGATATCTAAAAGAGAGCGACTCTATGTCACACCCAAATATACTTTTGTACTCGGTCTGAGCATCTTTAGCTTTCTCACAACAAAACAACTCACTTTCTGAAAAAATTATTTTAAGACATGAGAGCTGCTCAAAAATGCATAATACCATCCTCATATTAAGAGCTTTATCTTTGTGTTAGGTGTCTGTATTTCAAGATATCCAACACGAAACTGAAGTGTCGCAGTAGAAAATCCATCAAAATTATCGTTTGGGCTCCAGGTAACTGAAGATTGCAAGAAGGTTCACTAGTACAAAAAAGGCCTTCCATCCCAACCCATTAGTCCCCAAATACTTTGACCCAGGACTAATGGGGTCTTTAGTCCCGGTTCTGCTGGTGAACCGAGACTAATGCTCGGGCAACCGGGACTAAAGGGCTACGGTGGGCTGCGGCCAGGGTAGGAACCTTTAATCCCGGTTGGGGACAACAACCGGGACTAAAGGGTGATTTTTGGCTCCCCACGCACCTCCACACCCACCCCGTGGATCGCCTTTTTTAGCAATGTAAAATAGAAAATAAAATGATAGAAAATTCAAAAAAATAAAATGTTTTTAGATTCTTGTATGTTATGCAACCTAGTATTAGGGAAAATTAACAAATTTGAATTTTCACTTTTTTTGCAAAAAAGTTTTAAAAAATGGTAAAATCGTAATAACTTTTGCATACAACATCGAAAATAAACGTATAATATATCAAAATCATCGTGGGAAAAAGTTACATCCGAATTCACCCGGGTTTACCCGGTTAGCCAATTTTTAGATTCTCAAAATTCCAAATGAAAATACGAAAGCAGGAAGATTTTAGTTTTTGCTATAAATTCCGGATTATATATATATTTTTATTTTTTTAAAAATAAATTAATAATTGCATCCTGCATAAAGATTAGTATTACTTTTACCTAATTTTTAGATTTTCAAATTTTTAGGTTTTAGGTTTGGCAAAAAAAAATTGAAAAAAATAAAAAATAATAAAAATTAAAAAGTTAATGTTCATTTATTTATTCAAGATTATTATTACATCATTACTTTTGTTTATTAAAAGAAGTATTTGAAATTCAAACAATAAAGAAATGTGACATCGACCAACATGTTAATAGGATTGATATGATACTAGTATCACATACATGCGGGCGAAGCACTTGGATGCGGGACGGAATGGAACTCGGAAGTTAAGCGTGCTAGTGCGGGAGGATGGGTGACCGAGCGGGAAGTTTGATCATGAGTAAAGTAATTTGACTAGAGATAAGTGTAGTTAGAGATAGAGACTAAACAATAGAAATTATGAAAAATAGAAAAAATGGAGAGGAAAAAATTTGATTTTTTTTTGAAAAATTAAGATATTTTCGCCCCGGCGCACAGAACCTGCGCGGACGGACCTTTAGTCCCGGTTCGTAAGCAACCGAGACTAAAGAGGGGGCCTTTAGTCGCGACCTTTTAGTGTGAACCGGGACTAAAGACCCTTTTTCTACTAGTGGTTGTAGTATTGCAACCGGTGTTATCACCGGTGAGGTCATCAATAAAAAACGATGATGGGGCAGCTTAGCTGCTCAGCGTGACTAAAATTAGGTAACTAGAGCAAAAGTATATACATAAATTTAAAACTAAATATAAAGAGCATTTTCATAAGTAATTCACGAATTCTATAAAAGTCTAGCAGGTCCTTTTATTAAAAACAGTAGTTTCATTTATATGTGAGTTAGATATAAAGTATATACAATAATTATCATTTCAATTCTGATAAAAAATTAAGTCATGACAAAACAAAAAGCGTACGACCAAAGAGAATGCTATGACCGGTTGACGGGAATATATACGACTTTTTTACCCATATAACATGATTTTAATGGAAAGTTAAAGACATGCCCTAATAGTCTAAGGTACACCCAAATTCAAGCTTGGCCATGACATTATGCATGGAGTCGATGGCAATTGAAATAAGTTAGTAACGTGACCTGACCATGCTGAGAAAAAAAAAAAGCTGCGATGATAGGGACAGAGAAATGGGGAAAAAAGAAAAGATGAGATAACAAAATAATCATTACAGGGACTAATACAGCATTTCAATTGTGCTAAAATACTATGTCAACACGATAAAGTAGGCATGCCAAAAAAAAAAGCTCAAATCTGGAGGCTAGCTTGAGCCGAATGATTTGATATGCATTCTGAAATCTGAGGTTGGATTGATGCTCGCGTTAAGGAGTTCGACGGTTTATCAATAAGAGAGGAAAATTGAGTATTCTTATGGTCTACAAATGTAGAAAAAGGATGCGTTCGCTTATCCCTCCACTGCTCCACATCATTTAGAGAAGCCAATACATATATATTGTATAATTAATTATATTAATCATTATTATAAGAAAACTAGTAAGAAATACAGAGTAATTAATTTTAATAAAAAATAATTTATCAAGAAAAGACATATAGTACAACAGATAAATAGTATTATTTTTTCAGAGATCATCTCTTAATTAAGAGAATACACCATTTTTTTATTTCTATATTCTCCATCTATGTATAATTCTAATCCTGAGAACACTAATTGAAATCTGACTTCGCGTCCCTATATATGTTTTTTCGAAAGGAGACACTGCACTGGCCTCTGTATCGATTGATGCATGACCTTATTTTACTTTATTAAAATTCACAGAAAAATTATATAATGGGTCGCAAAAAATCGATACATGTTTCAACCATCTAAAGTGAAAAAAAGATGAAATGACTGTGCATCACCATGTTTTTCTATCATCAAAACGCAAGCTCCACTAGCTTTATAAATCCCAAGCAACTACCTCAAGCCTCGTTTCACTGTTGGTTAGAGGTAAAGCCTCATGGGAGGTGCGCCATAGAAACGTCGCCACAAAAATAAGGTTTCTGTGCGCACCTTCCCATGCGCCACAGAATTAAGGTTTCTGTGGCGCACGTGTTCCTAGGTGCGCCACAGAAAAGCGTGCGCCACAGAATTGGTTTTCAGTGCGCCACAGAAATTGCTTGTATTATACTCGATTTTGTGCTGCCTGCTATACACATGCAGTTTATATACCCACAGCAATATACAGAGATACAGGTTATATACAACAACATTCAGATATAATATAAATATCATGTACATTGCACAGATATAACATAGACATCATCATCACATTACTTAGAGCCCGATCGAGATACATATATAGTGGCAATTAAGTGTCAAATGTTTTGCATACAACTCTTAATTCATACAAATTCCACAATTTCGAGATACAAAGTAGTCTTCATCCGGTTCCTCCTTTGCTCCCTCATCTCTACCCACCAGGCTCGCTTGCATCGGGGTCTTCATATCCAGTTCGTACTACGATGAAAATGGAAGAAAGTGAGACCAGAAAGTGAGACCAACAAGTCCGATGCACAAGAGAAATGGAATAAATGCCTCATACATTGTTGGTCAACACAAATATTAACATTTAGGGATGGCGTAAGTGAGACCAAGTCCGATGCACAAGAGATTGATATTTGTGCTATCTTACCAGGCTCACTTACGCCACCCCCAAGTGTACGGGGACCAAACATTTTAATCATCGGCATTTTGAAAATCTCAAAGGAAATGGAATGACAAAATGGAATAAGTGCCTCATACATTATTGGTCAACACAAATACTATGGTCAGAAACCATAGTTGCAGTATACACCGCAGTATACTTTGCGAAGGGCCCCCTTTCCCCGGCCGCCGTTCCGTGAACGGGTCCTTAACGACACAACGACGCTGATCTGCCTCTCCGGCGCAGAACCACGGCAGTCCCAGCCGCCTCCCTTGTGGCCGTCTGATACGTCCCCGACGTATCCATAATTCCTGTCGTTCCATGCTTGTTTTATGACAATACTTACATGTTTTGCTTGCACTTTATGATGTTTTTATGCGTTTTCCGAACTAACCTATTAACAAGATGCCATAGTGCCGTTCCTGCTTTTGGTTCCAAAGGCTGTTCGGGCAATATTCTCGAATTCGATGAAACGAAGACCAAACCTCCTATTTTTCCCAAGGCTCCAACACCGAAGAAGAGTCGGAGAGGGGCCGAGAGGCCACCACACCATAGGGCGGCGCGGCCTGGCTCGGGCCCGCGCGCCCGTGGGGAGCCCCTGGCCCCCCGTGCCGCCTCTTCGCCTATAAAATCCCTTTCGACCTAAAAACACCGTACCTCTTGACGAAACTCCGAAAGACTCCAGGCGCCGCCACCATCGCGAAACTCCAATTGGGACAGAAGTCTCTGTCCCCACGCCGGACGGGGAAGTGCCCCAAGCCATCTCCATCAACGCCATCGCCTCCATCATGCTCCGTGAGTAGTTCCCCCATGGACTACGGGTTCTAGCTGTAGCTAGTTGGTATTCTCTCCCCATGTACTTCAATACAATGATCTCATGAGCTGCCTTACATGATTGAGATTCATCTGATGTAATCGGTGTTGTGTTTGTTGGGATCCGATGGATTGTTACATTATGATCAGTCTATCTATAAAGTTTGTGAAGTTATTGTTGCTGCAATCTTGTTGTGTTTAATGCTTGTCACTAGGGCCCGAGTGGCATGATCTTAGATTTGAGCTCTATAATTATTGCTTAGATTGTATCTACAAGTTGTATGCACATGTCACTGTCCGGAACCAAAGGCCCCGAAGTGACAGAAATCGGGACAACCGGAGGGGATGGCGGTGATGTGAGGTACACATGTTTTCACGGAGTGTTAATGCTTTGCTCCGGTGCTCTATTAAAAGGAGTACCTTAATATCCAGTAGATTCCCTTGAGGCCCGGCTGCCACCGGCTGGTAGGACAATAGATGTTGTGCAAGTTTCTCATTGCGAGCACGTACGACTAAATATGAAAAACATGCCTACATGATTAATAGACTTGATGTTCTGTCTTAATGCTATTTCAATCCTATCAATTGCCCGACTGTAATTTGTTCACCCAACACTTGTTATTGGAGAGTTGCCACTAGTGTAGATAGCTGGGAACCCCGGTCCATCTTTCATCATCATATACTCGTTCTACATGTCAACTATTTTCTGGTACCATTGCTTTCATATTGCTATTACTGCTGCTGTGTTACTGTTACTACTGCTCTCATATTACTGTTGCTTTCACATCACCCCTGTTACTAGTGCTTTTCCAGTGCACTGAATTGACAACTTGTTAAGGCTTATAAGTATTCTTTACCTCCCTTGTGTCGAATCAATAAATTTGGGTTTTACTTCCCTCGAAGACTGTTGCGATCCCCTATACTTGTGGGTCATCAAGACTATTTTCTCGCGCCGTTGCCGGGAGGCATAGCTCTACTCATAAGTTCACCTGGGAGTCTACCTCTCTCTCGCTTTTATTTTATTTTGTCTTGCTAGTTTATTTCTGTCTAGTTTATTTGTGCTTAGTTTATTTCTGTCTAGTTTTACTTTGCTTGGTTTACTTTTGCCTAGTTACTTTTTGTCTTGTTTTATTTTCCTCATATACCAAAAAATCCATAAAAATTTGAAAAATCTAAAAATTAAAAACTGCTGTTATGGGAGAACCTACAACCTACTTGGAGCTTATAGAATGTTATAATAATTATAGAGAATCAAGAACTGGTAAAATAATGAGTGCTATGATAGAAAAATTGAATACAATTGCTAGAATCTTGCTTAGACGCCATGATATAAACTGTTGCTCTCAACATGATACTAAACATCTTAAATTTCAATGTGGCTTTAGTGAGGAATTTTTAATTAAGAACTATAATCGGAATTGCTATATTCATTATGGGTTCGAAGAGGTAGAACAATTTGTCTTATTTATGGGAGCCTCCGAGATAGAATCCTTCATGGTTGAGAATTATGAAACTTGTGTTGTTTGTAAGGGCCTTAAAGATTATGTCTCTACTATCCTTAATTCTTGCATAGAATGCTACAGTAGGAATCCTTATATCCTTGATTATAAAGAGAGATACATTAATGCACAAGAATGCACTCACAATTTGCAGGAACCGGTGGAAGAAGAAATTGATGAACCTGAAAGCTCATTGGATGAAAAAGAGGAGGAAATTGATAAACTTGAAAGCTCATTGGATGAAAAAGAAGAAGAGAGCGACGAACAAAAGGAGGAAGAATGGATTAGCTACCCATGTCAACCTTCTAATGAGAGTAACTCTTTATCTCTTACACTATTTGATTGTCCTCCATGCTTACCGGAAGAGGTTGAATGTTATGTTCCTGTGGATTCTCTTGAAATAGTACCTATGAGTAATACTTGTGAGAATGATTATGCTACTGTTATTTATGATAATCCATGCTACTTTGATAAATCTTATGATAATGCTTTGTTTGTGCCTGATGTCGAAATGCATGGTACTAAAGAATTTTGCTTGGCAAATGTTTATGATAAAGCTCTAGATGATGGTCCTATGTTACTTGATAATATTAATTGTACTACTAATGAAAATGGGATTGGAGAGTTCTTGACTTATTCTATGAGTCCCATATCTATTGAGATTGATCACCTACCTTGTTATATTATTAATAAAAGTAAGTTTGAAAGTTTTAATTCCACTATTCTTGAACTTGATAAAAATTATGTGTTTGGAAATCATGAAAAATATGCTGCATGTGATAGTTATATTGTTGAGTTTATTCATGAAGCTACTGAAAATTATTATGAGAGAGGAAAATATGGTAGTAGAAATTTTCATGGTGCTAAAACACCTCTCTATATGCTTAAAATTTTGAAGTTACTCTTGTTTTATCTTCTTATGCTTATCACTTTGTTCTTCATGAATTTATTTGTGTACAAGATTCCTATGCATAGGAAGTGGGTTAGACTTAAATGTGTTTTGAATTTGCTTTTTGATGCTCTCTTTTGCTTCAAATACTATTTCTTGCGAGTGCATCATTTAAAACTGCTGAGCCCATCTTAATGGCTATAAAGAAAAGAACTTCTTGGGAGATAACCCATGTGTTATTTTGCTTCAGTAATTTGTTTTATATTTGTGTCTTGGAAGTTGTTTACTACTGTAGCAACCTCTCCTTATCTTAGTTTTGTGTTTTGTTGTGCCAAGTGAAGCCTCTAATCGAAGGTTGATACTAGATTTGGATTTCTGCAGAAACAGATTTCTATCTGTCACGAATCTGGGCTTATTTCTCTGTAGGAAACTCAGAAAATCTGCCAATTTACGTGCGTGATCCTCAGATATGTACGCAACTTTCATTAGTTTTGAGTTTTCTGATTTGAGCAACGGAAGTACCATTTTAAAATTCGTGTTTACTGGCTGTTCTGTTTTGGCAGATTCTGTCTCTGTTTTTTGCATTGTCTCTTGTGGACTTTAAGTGAGGCTTTCTAGACGTGGAGAGCTGTAGCTAATGTTCTATTGAGTTCTTGCAATGTGTCACTACAGGACCAAGGTGGATTAAAGTTTTTTGAGTACTAACCCCTCTAATGAAGTTTATGAGAAGTTTGGTGTGAAGGAAGTTTTCAAGGGTCAAGAGAGGAGGATGATATATGATCAAGAAGAGTGAAAAGTCAAAGCTTGGGGATGCCCCGTGGTTCATCCCTGCATATTTCAAGGAGACTCAAGCGTCTAAGCTTGGGATGCCCAAGGCATCCCCTTCTTCATCAACTTATCAGGTTCCTCCCCGAAACTATATTTTTATTCGGTCACATCTTATGTGCTTTACTTGGAGCGTCTGTGTGCTTTTATTTTTGTTTTGTTTGAATAAATTCGGATCCTAGCAATCCTTGTGTGGGAGAGATACACGCTTCGCTTTTTCATATGAACACTCGTGTTCTTCGTTTTACTTTTAATGTTCAATGATAAAAGTTGGAAGCTATTGCATTTATTTATATTTGGTTGAAAACAGAAAATGCCTCATCATGTCTTGGATAATCTGACACTTGGCATTTGTTTTGAGCTCTCAAGTAGATCATGATTAAGTTTTTTCATGTAGTCTAAGCCTATTAGTGGAGAGCTACTGTAGAGCTTGTTGAAATTGGTTTGCATAATTGATCTCTCTTAAGGTCTAGATATTTTCTGGTAAAAGTGTTTGAGCAACAAGGAAGACAGTGTAGAGTATTATAATGCTTGCGATATGTTCTTATGTAAGTTTTGCTGTACCGGTTCATACTTGTGTTTGCTTCAAACAACCTTGCTAGCCTAAGCCTTGTATCGAGAGGGAATACTTCTCATGCATCCAAAAATCCTTGAGCCAACCACTATGCCATTTGTGTCCACCATACCTACCTACACATGGTATTTCTCCGCCATTCCAAAGTAAATTGCTTGAGTGCTACCTTTAAACAATTCAAAATTTATCACCTCTGATTTGTGTCAATGTTTAATAGCTCATGAGGAAGTATGTGGTGTTTATCTTTCAATCTTGATTGGGCAACTTTCACCAATGGACTAGTGGCTTCATCCGCTTATCCAATAATTTTGCAAAAAGAGCTGGCAATGGGATTCCCAGTCCCAAATTAATTAACAAAAATAGACACTCCTCCATGGTATGTGATTGTTGGACGGCACCCGAGGATTCGGTTAGCCATGGCTTGTGTAAGCAAAGGTGGGGAGGAGTGTCATCATAATAAAACTAAAATAAAAGGGCACTCCTTCATGGTATGAGATTGTTGGCAGGCACCCGAGGATTCGGTTAGCCATGGTTTGTGAAAGAAAGGTTGGAAGGAGTGCCACCCAAAAATAAAAATAATTCATGGGAGCCGCTCTTGAAGGTTTGTCTAGCAAGGGGGTTAGAGTGCCCACTACCATTCGTTGACAACAACAAACACCTCTCAAAACTTTACTTTTATGCTCTCTTTATGTTTTCAAAACCAAAGCTCTAGCACAAATATAGCAATCGATGCTTTCCTCTTTGAAGGGCCATTCTTTTACTTTATGTTGAGTCAGTTTACCTACTTCCTTCCATCTTAGAAGCAAACACTTGTGTCAACTGTGCATTGATTCTTACATACTTGCTTATTTGCATTCATCATATTACTTTGTGTTGACAATTATCCATGAGATATGCATGTTACAAGTTGAAAGCAACCGCTGAAACTTATATCTTCCCTTGTGTTGCTTCGATGCCTTTACTTTGAACTTATTGCTTTATGAGTTAACTCTTGTGCAAAACTTTTGATACTTGTCTTGAAAGTACTCTTCATGAAAAGTTTTGCTATATGTTATCTATTTGTTAGCAACTATAGATCATTGCCTTGAGTCACTTCATTCATTTCATATGCTTTGTAATAGTATGATCAAGGTTATGTAAGTGGCATGTCACTACAGAAATTATTCTTTTTATCGTTTACCTGCTCGGGACGAGCAGGAACTAAGCTTGGGGATGCTGATACGTCCCCGACGTATCCATAATTCTGTCGTTCCATGCTTGTTTTATGACAATACTTACATGTTTTGCTTGCACTTTATGATGTTTTTATGCGTTTTAACTAACCTATTAACAAGATGCCATAGTGCAGTTCCTGTTTTCTGGTTTTTGGTTCCAGAAAGGCTGTTCGGGCAATATTCTCGGAATTCGACGAAACGAAGACCAAACCCCCTATTTTTCCAAGGCTCCGAACACCGAAGAAGAGTCGGAGAGGGGCCAGGGCCACCACACCATAGGATGGCGCGGCCTGGCCCGGCCCGCGCCGTGCTGGAGCCCCCAGTGCCCCCGCGCGCCTCTTCGCCTATAAAATCCCTTTCGACCTAAAAACACCGTACCTCTTGACGAAACTCCAGAAAGACTCCAGGGGCCGCCACCATCGCGAAACTCCAATTCGGGGGACAGTCTGTCCCGGCACCTGCCGGACGGGGAAGTGCCCCGAAGCCATCTCCATCAACGCCATCGCCTCCATCATGCTCCGTGAGTAGTTCCCCCATGGACTACGGGTTCTAGCTGTAGCTAGTTGGTATTCTCTCCCCCATGTACTTCAATACAATGATCTCATGAGCTGCCTTACATGATTGAGATTCATCTGATGTAATCGGTGTTGTGTTTGTTGGGATCCGATGGATTGTTACATTATGATTAGTCTATCTATAAAGTTTGTGAAGTTATTGTTGCTGCAATCTTGTTGTGTTTAATGCTTGTCACTAGGGCCCGAGTGGCATGATCTTAGATTTGAGCTCTATAATTATTGCTTAGATTGTATCTACAAGTTGTATGCACATGTCACTGTCCGGAACCAAAGGCCCCGAAGTGACAAAATCGGGACAACCGGAGGGGATGGCGGTGATGTGAGGGACACATGTTTTCACGGAGTGTTAATGCTTTCTGCCGGTTCTATTAAAAGGAGTACCTTAATATCCAGAGATTCCCTTGAGGCCCGGCCACCGGCTGGTAGGACAATAGATGTTGTGCAAGTTTCTCATTGCGAGCGTACGACTAAATATGGAAAACATGCCTACATGATTAATAGACTTGATGTTCTGTCTTAATGCTATTTCAATCCTATCAATTGCCCGATTGTAATTTGTTCACCCAACACTTGTTATTGGAGAGTTGCCACTAGTGTAGATAGCTGGGAACCCCGGTCCATCTTTCATCATCATATACTCGTTCTACATGTCAACTATTTTCTGGTACCATTGCTTTCATATTGCTATTACACGCTGTGTTATCACATTACGCTCTCATATTACTCGTTGCTTCCACATCACCCCGTTACTAGTGCTTTTCCAGTGCAATGAATTGACAACTCAGTTGTTAAGGCTTATAAGTATTCTTTACCTCCCCTGTGTCGAATCAATAAATTTGGGTTTTACTTCCCTCGAAGACTGCGATCCCCTATACTTGTGGGTCATCACCTCCCCGCTTCTGATGCCGACCATTGGACTCACCGGGGGAATAATGATAATCGCCATCAACACTATCGCCACTCCACAGAGCATAGTAGTTAGATGCCACTTTTCTTCCTCGCTGCTGAACGAGTCTTTGATGCAAAGACCGTGCCGGCCTGCCCAGGCCGGCACGGTCTTTGCATCAAGGACTCGTTCACTGGACGGCGAGAGAAGAAAAGCGGCATCTGCTGCAAAGTACTCTACACCTGTGGACTCTGACGATAGTGGTGATGGCGATTATCAGTATTTCCCCGGTGAGTCCAATCGTGGTCCGGCCATGGAGAAAAGCGCAGAGCCCATTAGACACGGCCACAAGGGAGACGGCTGGGACTGGCGTGGTTCTGCGCCGAAGAGACATGTCGGCGTTGTTGTCTCGTCAAGGACTCGTTCAACGAACGGCGGCCGGGGAAAGGGGGGCCCGTCTACAAAGTATATTGCGGCGTATAGGTGACCAAACATTCTAATCATCGGCACTAAAATGGAAGAAAGAGCCAAGTGGTATCTCAACTATATATCATATGCCTCATACTTTGTTGGTCGAAAGAAATATTAACATTCAGGGATGGGGTCAGCGAGGCCAGGTAGGATTCACAAGAGATTGATATTTGTGCCATCGCACCAGGCTCAGTGGCCCCACCCCAGAGTGTACAAGTGACCAAACAATTTAATCATCGGCACTAGAATGGAAGAAAGGCCAATGCAATTAAGAAGTAGCTAGTATGAACTAAATGGAATGCCTCATACTTTGTTGGTCAAAACAAATATGAACATCCCGGGATGGCGTTAGTGAGGCCAGGTAGGATGCACAAGAGATTGATATTTGTGCCATCACACCAGGCTCACTAGCGACACCCCGGAGTGTACGAGTGATCAACCAACCATCTAATCATCGACAAGTACAAAAACACCACCAAACCAAAAACCATGGTGACATAAGTCAAGATGCTCAAACACACATAGCATGCATGGAGCAGATGCTCCAAAGGGATTATTCATCACTTGGTATAGACCAAGTGATGCTGGCAAAAGAGAGGCCAATCAAGAACCAGTAAATCAAAAGTGATAGATATGCCTAAACAAGCAACAACACATAGCATATCCCAGCTAACCAGATGAGACAAGTCTTGGTAGCCAACTTAATCACCTAGCACCACCTAGCCTTTTAAAACCATCAGAAAAAGTCCTTTTTCTTCAAAGGATACCACAGTGGCATTCATTTACATGATCCCCTACTGTGGATATCTCTATTTTCATCAAAGCCAACAAGAAATAGAAATTTATCATTACTCAGTTGAGTTCAAAACAAAGCTGGGGTACCATAAGGGATTATTCATCACTTGGTAGTAACCAAGTGATGCTGGCAAGAGAGAGGCCAAGCCTGAGCTAGTCAATCCAGTAGAGATGGATATGCATAAGTAAGCAAGAACACATAGCCTATCCAAGTTAACCAGATAAAACCAACCTTGACAGCCAACTTAATAACCTAGCATCACCTAGTCTTTTAAACCATCAGAAACCAAGTGAAGCCTGGTACAAATGGCAAGGACCAGGAATTTGACCAACTCAAGTCACCATGGTTATGCCAACCAATTGAATAGTAGCATCTTCCAAATGGAACTAGGAAGGAAACCATCCCAGATGATTTACCAAGCCAGCAGTTCATGACTGCAAAGGCCAATTCAACCACCAAACCATCCAAACCACCAAGCCTACACACTTATCATTACCCAACAGGATTCAAAATGAAGCTAGGGTCCCCAACAATAGTTGGCATCCATCTAGCTTAAGTAAATACAGTAATAGAATCATTACTGCAAAGTAGTTCATCTCAATTATCTACATTAACAAGATAAAGTTTCACAGATAAATGAATTAGTCAACTGCTAGGCAACAGGGATGCTTGGCAAGCATCATGCATCCATTCATATGCTTTTCAAAGCATAAGCAACCACCAGTACATGGTGAGAAGCTATACAAATCAAGCAACAACACAGTATATCAAGCAACATGCATAGATAGAGAAAGTAGTAAGTAATTATCAACCAATTGGTGATCAAATGATCACCAGAGCTTGCAAACACAAGCCATAGGGGCAGCGGAGGAGGAATTAAGAGGGAGAGGAGGGGAGGGGAGAGAGAGCACCGATGACAGGGGTGGAGGACGAGCTTGAAGATGACGGCAGGGGTGGAGGAGGAGGCGGCGGATCCTCCACCTTGCCGCGACGGCGGCCCCTCCTCGCGGCGGCCCCTCCTCGCCGTAGGGGCAGCTTGTGCTGCAGGTGGCGGGGATGGGAGGACCGCGGCGCATGCGCCTCGCGGAGGAAGGCGGCGGCGACGGCGGCGGCGACGACCATGGAGGATCCAGCGACCATGGAGGAAGGCGGCGGCGGCGATCCGGCGACACACGGAGGAGAGGGGAGAGGGAGAGGGGAGGAATCCTCCAGCGACCACGGAGGAAGGCGGCGGCGGCGGATCCAGCGACCACGGAGGAGAGGGAGAGGGAGAGGAGGCTCGGGAGGGAGAGGTGAACAGGGCAGGGCACGGGCGAGAGATGATATAAGTCCCTACCCTCGTGGCGCACCAGCCGTGCGCCACGAAGAGTTATTTCGTGGCGCAGCACGACATGTGCGCCACGAAATACCTACAGAATAAATGGGGCCCACATAGTTTCTGTGGCGCACTACCCAAGCGTGCGCCACAAAATTAAGCTATTTCGGTGCGCCACAAAATAAGTTTCTGTGGCGCATTCAGAACGGTGCGCCACAGAACTAAGCTTCGCCTATAAGGGTTTTCCTACTAGTGCAACTACCTCAAGCCTCGTTTCACTGTTGGTTAGAGGTAAAGCCTCACTGTATATGCGCTTATATTTTTCTTAACCACTGCTAGATATTCAGTACCTTAACATCACAAGTAGATAGCACCTCAGATGCTGAGTGGATTTGAGCTTCGACACCCACCGGACAGTATTTTGCATTTATTTTGCGGCGACGCGATTCGTTTGGCTGACTATTTTCTGTATGCTGAGATCATTGATCTATATTCTTACCTGTCCTTTTCAGCCATGTCCATTTCATTCATTCCAGTTGCTGTCAGATCGCACTTCGTGCCCACATTAATACGCATCACTTTGTCTAATGAAGCATAAAAGTAGAATTAAAGTGTTCGTATCCACTAATCAACCGAAAAACATGTTATTCCCTTTTAGAGAGGAATTAAGGATCTGTCAAATGTTCTAATTTTTTGCTGATACCACCCATGTATTGGCCGGACACATGAAAGAAGTCTACATGACCCCCTCAGGTTTGACGTTTGGGATGGAGAACCCCCTCAGGTTTCAACTAGAACACATAACCCCCTCAAGTTTACATTACCGGTTAATTTACCCCCTCTAGGCGGTTTGTGATTGCATTAGCTGTTTTGGTGAGTGGTATTGCCCACGTGGACTGAGTGCGTTGGCAAAGGAGCACCTGGCCGAGCCGCGTACATGGTCTGGTATATGCTTCTCTCTCCCGTCTCAGCGCCGCTGCCGCCGGAGCGAGATGAGCTTGGCGATAGAAGCGTCGAGCACCTGCCGAGCCTGGTTCATCTTCTTGTAGTCGCCTATGTTTAGATAGGTCTGGATCCTTATCCACGCGAATACGCGATGGGCGTCACATGCCGGAAGAACAGCACCTCCTCGGCGTCATCCATGGTCGCGACGAAGGAGACTCGCGGGAAGTCGGCGGCGAGGCAGCTGGGGTCTTCGCCGAATACGCCGTGAGGTCAAACATGAGGCGCATGAACCTGTGTTGGCCAGTGGCCTTGACGACAACGCCCTTCTGCACACGCGCGTTGACGCTGCGGTCGCAAAGCACAATCTTGCCGCGCACGGAGGCCGGGTCCAGCGTGCCCGAGAGACAGAGCTTGCTCGCATTGTCGCGGCCGCCACCGTAAACAAGAGGGAGCATGACGGGGCGGGTGGACTGGGCGGGACCGGCATAGAGGGACACGCCGGCCAGACGCGCGCTGGTTGGGAGCGTGACGTACGCCGGGAAGTCGCGGTCCAACTTGCCCGTGCCGACGGTGGCGACCCAAGGCGCGGAGTTCGCGACCGTGGCGCCGGACGGGCCAGAGTTGGCTGCAGGCCACGAACACGCCAGCCGCCATAGCAGGAGCCCACCGCCACGGTGTCCCGGAAGTAGGGCGCGGCGCTGCCGCCGAGAGACAGGGACAACACGCCCACCCCGTCGGCCACGGCGGCGTTGATGCCCGCAAGGATGTCAGAGCCGAGGCACCCCTCCGGCAGCACACCTTGTAGGCCCCGCCAGCCGCAGTGGTCGCCGGCCATGTGCGTTTGTAGGCCCCGCCAGCCGCAGTGGTCGCCGGCCATGTGCGTCCCATGCCCGTCCATGTCTCGCGCCGACCGCCTCCCGGCACCCATTCTCCCGCGGCCGGTGTTCGCGGCGCGGAAGCCCCTGAGGGGGTTATGTATTCTAGTTGAAACCTGAGGGGGTTCTCCATCCCAAACGTCAAACTTGAGGGGGTTATGTAGACTTCTTTCCCGGACACATCGATGTTGGTTCTATCGGGATACAACATACTCCCTCCATTTTATATTTTTGTCGTACATTTGGACGTATATATTCACAAAATACATTAAAATATATCTAAATTTACGACAATAACTATGGAATGGAGGAAATACCTATACTTTGTACATACATCATGGGAAATACCAGGATGCACCCGAGTGTAGGTGCACCCGTTTTTTAATATTAGAAAAGAAATGCTATTTGAAAATTTCAAAAAAATGAAATAAATGTTTTCATGTACATATTCTGTTGATACTTATTCGTGTAGGTTTTCACAGGTAAATACGCTTCTATGTACCCTACATGAAAATGGCAAAATGTCTAAATGGCACTATAATGATTGGTTGTGTACTGTCCACGGTAACAGAAAATCCCATTTTCCCATTTATGTCGAGGTCACACATGATCGTTTTTTATGCAAAAATATGTACAAATAAATATCAACATCGGATGTACATGATTGTAATTTTTCAAATTTTTCGAAAACTTTAAAATATCACTTTTTAGAATTTTCATTATAGCATGGACGTGCACCCGGGTTCATATCCTTCCCGTTCCATACATCATGGGCTTTTATCAACTGCTATGGCTGATTTTGACCAGATATATGCCCGTTGATCTATGTAGGTAGATGGCAATGATTGCTAAAAAGATGTTGAGGTAAATTACGTATTTGCAACTTCATCCATTAGCAAAGTTACGCATATTTTTTCTACGTACCAATATACTCCTTCCGTTCCATATTTTAGAAAATGAGGAAAATCTACACCAAAATGTGTCGAGATGTGGACTAAATATAACCAACATTATGTTAATTAAATTGAAACGGAGTATAAATTGTGTATGTTAATGTATGAATTTTTCGAGTATTATTTGTTATGGTCAAACGTTGAAATGGTACACTTTTGCACCAAGAGATATGTTTTCAGATGAAATTTTATACGTGCACCAGATACAGCGTAACCCATGTAAAAATTTAGCTTTTGCTTCCGTACCCCCTCTCTCTAAACTTTGTCCCTTCATGAACTAACTTATTTCTTCAATTTTCGTGGTTGAGAGCGGAGTGGGGGAGAACACCAAAACACACCTCTTCATTAAATATGAAATTATGAATGGCCGTGTATACCAAATTTTTCTAGTGTTTTCTCATTTTATTTTTTGAGAATAGAGTGTTTTCTGACGACGGTAGAGAACTAGAGCTGAAGAAATGGTTGTCCAACATGGATCGGCCCAATTGCGCAATCGGCTACATAATTCCAGTTGTCCGTACATCATGGACGTCAGAGGATTGTATTTTCTTTGATCAAATGCAGAACTAGCTGGCCGGAACTCAACTGCCATCAACGCTTATGGGATGTTTTGTTTAAGTTCATTCTCATCAAAGTCCATCATTATGTGACTGCCCTTCGGGTCTAATGTAGAGCCAGGAATCTCTGTGACCAAGAGTCAATTGCTTTCGAACCAATTGAGAAAAATAAAATATTTGCTTCCAAGTGCATCTGCGTACTTACGCATGAACCCGCCAATGCACAAACCAAGAGTGCAATTCTCAAAAAATAAATAAACATGAGTGCACGTTGGGAAGTTCATATATGGCTTATTACTCGATCTGAGCCGTGGCCAGATTACGGGATTGCATAGGAAGAAACATAAGTGTGCACGGTTGTTGTCCTTTGGGTTAACGAAACAATCTGATGAAATTTGCTGAAGTTTTGGAAACAAGTTATGAAGCAGACTAAAACTAAAACCTGTATTATTCAGTCAGCGTCTTTATACTCATCTTCACCGTAGCAAAACTCTCGCACTTGGCACGTCCTGTTCCCGTGTGTCTGAAATACAAACTTTGGCGAATTATATTATAATGACTACAAGATCTTTAAAAACACACATGTGGGAGATCATGGTTATGTGCGCCGATGCCAAAGGGCACTTCAAACTCCGAACACTTAATTTTCTGAATACTCATTCGACTTTACTTAAAAGTTTCTCACTAAATTACTACTTCAGCAGTTAAGATTCCTTTTTCCCTCTTGATCAATAGGGGACCAGCGACATAAACGGTTTATGTTACGCAAGAGACCGTTACGCAATTGTGCATATATGTAGCCAAAATATGCATATCTTCCCTCAAAAAAAAAAAAAAATGCATATCTGCACGTGGCTCCAGTAGAACTTCAGCTCATATCAGGCTGACGCACCACCTCCCCACCACAAAATCAAGAATATATATGTGACCTTCACAAATCATTTCGTATATTGTACTAAAGCTGATCCACTTTTAATGCCACAAATTCTGGTGACGTGCTTCTTCGTTCCAAAATAAGTGAAGTTCGAGGGTTGTCTTAAGTCAAACTATTTTCATTTTGACTCAGTTAGAAAAATATATCGATATCTACAACACAACTTTAGTTTTATTAAATTTATCATAAATTATTTTTTATACTAAGTTTGTGTGTTGCATATATCAACACATTTAAAATCTGAATGAGCATAGAGAAGTTCGACTTAGGACAAAGGAGAACTTCAACTATTCCAAAATGGGAGCACACCACAATCGAATCAGTTTTTTTCCTGTAACTTGCTCAAGTGCCACACATTCAAACATTATTTACGCGCAATTCAGAAAATGTTAGCTCGACATGTCCACCTGGTACAAAGCCCAATATACATATGATTTGAGCATTTTGTCACCTAAATGCAAACCCATTTATCTTTGAGTTTCCAAAATTCGCCCCGAGCATTCTTGATTTTCTAACACAATTCACAAATTTATTTGTCTACAGTTGAAACCATTTCAAATATATTATCTGAAAGTTGTCAGAGTTTGTTGTATTTTGATCCAAATTCATATACTAAAGGGAGGCTAACTTCTGATGAGCGGAGTGAGGCCCGTGTAATATCCCAGGTATTGAGGTTACAAAAATAGAGGAAACAGATGTGTGCCTTGCATTAATGCATAGAAAATCCGGGGAATTTTTGCGCTTTAAAGTAAAACAGTCACAGTAACTGAAGTTTCACTTGATCTTGGTGGAATTGAAGTAGCTCATCAAGTCAAGCGCTATAAACCTCAATGTGACTTTGTTAAAAACCTTGTTTTGGGTAGAGATAATTTGATCTAAGGGGTTAGATCAAATGGAATTAAAAATCAACACAAGAACTTATTAATCAGGGATCAACTACTTGATCTTATTAAATATCACAACATGATATACCTTGCCATAAGATATGAACATCCATTTAATTGGAGATCCAGTAACAATAATTGGAGAAACTATTCTTCACTCATCTTCTCCATGTCTTAAACTAATCCATGATTCTACCATGAGCCTCATGGTATTCATTCTATTTCAATCTTGGAAACAAGACAAGGAGATCAACTTTAGAAGTATATATTCTTCTCTATTCCAAATAGTGTTACATCAAACCTAAAGAGGTGAGAGTCCTATTTTATTTAGGGAAGCAATGACAAATCTTGAGGCAAATCTTGAATATAAATATCCATATGATCACAACATTATCTTCAAGAGGAACCCTAGAGTATTATTCAAGCCTTCCCAAATGAGAGAGACCATTTATTCTAAACCTAGATTTACCTATTAATGAACAAAAGACAACCTTTGAACTAAAGTATTAGGTTGTAAACCATTTCCCTTGGAGTGGTGAGATAACCTAATATCACATGGAATAATACCATATCCATGAATTGATAAGATAAGGAAGAGATTAACTCAATCAAGATAGCCAAGTGGAGTTTTAGACTTAATACCTATTGAGAGATTGTGAGTACACCATAAACCTTAGAATAACCATTCCTTTATAAGAGAGCCCAAGCTATGGTGTTACACTCAAGTAGTTGAGGCAACACTTGAATGTGAGGGAGAGAACTATCCTTATACCAGATGATTATATCATCATTGATTAAGTAGAACCCTAACATAATATCTCAGGCATTCTCCTAGGATGTAAACTTAAGAGGCAACCATAGTAGTCCCATCTAAGAAAGTATAACAGAAGTACTATACCCTAGTTGATCAAGACAATACTTGATCTTGGAAATGAGAAACTATTTCATGAGAGATAACTTAGGAAGCCAAACCTTGATCATTATGAATTGAGTAATGATCATAAACCTAAGAACTTGAGGTAGAGTAATTAAGAACAAGTTGATCATGTTTAATACATGATCATGCTCTTGAAGTATGTGAGGATAAGTTAAACCCTAATAGGATAAGTAGATATCATTCACCACATGAAATCATAGGGAGGTAACTAGTAAGCAACCCTAAGCTTATATCCCAACCTTAACTTGTGAATCACTTAGGATCATAAGTAGAATCCTACCATATCTAGGTTTCATAAATTAAAGGACCTAAGAAAACCTTAGAGTAAAACTCCATACTTAATATGGTGAGAAACCATCCATCAATATGACCGAAGTTAACTATAAAAATAACCATAACTACTTTAGTTACTTTAATAATAGATTAAGGATATAAAAGAAGTCTATAGGAATAAGATAGAATCAATTCTCAGATTCTTAACCACTAAATGAGAACAATAATAATTAAAGAAAGTAACCATCTTATTCTGGTTAAAGGAGATTAAACCCTAGTAAACACAATATGGTGTTATCTCAATTCTACAACCCAGAATTATATCTCAAACCTAGTTGTGAATCACTTGGGTGATTACAATTATAAACCTAGGCCATAATTGAGATTCCAAACCATATGCCATTAGGTAAATAACATTAGAACCCCAGAATTGCACTCTAGTTAAAACCTGTATTTAATTATGGAAACATGAGAGACCCTAGTGCTAAACTCTATAACTAGACCTATAGGTGGTGATCAACCACTTATCATTATAACCCAGACTAAACCATGATGAGAGTTATGTCTACTCTAGGTAATTCAAGGTGTTATTAAATATAATCCTAGTGCTACCTTTGAAATATGGTTATAATAAAACCTACAAAACCTTAACAAGCAAGTGCTCACATAAAACTATATGCAAGTGACAAATTCCTCAAATAGAAACCAAGCAATAATAACAATCTGTGAAATACTTTGAGTTCAAGTAGTAACTCTAATCATTCCAAAGTATTTGATTCATAAGAAAAAGGAAAGTAAAATGAGAATATAAACTCATGTTTAATTGCTATTTAAATAAGCCAACAAGTATGAAATGTAATCAAATATAAAATACTTGTTATAAATAGAAAGAATGGTGTAATAATCATTGTTCTGCAACTTGATGAAATTAACCTAGTTGAGAACCCTGCAAAAAAATAACAAAGTTTGAATTTGAATTCAAATAAGCAAAACTAAAATAGAGAAAAAGAAAACATGAAAGAAAATAAGAGAGAAGAGAGGCTTACCGGATGGGCCACCGCAGCCCAGCACCACAAACCACCAAGCAGCCCATGGGCAGCCCAGCAGCAGCCCGCATCCCGGCCAAACCACAGCCCAGGAGCGACCCAGGAACCGATCCGCTCGGATAAGAGCGAAGACGACGACTTCGTCTTCGTCTCCTTCTCCTTTCGCATGGACGACAGCACGACGCCGGCGAGCCACTTCCCGGCCGCCGAAGTAGACTTCCTCGACCATCGACGACCGCCGGAGGGGTATAAATACCCTGGACGAACACTAGTTCCCAATTATTCCCCTCTCTGTCCAATTTCGTCCCAGACCGTAACCCTAAATCACCACGGCCACCATTACCGCCGATGATTGGAGCCTCCCCGAGCACTGCCGTGGTCACCATCGTCACCAGCACCCTCTTGTTGCTCAACCCACGCAACGAATCAAGCCCAAGACTTCTGCAGCACCCCCACCGAGCTCATCACTTCCGGCGGCCGGAGATGCCGATTCCGGCGAACTCGACCACCTCTGGTCACGCCGTCATGCTCATCGTGCTCAGGGTGAGTCACCGGTGCTCAAGCATCTCCTGGCCCGCTCGATTACGCTCTCAATCATGCTCGCGCCGGTAGCCTGCGAGCGCCGCCGCTCGGCCTCGCCGTCGAGCTTGCTCCGGCGACCAATTAGGGGCGGCGTTGGTACCAGCATACTCGCCTCGACGCGCTTAGTCGTTTGGTGTAGGTAATTTGCCCGGGGAAGCACCACACCGCCGGCGACCATCGCCACTGCCCGCCGGTGAAGGCCATGGTTGCCACGTCGTGCCACCGTGGCTGATGACGTGGACTAACCCCACCAGTCAGTGACTGTGTGGGTAAGACAACCGGGTAACTTTAGTAATTTTCTTTTAAAATTTCAATTCAATAATTGCTGCAACTTTGCAAATTTATATAAAATTCATAATAACTCAGAAAAATGAAAATAAGATATTAAAATTCTTAGAAAAGTAAACTCTATCCAATAAAAATATAATATGAAATTTTTATTTTTAATAAAAATTTAATTATTTAATCCTATTAATTTAAGCCTTTATTATTAATTCTAAATTCAAGTAAAACTCAATAATTAAGAAAAGTTTCTCAAATAAATAAAAATCAATAAGTAAATAAATAAAACTTAAAAATTAGTTTTCTTTTATTATTATTTTGTTAAATCCGTATTAAGGATTTAAATCCTGATTAATAATTACCCCAATTATTATAAATCTTTAAAAAAATAATAAAATGCCAAATCCAATGTTATTTTTATTTCAAAGTTATTAATAACTTTAACTTTGCAAACAAGTTATTAATTAAGAATTATAGGGTAATTAGTAAAACCTAACTCCATAAGAAAGAAAACCAGAATCTCATCATTTCTTGTGAAACCCAAAACCCTAATTCAATTAGGAACCCTAGCTCCATAAATTCATGTGAACCTTAAATTTGCTTCTAACCTAAAACCTAGGTTGGATCATGTGATCATGATATTTTCTTTCAAATCATAGAACCATACTTAGCAACTAAAGACATATCCATGTCCACATAAAATGTAGAACCCTATCACTACCAAATTAGTATTCCATTTATACATACCCATCAAACCTAGATAATCAAATAGGGTCAATTTAGACTAAACCCTAGTTCCTAGCATCAAGATTATCAAACTTACTCATACTTATTTAGCATCACACCAATGTAATGAATCTCATGAACAACTATACCAACTCTTGAGCATTACCTAACCATATTCCACTAAACCCTACTAGTGTTGGATACTTATGAACCATCCTATTTAAGAACCAACTATTCCTTACTTAGTAGATTCAATAGAAAACCCTAGACAACCTCAACCCTAATTGTAATACTTCTTATTCCTTAAGAAGTATGTTCTTCAAAAGTTATTCTTTTGAAGAAAATAAAGAATAGTCATCAACCTTGCCTAATAAGACCTATAAACCCTAGCTAGCTATCACCAGCAAGATGAACCAGTCCTGATAGCAACCTTGTAAAAATAATTGCTTAAGGTGCCTAGGCTTAACTCAACCTTACAAACCCTAGATGTCAATGAATCGAACATTGTTATGATCCATCTAATACCTACTCCAGAAACCAATTGGAACCATAGTAAACTATAGAACCCCACAAACCCTCATTATCATACTTGTTCTTTATTAAAGAACATGTTCTTCAAAAGTTATTCTTTTGAAGGATATAATAAGTAACCATTAACCATGCCATATATTACTAAAACCAACAACTGTTCATTACATGTTATGATTATACCAAATGCTATTATTGTGTGCTAGTAATATTATTATTGTAATGTATTGCATTACTTGCTTATGATACCAAGTAAGCAACCTTAATAAGAACCTTGTTTGTGAACCATCTCTAAAAGTGCAACGCACCCTGAACTAATCATTACCATTCACTAATCCTAAATCATCGGGGTTAGGCCACGCTTAGAGCGATTGCATCTCATACTTATGCATTATTGCATCCTTGCCAATCTTTTAAACATCGTCCTTACCGGACGATGATGCTATTTCAGAATTTGGAGTTATTGCGTATCGAAGACCTTGTCTGCATAATCTTGCAGTCAAGAAAGGAAAGTTCATCGCTTGCTCATGTCATTTGAGTATTTTTACCAAATTACTTGCAAAGTACTATGTTTATCACTATTGCATAAAAAGCAAAACCACTATTTTCATAACTATGAATATGACTATGTGGTGGGCAATGGAACCATGGATTGTGTTGATATGGTGGAGGTTCCATTGCAAGGGTTTATATCCATCTAGGATTAAACAACAAATGTCGTCCGGTGATTCTTGTGCCGTATAACTCGTGTTCACCATAAGATCTAGAGTTGGACGGAGTAGCCAATTGTATTTCCACCTCTCGTACATCAACGGACGCGCTTTACCGGAGAACACTTGATTCCTAGGGTGCATTTGGTGGCTGGGGAAGCCTAAAGTCCCCACGGCATTGTCCGTAGAACACTTGTAGCCCGAAGATCATTTGGTGGCTGGGGAAGCCTAAAGTCCCCACGGTATTGCGGTCTATGAGGGGTTGCATCTACCGGCGAAGGAGTTTGGTTCGATCCCAAACTGTCGTCGTGGTCGGGGTCCACCCGTAAGTGGGAATAATGGGACCGGCGAGGACCCGGGTCGGGGATGCAACAAAGGGTGGGTGTGCGAGGTAGCGGAGGAATATGAACGGCTAGGACCTTATACCGGGCCTCACACCAAAGGAAGTGTGGACGGGTCGCGGTTGGCACCAAGGTTAAGATCTCTTATGGGTAAAGAAACACACCTCTAGTGTGAACGTGACCCGTCACTCCTGTTCCGGGATATGGAACTGCGAACGCTGCGAAAGGAACTCCATGAAGTTCTAGTCAACCGGTGAAGGCCGACGGACATAGCTCTTCAGAATAAAAGCAACCTTTTGAAGAAATGATTACAAAAACTTGCATTCCTATGACTTTCTGGTCTATGGCGTAGCTAGTGCATTAAACACCTCTTTCCTATAATGAACTTGCCGAGTACGCTCGTACTCATACCACTCTTAAATCCCCTGCTTAGATATGGAGGCATCGAAGGAGGATCTACGGTGCAACTCGAAGGCCGAGGAGTCAACAACTACTTCAAGGGACGGACCATGTCAGGAGAGTCAGATACCACATTCAACAAGGAGAAAACCTAGATTAGCAATAGAAAGGAACTAGTTTCCTAAACCTAGCTCCTATTTAGCTAGAATCTATTCTTAGCCTCTATAGCTAGTTAAAAACTCTACAAGTAGAGTTCGTGATAGGATTAGACTACGAGTCGTTCTTCTGGAGTTTATTGCAGTTTTACCTCATTGTAAATTAGGAGGCTGTGATGATCTTATGTAACAGAGTCTGTGTAATTCTATAGACATGCCTTGGACCCGCATATGTTTCTGTTGTACCACTCTGAGCGATATAATACTAGTGGAACGGTGTTTCATTGGTGTTATATCAGACTTGCATACTACACCATGCAGTGGTATGCCGGGTCACCATAGTTGGTATCAGAGCAAATGCTTTGACCTAGGATTAAAACCCTTTAAAGGAGACCTATAGGATTGGTACTGTCTATAGGAAGTTGTCTTAGTTAAACCAAATCTTCTTATGACTTGAGATGGATATTCACTAGAGAATAATCCTGACACACTTGAGTCAACTTTCTTAACCCTATTTCCTAAATGAAATTAGTGATAATCCCCAAACATGTAGCACACCATTAAGTCCTTAAAACAATAGATGAGTAGACCCCAGTTGGTATTCAATACATGGTAGTCCAAAGAGAGGATACAACCATAAGGAAGATATCCTATTGGAAGATGTGTACCAACACATGTTGAGTTAAAGTAAGAGTTATCCAGACCTGTAATAGAAGTGATATCAAGTGATGAAGATAAGTAAGATATCCAACTAGAATAGGAACACCAAGACAAGTAATGGGTAAGTAAAATCTATCCAAACTTGTGAAATAACGGAAACTAGGTAATATATACAAGTTATATGAGGTAGTATAGACCATGATGAGTCAATCATGGGAGGTA
Source organism: Lolium multiflorum (assembly GCA_030979885.1). Lineage (NCBI taxonomy): Eukaryota > Viridiplantae > Streptophyta > Magnoliopsida > Poales > Poaceae > Lolium > Lolium multiflorum. The sequence goes on from CM061753.1 coordinate 238,752,847, forward strand.
AGAAAGAGAGATAGGAATAAAATATGTCTATTTACAGGGTAGAATTGTTAATCATATATGATTCACCTGAGAATCGTTATGTGATGGAATAGAACATCTTAAACATTTAGGAGGAGAACAATAAGAAGCCAGACAATAGTGCAAGAACTGTGTTCCAAAAATATGGGAAGTGTGCCAAGCACATCATGACCATAGTCTTATGGTAGAAACAATAGGAAGTATTGGAGCTATACTTTAATAGTTATGAGTCTAGAATAGCTATGTTAGAACCAGAAATACCATGTGAGGTAGTCCTCAACCAAAATGGAAGTTAAATTAGTACTTCCAAAGGAAATTAAGTTAACCTTAACTACCTAGACCTGTTTGATTCAAGTTTATCTCATTGCAATTGTGCAATTAAGGTAAATATTGATACAATAAATAGTAGAATGCCATATCTTCGTGCTAAGTATCACGATATAAACCCATCTTATGTGGTGTTATATACTACACATCAGAGCCTGATGTTTAGAGATGTCTTACTCAACTATTATATTCAGGCTTATGATGGTGTGTATTATATGCACAAAGCTGAATCTTCATGGATTTTATTGGATTTTCATTGTTTGACTAGATCTATACATGAAGTTTGACTTCGATATGCAAATGCATGTTGCAAGATCAAGTTCTTACTTGATGCTATAGATCTAGAGGGTAATGGTATTCGTGTGAGAAAGTGACGAATTGTGAAGATTCTGAAGACAAGATGAAGGATCGGCAGAAGAAGGAAGCAAATTTGTGGGAAGCAACCACAAAACTCCGAAGGAAGTATCAACCAAAACTCATGCTTAGCCTTAATAAAGGTGTACTTTAGTACATAAGAAGCATGAAGGTGATAAATCTGGTGATTATGGAGAAGTAGAAGTAGAACCATAGTCATCATGGAAGACGGAATGCATGGGAAATCACTTTGGATACTAAATTCATAGTGGTTTTCTTGCAAAATAAACCCTAAAGAAAGGAAGATGATATATGAAATCATAGCAGATATAAGAAGACCATAGTTGATATCAGAAGACCATAGTTGGTATAGGATCAATACTGCGAGATAAAGTAGAAGATGTCCTGACCAATTGATCAAAACCTATAATAGAATCCAATTTTAGATAACGAATAGCCATAATTGGTATCAAGTAGTCCATAATTGGATTATTCGTACCAAGAAGCTGTGAACAAATAAACTTTTTGTCAGCCAAATAACTATAACCTATAAACATTCAGTCGAAGGATTCATGTTGGATGTCCACAATTGAGTGGATACACCACAAATATTCTTCGCAAGACCTTAGAAGAGTACAAACCATAAGCTATACTTAGACCAATATTCCAACAATCAATCCAATGGTTGGAAGAAAAGGAGTTGAAGACATAAGAAAACTCTAAGGGGTAGAGTAAAGATTGAGTTGGATGTACAGTAACTCAATACTTTAAGCTATATAGAAGCAGAAGGTCTGAACTGAGAGGAAGTTCGATCTTATTTTCATAAGATTGTTGAACACTACTTTCAGAAGGATGTCAGACCAGAAGCCGAGGTTTATACCTCGAGGAAGTAAGAAGTGGACTATAACTTGAGAAAGTGAGTAGTATTTACTCAAAAATACGAAAGCTCAAGTAAGTTAAGCATAAAGAAGTTGGACGAAGAAAATACCATAGACCAAATATAGCTCAAGAAGGCCAAAGACCGAAGGAAATTGACCATACCAGAACCACAGACTAATAGAATGATTCCTTTCATGGAACCTAAAGAACCCAAAATAGTTATAGGTACCAATCATAATCCAAGATTGGATGGACTAAGTGAGTCTAATCCATTCTTAGGGAAATAAACCATCACAACTATTCCATGGTAAGTACCTTACTAAGTACATTATTGCACTTTTGGTAGTAAGGGAAAACAAAGACCTATTTAGCAATTAGAAGTTTCTTATCAAATTAGCCTTCAAATAATACCAGCAGCACCAGAAGAAGTCTCAATCATTGAATCTTCAATGAGAAAGGAAACAAGCTTATAGAGTTGGAATAAATCAAAGAATTAAAGTAAGAACCATGGTTCAGAGACAGACACTAATGGATTCCAGGGAGAATCTGGATAAGGTATATATTCAAATATATCCAACAAGATCAATACGGAGTTCGAGAAAAGATATAGTCTGCACGAGTCAGATCCACACTCCGAAACGTGAGAGATCAAACTTCGAGGACGAAGTTTAGTTTAAGGGGTAGAGACTGTAATATCCCAGGTATTGGGGTTACAAAAATAGAGGAAACAGATGTGTGCCTTGCATTCATGCATAGAAAATCGGGGGAATTTTCGCGCTTTAAAGTAAAACAGTCACAGTAACTGAAGTTTCACTTGATCTTGGTGGAATTGAAGTAGCTCATCAAGTCAAGCGCTATAAAACTCAATGTGACTTTGTTAAAAACCTTGTTTTGGGTAGAGATAATTTGATCTAAGGGGTTAGATCAAATGGAATTAAAAATCAACACAAGAACTTATTAATCAAGGATCAACTACTTGATCTTATTAAATATCACAACATGATATACCTTGCCATAAGATATGAACATCCATTTAATTGGAGATCCAGTAACAATAATTGGAGAAACTATTCTTCACTCATCTTCTCCATGTCTTAAACTAATCCATGATCCTACCATGAGCCTCATGGTATTCATTCTATTTCAATCTTGGAAACAAGACAAGGAGATCAACTTTAGAAGTATATATTCTTCTCTATTCCAAATAGTGTTACATCAAACCTAAAGAGGTGAGAGTCCTATTTTATTTAGGGAAGCAATGACAAATCTTGAGGCAAATCTTGAATATAAATATCCATATGATCACAACATTATCTTCAAGAGGAACCCTAGAGTATTATTCAAGCCTTCCCAAATGAGAGAGACCATTTATTCTAAACCTAGCTTTACCTATTAATGAACAAAGGACAACCTTTGAACTAAAGTATTAGGTTGTAAACCATTTCCCTTGGAGTGGTGAGATAACCTAATATCACATGGAATAATACCATATCCATGAATTGATAAGATAAGGAAGAGATTAACTCAATCAAGATAGCCAAGTGGAGTTTTAGACTTAATACCTATTGAGAGATTGTGAGTACACCATAAACCTTAGAATAACCATTCCTTTATAAGAGAGCCCAAGCTATGGTGTTACACTCCAGTAGTTGAGGCAACACTTGAATGTGAGGGAGAGAACTATCCATATACCAGATGATTATATCATCATTGATTAAGTAGAACCCTAACATAATATCTTAGGCATTCTCCTAGGATGTAAACTTAAGAGGCAACCATAGTAGTCCCATCTAAGAAAGTATAACAGAAGTACTATACCCTAGTTGATCAAGACAATACTTGATCTTGGAAATGAGAAACTATTTCATGAGAGATAACTTAGGAAGCCAAACCTTGATCATTATGAATTGAGTAATGATCATAAACCTAAGAACTTGAGGTAGAGTAATTAAGAACAAGTTGATCATGTTTAATACATGATCATGCTCTTGAAGTATGTGAGGATAAGTTAAACCCTAATAGGATAAGTAGATATCATTCACCACATGAAATCATAGGGAGGTAACTAGTAAGCAACCCTAAGCTTATATCCCAACCTTAACTTGTGAATCACTTAGGATCATAAGTAGAATCCTACCATATCTAGGTTTCATAAATTAAAGGACCTAAGAAAACCTTAGAGTAAAACTCCATACTTAATATGGTGAGAAACCATCCATCATGACCAAAGTTAACTATAAAAAGAACCATAACTACTTTAGTTACTTTAATAATAGATTAAGGATATAAAAGAAGTCTATAGGAATAAGATAGAATCAATTCTCAGATTCTTAACCACTAAATGAGAACCATAATAATTAAAGAAAGTAACCATCTTATTCTGGTTAAAGGAGATTAAACCCTAGTAAACACAATATGGTGTTATCTCAATTCTACAACCCAGAATTATATCTCAAACCTAGTTGTGAATCACTTGGGTGATTACAATTATAAACCTAGGCCATAATTGAGATTCCAAACCATATGCCATTAGGTAAATAACATTAGAACCCCAGAATTGCACCCTAGTTAAAACTTGTATTTAATTATGGAAACATGAGAGACCCTAGTGCTAAACTCTATAACTAGACCTATAGGTGGTGATCAACCACTTATCATTATAACCCAGACTAAACCATGATGAGAGTTATGTCTACTCTAGGTAATTAAAGGTGTTATTAAATATAATCCTAGTGCTACCTTTGAAATATGGTTATACTAAAACCTACAAAACCTTAACAAGCAAGTGCTCACACAAAACTATATGCAAGTGACAAATTCCTCAAATAGAAACCAAACACTAATAACAATCTATGAAATACTTTGAGTTCAAGTAGTAACTCTAATCATTCCAAAGTATTTGATTCATAAGAAAAAGGAAAGTAAAATGAGAATATAAACTCATGTTTAATTGCTATTTTAAATAAGCCAACAAGTATGAAATGTAATCAAATATAAAATACTTGTTATAAATAGAAAGAATGGTGTAATAATCATTGTTCTGCAACTTGATGAAATTAACCTAGTTGAGAACCCTGCAAAAAAATAACAAAGTTTGAATTTGAATTCAAATAAGCAAAACTAAAATAGAGAAAAAGAAAACAGGAAGAAAATAAGAGAGAAGAGAGGCTTACCGGATGGGCCACCGCAGCCCAGCACCACAAACCACCAAGCAGCCCATGGGCAGCCCAGCAGCAGCCCGCATCCCGGCCAAACCACAGCCCAGAGCGACCCAGGAACCGATCCGCTCGGATAAGAGCGAAGACGACGACTTCGTCTTCGTCTCCTTTCGCATGGACGACAGCACGACGCCGGTGAGCCACGTCCCGGCCGCCGAAGTAGACTTCCTCGACCATCGACGACCGCCGGAGGGGTATAAATACCCTGGACGAACCCTAGTTCCCAATTCTTCCCCTCTCTGTCCAATTTCGTCCCAGACCGTAACCCTAAATCACCACGGCCACCATTACCGCCGATGATTGGAGCCTCCCCGAGCACTGCCGTGGTCACCATTGTCCCCAGCACCCTCTTCTTGCTCAACCCACGCAACGAATCAAGCCCAAGCCTTCTGCAGCACCCCCACAGAGCTCATCACTTTCGGCGGCCGGAGATGCCGATTCTGGCGAACTCGACCACCTCTGGTCACGCCGTCATGCTCATCGTGCTCAGGGTGAGTCACCGGTGCTCAAGCATCTCCTGGCCCGCTCGATTACGCTCTCAATCATGCTCGCGCCGGTAGCCTGCGAGCGCCGCCGCTCGGCCTCGCCGTCGAGCTTGCTCCGGCGACCAATTAGGGGCGGCGTTGGTACCAGCATACTCGCCTCGACGCGTTTAGTCGTTTGGTGTAGGTAATTTGCCCGGGGAAGCACCACACCGCCGGCGACCATCGCCACTGCCCGCCGGTGAAGGCCATGGTTGCCACGTCGTGCCACCGTGGCTGATGACGTGGACTAACCCCACCAGTCAGTGACTGTGTGGGTAAGACAACCGGGTAACTTTAGTAATTTTCTTTTAAAATTTCAATTCAATAATTGCTGCAACTTTGCAAATTTATATAAAATTCATAATAACTCAGAAAAATGAAAATAAGATATTAAAATTCTTAGAAAAGTAAACTCTATCCAATTAAAATATAATATGAAATTTTTATTTTTAATAAAAATTTAATTATTTAATCCTATTAATTTAAGCCTTTATTATTAATTCTAAATTCAAGTAAAACTCAATAATTAAGAAAAGTTTCTCAAATAAATAAAAATCAATAAGTAAATAAATAAAACTTAAAAATTATTTTTCTTTTATTATTATTGGACCCGCATATGTTTCTGTTGTACCACTCTGAGCGATATAATACTAGTGGAACGGTGTTTCATTGGTGTTATATCAGACTTGCATACTACACCATGCAGTGGTATGCCGGGTTACCACAGCCGTCGCCGGTAGGCTTGTGTCAGAGTTTGTTGTATTTTAATCCAAATTCATATACTAAAGGGAGGCTAACTGACGAGCGAGGCGAATTGTCGCGGTTTGCGAATCGTTGGCACCGCCTATATATATATATATATCTTGTAAGCCGCCGGCTATGGTTGATCAGATTATAAGATAACCCACAACATTTGTAAACACTCCCCGATATAGTGAAGTTTTGTTGGCTGGCGCCCGTGGTTTTTCCCCTTCTATGTTGGAAGGGGTTTTCCACGTTAAATCTTGTGTCTCTGCTGTGTTTTTCATTATCGTTCTTCGTTATTTCCTTGTCGCGTTTATAACAAGTGGTATCAGATCCCGTGTTTCAATCTAGGGTTTTGCGACATGTCTTCCTTGAAGTTCGATCTACCGCAGCTGGATTATACCACGAGATTTTCTCTGTGGCAAGTGAAGATGAGGGCGATCCTTACCCAATCTTCTGATCTGGATGAAGCTCTTGATGGATTTGGCAAGAAAGATGCCAAGACCTGGACCGACGATGAAAAGAGGAAAGACCGTAAGGCTTTTTCATTAATTCAGCTTCATCTATCCAATAATATCTTGCAGGAAGTGCTGGCTGAGAAATCCGCAGCGGCGCTGTGGTTGAAACTGGAATCGATCTGCATGTCCAAAGATCTAACTAGTAAGATGCACGTGAAGATGAAGTTGTTCTCGCACAAGCTGCAAGAAGGTGCATTAATGATGAATCACCTATCGATCTTTAGAGAGATCGTTTCTGATTTGCTGTCCATGGAGGTAAATTATGATGATGAGGATCTCGCTCTTATACTGTTAGTCTCGTTGCCTAATTCTTTTGCGAATTTTCGAGACACCTTATTATACAGTCGTGATGAACTAACCCTTGCCGAAGTTTATGAGGCCCTCCAGCAGAGGGAAAAGATGAAATATATGGTGCAGGCAGAGGGTTCATCATCTAAGGCAGAAGCACTGCAGGTTCGAGGCAGGACCGAGAACAGAAACAACAACTACAACAACTACAACAGAGATAAGATCAAGACCAACAGAGGTCGCTCAAAGTCCAAGGGACGAGATGGTAAGTTCTGCAAGTATTGTAAGAAAACTAGCCACAATATTGATGATTGATGGAAGTTGCAGAACAAAGAGAAAAGAAACGGTACTTACCAACCGAAAAACAAATCTGAGGGTGATGGTGTTTCCAGTGATAATTCTGATGGCGATTTCCTAGTTGTGTTTGCTGGTTGTGTTTCTGGTAGTGATGAGTGGATCCTTGATTCTGCATGTTCCTTTCATATTTGCTGTAACAAAGACTGGTTCAGTTCTTATGAGTTTGTGCATAGTGGAGATGTTGTGCTTATGGGAGATAACAACCCACGTGAGATCGTGGGAATTGGCTCCATTTAGATCAAAATGCATGATGGCATGACACGCACTCTAACAGATGTGAGACACATACCTGGCATGGCCAGAAATCTGATCTCTCTCAGTACCCTTGATGTTGACGGGTACAAACACTCCGGTTCTCGCGGAGTTCTGAAGGTATCAAAAGGTTCTCTCGTTCACATGATTGGTGATATGAATTCTGCAAAATTATATGTTCTTAGAGGTAGCACTTTGTCTGCTATTGTTGCTGCTGTTATTCCTGATGAACTTGGTAAAACTAATATGTGGCATATGCGTCTTGGACATATGAGTGAACATGGCATGGAAGAATTGCACAGGAGAGACCTGCTAGAGGGCTGCAATTTGAGTAAGTTTGAGTTCTGTGAGCATGTCTGCATTTTTCTTGTAGACGTGTTGGGCCTCCAAGAGCAGAGGTTTGTAGAACAGCAGCAAGTTTCCCTTAAGTGGATTACCCAAGGTTTATCGAACTCAGGGAGGAAGAGGTCAAAGATATCCCTCTCATGCAACCCTGCAACCACAAAGCAAGAAGTCTCTTGTGTCCCCAACACACCTAATAGGTGCACTAGTTCGGCGAAGAGATAGTGAAATACAAGTGGTATGAATGAATATGAGCAGTAGTACGGCGCCAGAAAAGTGCTTGCTGGCGTGCAGTTGATGGTAGTAATATTGCGGGAAGTAAACATGCAGTAGTAACGCAGCAGTAGTAACGCAGTAAAACAGAAACAAGCAGCGATAGCGTATTTAGGAACAAGGCCTAGGAATAGACTTTCACTAGTGGACACTCTCAACATTGATCACATGACAGAATAGATAAATGCATACTCTACACTTTTGTTGGATGATGAACACATTGCGTAGGATTACACGAACCCTCAATGCCGGAGTTAACAAGCTCCACAATTAATGTTCATATTTTAGTAACCTTATAGTGTAAGATAGATCAAAAGACTAAACCAAGTACTAACATAGCATGCACACTGTCACCTTCATGCATATGTAGGAGGAATAGATCACATCAATACTATCATAGCAATAGTTAACTTCGCAATCTACAAGAGATCATGATCATAGCCTACGCCAAGTACTCACACGGTGCACACACTGTCACCTTTACACACGTGGAGGAGGAATAGAGTACTTTAATAACATCACTAGAGTAGCACATAGATGAATAGTGATACAAAACTCATATGAATCTCAATCATGTAAGGCAGCTCATGAGATTATTGTATTGAAGTACATAGGAGAGAGATGAACCACATAGCTACCGGTACAGCCCCGAGCCTCGATGGAGAACTACTCCCTCTTCATGGGAGCAGCAGCGGTGATGAAGATGGCGGTGGAGATGGCAACGGTGTCGATGGAGAAGCCTTCCCCCTTCCCCGCCGGCGGGTGCCGGAACAGAGACTCCTGTCCCCCAGATCTTGGCTTCGCGATGGCGGCGGCTCTGGAAGGTTTCGCGTACCGTGGCTTCCTCTTTAAGGGTTTTCGATGCAGGGGCTTTATATAGGCGAAAGGGCAGCGTCGGAGGGGCAAAGGGGCGACCACACCATAGGGTGGCGCGGGCCCAGCCCTGGCCGCGCCACCCTATCATCTGGGGCCCACAGGGCCCCCCTCTGGCGGCTCTCGGGTGTTCTGGATGCTTCCGGCAAAATAGGAACCTGGGCGTTGATTTCGTCCAATTCCGAGAATATTTCGTTACTAGGATTTCTGAAACCAAAAACAGCAAAAGGAACTCACTTCGGCATCTTGTTAATAGGTTAGTTCCAAAAATGCGTAAATACGACATATAATGTGCATAAAACATGTAGATATCATCAATAAAGTAGCATGGAACATAAGAAATGATCGATACGTTGAGACGTATCAGCATCCCCAAGCTTAGTTCTGCTCGTCCCGAGCAGGTAAACGATAACAAAGATAATTTCTGAAGTGACATGCCATCATAACCTTGATCATACTATTGTAAGCATATGTAATGAATGCAGCGATCAAAACAATGGTAATGACATGAGTAAACAAGTGAATCATAAAGCAAAGGCTTTTCATGAATAGTACTTCAAGACAAGCATCAATAAGTCTTGCATAAGAGTTAACTCATAAAGCAATAAATCAAAGTAAAGGTATTGAAGCAACACAAAGGAAGATTAAGTTTCAGCGGTTGCTTTCAACTTATAACATGTATATCTCATGGATATTGTCAACATAGAGTAGTATAACAAGTGCAATATGCAAGTATGTAGGAATCAATGCACAGTTCACACAAGTGTTTGCTTCTTAAGGTGGAAGGAGATAGGTAAACTGACTCAACAATAAAAGTAAAAGAATGGTCCTTCAAAGAGGAAAGCATCGATTGCTGTATTTGTGCTAGAGCTTTTATTTTGAAAACATGAAACAATTTTGTCAACGGTAGTAATAAAGCATATGAGTTATGTAAATTATATCTTATAAGTTGCAAGCCTCATGCATAGTATACTAATAGTGTCCGCACCTCGTCCTACTTAGCTTGGACTACCGGATCTTTGCATGCCATGTTTCAACCAAGTGTCACAAAGGGGTACCTCCATGCCGCCTGTACAAAGGTCTAAGGAGAATGCTCGCATTTTGGATTTCTCGCTTTTGATTATTCTCAACTTAGACATCCATACCGGGACAACATGGACAACAGATAATGGACTCCTCTTTAATGCATAAGCATGTAGCAACAATTATTATTCTCATATGAGATTGAGGATATATGTCCAAAACTGAAACTTCAACCATGATTCATGGCTTTAGTTAGCGGCCCAATGTTCTTCTCTAACAATTTTGCATGCTCCAACCACTAAGGTGATAGATCCTTCAGACAAGACGGACATGCATAGCAACTCACATGATATTCAACAATAGTTGATGGCGTTCCCCAAGCATGGTTATCGCACAACAAGCAACTTAATAAAAGATAAAGTGCATAAGTACATATTCAATACTACGATAGTTTTTAAGGCTATTTTGTCCCATGAGCTATATATTGCAAAGGTGAATGATGGAATTTTAAAGGTAGCACTCAAGCAATTTACTTTGGAATGGCGGAGAAATACCATGTAGTAGGTAGGTATGGTGGACACAAATGGCATAGTAGTTGGCTCAAGGATTTTGGATGCATGAGAAGTATTCCTCTCGATACAAGGTTTAGGCTAGCAAGGTTATTTGAAGCAAACGCAAGGATGAACCGGTGCAGCAAAACTCACATAAAAGACATATTGTAAACATTATAAGACTCTACACCGTCTTCCTTGTTGTTCAAAACTCAATACTAGATATTATCTAGACCTTAGAGAGACCAATTATGCAAACCAAATTTTAGCATGCTCCATGTATTTCTTCACTAATAGGTGCAAAGTATATGATGCAAGAGCTTAAACATGAGCACAACAATTGCCAAGTATCACATTATCCAAGACATTTTACCAATTACTACATGTAGCATTTTCCAATTCCAACCATATAACAATTTAACGAAGAGGAAACTTCGCCATGAATATTATGAGCTAAGAACACATGTGTTCATACGAACCAGCGGAGCGTGTCTCTCTCCCACACAAGGATGAACTTATTCAGAGAACTAAGATAACAAAACAAAAATAAAAGCACACACAGACGCTCCAAGTAAAGTACATAAGATGTGACCGAATAAAAATATAGTTTCAAGAGAAGGAACTGATACTTTGTCGATGAAGAAGGGGATGCCTTGGGCATCCCCAAGCTTAGATGCTTGGGTCTTCTTGAAATATTCAGGGATGAACCACCGGGGCATCCCCAAGCTTAGACTTTTCATTCTTCTTGATCGTAGTATATCATCCTCCTCTCTTGACCCTTGAAAACTTCCTTCGCACCAAACTTCAAGCAAACTCATTAGAGGGTTAGTGCATAATCAAAAATTCACATGTTCAGAGGTGACACAAACATTCTTTTCACTTCTGGACATTGCATAAAGCTACTGGACATTAATGGATCAAAGAAATGAATCCAACATAGCAAAAGAGGCAATGCGAAATAAAAGGCAGAATCTGTCAAAACAGAACAGTCCGTAAAGACGAATTTAAAGCTGGCACCAGACTTGCTCAAATGGAAAAACTCAAAACTAATGAAAGTTGCGTACATATCTGAGGATCACGCTCGTAAATTGGTAGATTTTTTTGAATTTTCTACAGAGAACTGTGCCCAGATTCGTGACAGACAGCAATGCTGTTTCTGCGCAGCGATCCCAAATATAACATCAACTTTGACATAGAAACTTTACTTGGCACAAAAACATGATAAGGAGAGGTTGCTACAGTAGTAAACAACTTCCAAGACTCAACAAAACAAAAATTGCTGTAGTAAAATAAACACATGGGTTATCTCCCAAGAAGTTCTTTCTTTATAGCCATTAAGATGGGCTCAGCAGTTTTAATGATGCACTCGCAAGAAATAGAAGTTGAAGCAAAAGAGAGCATCAAGAGGCAAATTCAAAACACATTTAAGTCTAACATGCTTCCTATGCATAGGAATCTTGTAAATAAACAAGTTCATGAAGAGCAAAGTAACAAGCGTAGGAAGATAAAACAAGTGTAGCTTCAAAAATTTCAGCACATAGAGAGGCATTTTAGTAACATGAAAATTTCTACAACCATATTTTCCTCTCTCATAATAACTTTCAGTAGCATCATGAGCAAAATCAACAATATAACTATCACATAAAGCATTTTTATCATGAGTCTCATGCATAAAATAATTACTACTCCCAACATAAGCATAGTCATTCTTATTAATTGTAGTGGGAGCAAATTCAATAAAGTAGCTATCAAATATAGGAGGTATATTGTAATCATAATCAAATTTATCCTCCATAACAGGTGGTAACAAAAGACTACTATCATTATAATCATCATAAATGGGAGGCAAAGTATCATCAAAGTAAATTTTCTCCTCAATGCTTGGGGGACTAAAAATATCATGCTCATCAAAACCAGCTTCCCCAAGCTTAGAATTTTCCATATCATTAATAACAATGGTGTTCAAAGCATTCATATTAATATGTTCCATGGGTTTTTTAATTTTCGCATCAAACCATCCATGTCTTAAATCAGGAAATAGAATAAAAAGGTCATTGTTGTCCATTATGCCTAACTAGTGTAAACAAGAAACCAAATGTCGCAATTGCAGAGTCTAAAGGAAATAGCTTCGAGCACACACAATGGCGCGAAAAATCTTACTGGAACCGAAGTATGAGTGCCTTTTACCTTTCCTCCCCGGCAACGGCGCCAGAAAAGTGCTTGATGTCTACGGGTGCTTCTATTCTTGTAGACAGTGTTGGGCCTCCAAGAGCGAGGTTTGTAGAACAGCAGCAAGTTTCCCTTAAGTGGATTACCCAAGGTTTATCGAACTCAGGGAGGAAGAGGTCAAAGATATCCCTCTCATGCAACCCTGCAACCACAAAGCAAGAAGTCTCTTGTGTCCCCAACACACCTAATAGGTGCACTAGTTCGGCGAAGAGATAGTGAAATACAAGTGGTATGAATGAATATGAGCAGTAGTACGGCGCCAGAAAAGTGCTTGCTGGCGTGCAGATGATGGTAGTAATATTGCGGGAAGTAAACATGCAGTAGTAACGCAGCAGTAGTAACGCAGTAAAACAGTAAACAAGCAGCGATAGCAGTATTTAGGAACAAGGCCTAGGGAATAGACTTTCACTAGTGGACACTCTCAACATTGATCACATGACAGAATAGATAAATGCATACTCTACACTTTTGTTGGATGATGAACACATTGCGTAGGATTACACGAACCCTCAATGCCGGAGTTAACAAGCTCCACAATTAATGTTCATATTTTAGTAACCTTATAGTGTAAGATAGATCAAAAGACTAAACCAAGTACTAACATAGCATGCACACTGTCACCTTCATGCATATGTAGGAGGAATAGATCACATCAATACTATCATAGCAATAGTTAACTTCGCAATCTACAAGAGATCATGATCATAGCCTACGCCAAGTACTCACACGGTGCACACACTGTCACCTTTACACACGTGGAGGAGGAATAGAGTACTTTAATAACATCACTAGAGTAGCACATAGATGAATAGTGATACAAAACTCATATGAATCTCAATCATGTAAGGCAGCTCATGAGATTATTGTATTGAAGTACATAGGAGAGATGAACCACATAGCTACCGGTACAGCCCCGAGCCTCGATGGAGAACTACTCCCTCTTCATGGGAGTAGCAGCGGTGATGAAGATGGCGGTGGAGATGGCAGCGGTGTCGATGGAGAAGCCTTCCGGGGGCACTTCCCCGTCCGGCAGGTGCCGGAACAGAGACTCCTGTCCCCAAGATCTTGGCTTCGCGATGGCGGCGGCTCTGGAAGGTTTCGCGTACCGTGGCTTCCTCTTTAAGGGTTTTCGATGCAGGGGCTTTATATAGGCAAAAGGGCAGCGTCGGAGGGCGAAGGGCGACCACACCATAGGGTGGCGCGGGCCCAGCCCTGGCCGCGCCACCCTATCATCGGGGCCCACAGGCCCCCTCCGCGGCTCGGGTGTTCTCGGATGCTTCCGGGCAAAATAGGAACCTCGGCGTTGATTTCGTCCAATTCCGAGAATATTTCGTTACTAGGATTTCTGAAACCAAAAACAGCAGAAAACAGGAACTGGCACTTCGGCATCTTGTTAATAGGTTAGTTCCAGAAAATGCGTAAATACGACATATAATGTGCATAAAACATGTAGATATCATCAATAAAGTAGCATGGAACATAAGAAATTATCGATACGTTGGAGACGTATCAGTGAGCACTGCATTTTTGGTAAGCATAAAAGAGTTAAATTCAATGCTTTCGTTCATACCACTAAAGGGATTTTAGATTATGTGCATGCTGATGTGTGGGGACCTTCCCGCAAGACTTGCCTTGATGGTGCAAATTACATTCTTACTATCATAGATGATTACTCCAGAAAAGTGTGGTCTTTCTTTCTGAAACATAAATCTGATGTATTTGATGCTTTTAGAAAGTGAAAAGTTATGGTAGAGAAGCAAACAGAAAATAAAGTTAAATTGCTTCGTACTGACAATGGCATGGAGTTTTGTTCTACTGTTTTCAATGATTATTGCAGCGACGAAGGCATTGTCAGGCACCACACCATCCCATATACTCCTCAGCAGAATGGTGTGGCGGAGAGGATGAACAGAACCATCATCTCCAAGGCTCGCTGCATGTTGTCCAATGCTGGTATGCATAGACGTTTTTGGGCTGAAGCAGCCTCCACCGCTTGTTACTTGATAAATAGGTCACCTTGCATTCCGCTTGATAAGAAAACTCCTATTGAGGTATGGTCTGGTTCACCTGCTGATTATTCACAGTTGAGAGTTTTCGGTTGCACTGCTTATGCTCATGTTGATAATGGAAAGCTAGAGCCTAGGGCTGTTAAGTGTGTGTTTCTTGGTTATGGTTCAGGAGTTAAGGCATACAAGTTATGGAATCCTGAAACTAAGAAAGTTTTGCATAGCAGGAATGTAGTCTTTAATGAGGCTGTCATGTTTAATAAGAGTTTATCTACAGATGTTACTGATGTTGTTGATTTTTCTGATAATTCTGATGATGAGCAACAGAGGATCAACGTGCAGGTGGAGCACATGGAGGAGAAAGAAAATGATTTTGCAGCAAACAAATATTTCCATTGCTGCTGATAGACCGAGGCGTAACAAAGGTCCACGTCATCGTTTGATTGAAGAATGTAATCTTGTTCATCATGCTTTGAATTGTGCTGAACAGGTGGAGCATGATACTGAACCTACCACATATACTAAGGCCGTTGCATCCGTTGACCGCATGAAGTGGATTTCTGCTATGCAAGAGGAGATGCAATCGCTTGACAAGAATGGCACATGGGATGTTGTGCCCTTGCCTAAACAAAAGAAGGCTGTCCGTTTTAAGTGGATATTTAAAAGAAAGGAAGGTTTGTCTCCTAATGAGCCTCCGAGATTTAAGGCAAGGTTAGTGGCAAAATGTTTCAGCCAAATTCTAGGTATTGATTATAATGATGTATTCTCTCCGGTTGTGAAGCATAGTTCCATTCGTGCATTCTTTGGTATTGTGACTATGCATGATCTTGAGCTTGAGCAGCTAGATGTAAAGACTGCTTTTCTGCATGGTGAGCTTGAGGAGGAGATATACATGGACCAACCTGAAGGTTTTGTTGTGCCTGGTAAGGAGGATCTTGTTTGCAAGTTGAAGAGGTCTCTTTATGGTCTGAAACAGTCTCCAAGACAGTGGTACAAAAGGTTTGATTCATTTATGATTGCACATAAGTTTAAGAGATCTCAGTATGATAGTTGTGTGTATATCAAGTTTGTTAATGGATCATCAATATACTTGCTGTTATATGTTGATGATATGTTGATTGCTGCCAAGAGCAAGAAAGAGATCACTACTTTAAAGTCACAATTAAGTAGTGAGTTTGAGATGAAGGATCTTGGTGCTGCTAAGAAAATACTAGGTATGGAAATTACAAGAGACAGAAAATCTAGTGTGTTATTTCTTAGTCAGCAAAATTACATTCAGAAAGTTCTTCATCGTTTTAATATGCATGATGCAAAGTCTGTTAGTACACCTATTGCTCCTCACTTTAAGTTGTCAGCATTGCAATGTCCTAGTACTGATGGAGATATTGAGTACATGAGTTCCATATTCTAGTGCTGTTGGTTTCTGTCAACACCCGGATTTTTAAGTCCGGATGCCTATTATGTCATACATCGCAATCCCATGAATATTGTTGTTGCGAGGCATAATAGTTAAGTATCACAGTCATCATTTATTACAAGCCATAAAGTCTTACAATTTGGAATCACATGATCCATATTACACAAATAGTTGATCTATTGATCAACGAACTGGTCAACGAATACACACAAGTTCATAGCGGAAGCGTAAGATAAAGGGACTCTATAGTCCACAGGCCAACGTTTGACGTCAGCAGACTCCTAGTTGTGGTAGACGTCCTGCTGACCGTCCTCCTCGTACTGCTGCTCCTCTTCATAGTCTGGCCATTTGAATAGCCAGGGACACAGCCGTGAGTACTTTAAGTACTCGCAAACTAATACTAATGTAAGTGCTAACAATTTTTAATAAGGGGCTAAGCTCTAGTTTATTTGCATAAAGCCAGTTTTAGTTCACAAGTATTTTATAAAGACTTAGCCATGTGCTAACTAACTCAAGTGGGAACATTAGTGTCATTCCACAACATTGTTGTGATTCAACCCAAGTTACCATTTCACCATCATCACGTGTAAGATTCTAACACTGGAAACTGTATGGCCTTTCCAACTGTCCGTAACCGTGGACACGGCTATTCGAATAGGTTTACACTGCAGAGGTTGCACACTTGTGCCACAACATTTGATTTCATCCGTCGGATAACCCCGAATCATCGTAACACAGTACGCGGATCATCAACCATAACCTTTCATTTACAAACTCTAGTATGAGCACCTCTCCCCATGAGCTTGGCCTCCCAGTGAAGACCAACTGTCAACCTGGGAACTGCACAGGGCTTGGCCGTACAATTCACCTCAATTCACATCATTCATCAACAACGGAGGCAGCCTCGGCATAACCCCTATGATGTGTGTTCAGAGGGAACCCATACTAAAGTACATAAACTTCTAGTTAAGCCCTTACCCATAATCAGGTATTGTGGGGGTACTTATGAATTGGAAAGGTATCGCATCCAAACCAATATTAGTTTTTAATCAAAAATCACTATCTTCTCTTGGTCATATTCACCTTCAAAGTTCATTCAATGGAATGCATCATCATTCCAAAGTTTTCAAATTCATTTCAAGTCACATGTTCCCATCTAAAGTAGTCAAGTTTTAATATTAGCACTAGCATCTACCCATGAAGGGTGCTCACTACTTGGTATGCTAGTGAGGCTAAGTGGGATATTCTTGTACTAATCTAACATTAACCCCATTGAATCATGAATCAAAAAGTACTTTGATAAATCAAAGCAATAAAGCTTGTAAGTAAAGCTTGTAATAAAACTTGGGATAGGTTCATGAATCATAAGAAAAGATGAGTGTGCCTTGTTCTGGGTAGAACTTTGCACTTTGCAAGAATATTAGCTTGCCTTGGTAGTTCTCAAACTGTTCTTCCTCCTCCTCTTGGTAACAACCTTCTTCTTCGGCGTATTCTCCGGTGCTAGCGTCTAAATTGGAATACGAGTATAATTACTCACTAATTCAATGGCTATTCCACACAGCACATATAAACACACAAACTAATCTATGCACACAAGTAATCTAATTAGAGTGCATGGGTTGTGGTGTTTGAGGAGTTTTTACTTCTTGGTATTTAATATGTAAATGATAGTTTCCATAGGTTTCTTGAGAAATAAGTTCCTCTCATTGAAATCTTCTTAAGATTTAATTTCTCAAACAATCATGTATGAACTCCTATTGACCTAAGTCAAATGTTCATCATCATCATTTGTGAAAATAATTTAAATGAGGTAGATCACCTCATATCATTTAATAACACTACCAATGATTTAAATCTCAAGTAATTCATATAAGAGAGTTTGGACCAGGGGTCCAAACATCCCATGAATTCATGTGAGACAATTTTAAATGAAGTATAAGACTCCACATAATTTACTTTAATGGTTTTGGACAATTTCAACTAGTTAAACTAGCTATATTATCCATTAATTAAACTAGGGCATGATCATGCAAAGTGACCACACCATTTTATTGCATAATCAATTAGTGCAAGTGAACTATTAGAGTTGGAATTAACTTAATATCTATTTTGTTTGATTTTTAAGAATTATTTGAATAGGGAAAAGTCCCTGCCTTGTTATTTCTATCAAATTAATTCTACAAGAAATCTAGTCATGGGACCAGTGGCATGTTGTAGATAATTTCACTAGCTTTCCAACAATATAAAGTTCATTAAATTTGGTTGAGCCAATTTGAATCTATGGATTTTCAAAGTGGAGGCAGTATTGGAATTATTTGATTTTGTTTAAATCCAATTTGAATAAGAAGGCCGGCGGGAAAAACTAACTGGGCCAGATTCAATTGAAACGGCCCAAGCCAGCCCAGCCACGGTCCAGTGACGCGCGGGCTGCCTGACAGCGGGGGCCACCCGTCAGCGGGTGGTTACACCCGAAACGGTACGGATGAATCAGGGACGTTGGATTAGATCAAATCAACGGCGAGTCATCGTCGTCACCGGCGAGAGAGGCTCACCCGCCGGCGGCAGAGGGGGTCGGAGGGCTAACCAGAGCTCCAGCGAGGGATGGCAGTGTGCTCGGGGTAGATGTGGACGACGGCGAAGCCCGTACAGTGGCGTCGCCTCGAGGTGGACCGGTTCGCCGGCGATTGCTGCAGAGCTTCCGCGGCTCCGATCGAGCGATTGGGGCTGCTCCGGCGTCGATTGGTGGTGTGGCGAGGTCGTGGAGAAGCAGAGAGGGGAGGAGAAGGTGGTGGTGTGCTGGGTTGAGCTCGGGGAGCTCCCCTTTTATAGATGGGCGAGGGTGCTGTGGTGCCGTGAGGGTGGCGACATGCGCGCGGCGGCTCCGGCGGTCTAGCGAGCTAGGCAGGGGTACGGCGGTGTTCACAGCGTCATGGTGGTCCTCTGGGTGGCGACAGCACGGTCGGGCGACGTCTGGTGAGCTCGCCTCGCTTGCGTGTCGGGCGGTGGCCGTGGCGGGATTCCTCGCCCGTCTCCGGCGGCGGCGGGCAGGGGTTGGTGCGACGCACATGTCTGGCGGCGTCGCGGTGTCACGCAGGTGCTCGACGCGCTCACAGGGGGTCCAGGGAGGGCTCGAGGCGGTGGCGTTGCACGTGGCCAGTGCGCGTCCACGGCGCTCACCTGCGACGCGAGCGGCATGGCCGTGCCGATCCGGGCGCATCTCCGGCGGCTGTCGAGCTCCTCCTCGACCAGGGCTTGCTCTAGCATGTCCGTAGGGTGTGGTGGCGAGCGTTGGCAAGGTGCCAGGGGGGAGAGCAAGGGAGAGAGGGGAGGTGCGTCGGGGTGGCATGGCCGGCATGGCCATGCCCTAGCTTGCCCTCCTCTCTCTTAGGGTTACTGTGGGTCCTTGATGGTTTAGAGGGGGCAGGGGAACCAGTAGGGAACTAGTGGAGTAGTTAGGGTTAGGTTAGATCACTATTTGGAATAGTGTGTAATAGTGCCATATTTGAAAAATAATGAATTTGTCCAAATTTGATTTAATTCAAATGATTGAACAATTTGAAAAGTGTGTGTTTAGATAGGTTGTATATGACCAGAGATGATTAGAGGTGGTGGTGGAATTGTAGAATTCAAGAAATTGCAAATTTGGCTAAGTGGAGATTGTTGAAATTGTTAGAAAGTTGAGACTTTGGATGAGCATAGCTCATGATCAAGAATGATTTTGGCATGGTGATCTTTACAGAAAATGTTCACCTTGATGTTGACTTTGAAATGGTGCAAAGAGTTAGCAAGATTTGGTTTGAGAAGATTGAATGGCAATGGCTCAAAGTAGTGACCAGATTATAATGGGCAGATTTGACCATTATGCTATGTGAGCAAGTTTTGTACTTGAATTCCATTTAATTTGTGATTCTTTGATTCCACAAGTTGTAATGAGTGTTTGGTAACATTATTCACTTAATGGTGAAGACCAAATTGGTCTAGGGTCAAAATTTAATAAAATGCCATAAAGCATATGTGAGGGTTTTAGGGTTTTTCTTTTATTTGATTTCTTTCTCTTTTTGATTTATTTATTTGGTGATCTTCTCATGATCACCTTAGGGTTTTAGAGCATAGCACAAACACATATTAACAATCATCATGGCATATCACTCAAATGCACAAGTCCTAGGCAGGGTACTATATGCAACAGAAAAGTTTTTGTTGGTTTGAAATTTTGATCTCTGGAATTCTTCTAAATTTCTTTTATGGAAATTTGGGATGTTACAAACCCTTCCCCCTTACAAAAGATCTCGTCCCGAGATCTAAAAGAAAATTAGGTACTAAAGAGATCTGGGTACTCTTTCTTCATGTCTTCCTCCCGCTCCCAAGTGGCTTCATCTTCGGTATGGTTGCTCCACTGTATCTTCAGAAACTTGATACTGGGTGCGGGTGGTCCGGTAGGCTTCCTCCAGATGCGGATAGGCACTTCGCGGTATGTCAAGTCGTTGTTGATGTCCACCGATCGGTGATCGATGTTCTTGAACACTTCGGTCTTCTCAGGGACTTCTAGGCACTTCCGGAGGAGTGAGATGTGGAACACGTCATGTACAGCCGCCATTTCTTCGGGTAGTTCCAGTTTATAAGACACTTCACCTCGGCGGCTAAGAACTTTGAAGGGTCCGACATATCGGGGTGCAAGCTTTCCTTTTAGCTGGAATCTCTGCATTCCTTTGAGGGGTGATACCTTGAGATAGACGAAGTCTCCGATCTCAAAAGTCATCTCTCGGCGTCGCTTGTCGGCGTAGCTCTTCTGTCTTGACTGCGCCGTCTTGAGGTACTCGTGGATCTTGTGCACCTTCTCTTCGGCTTCTCGAAGAACATCGGGTCCGAAGACTTGGCTCTCTCCGACTTCCGACCAAAAGGGGTACGGCATTTCCTTCCGTACAAGGCTTCAAAGGGGCCATCTGTAGTCGGCTTGGTAACCGTTGTTGTATGAAAACTCGCATAAGGCAGACCTTCTTCCCACTTGGATCCGTACTCCAGTACACAGGCCCTCAACATATCTTCCAGTATCTGGTTGCCTCTTTCAGTCTGTCCATCTGTCTGAGGGTGATAGGCGGTGCTGAAATTTAGCCGGGTTCCGAGTCCTTCATGTACTTTCTGCCAGAATCTTGAGGTGAACTGTGATCCTCGGTCTGACACAATCGACTTTGGGGTTCCGTGCAGGGCTACAATTCGGGAGATATACAGCTCAGCTAACTTTGGGCCTTGGTAGGTGGTTTTGATAGGGATGAAATGGGCTACTTTGGTCAGTCTATCGACGACTACATTTCCTTTGCTGGATTTGGGCAGTCCCGTGATAAAGTCCATTCCTACTGAGTCCCACTTCCATTCCGGAATCTGCAGTGGCTGCAGCAGTCCTGCGGGTCGCTGATGTTCGGCCTTGACTCGCTGACAGATGTCACACTTGGCGATGTAACTTCCAATTTCTCTCTTCATTCCATGCCACCGAAATGTTCCTTCAAATCCTGGTACATCTTGGTACCGCCGGGGTGGATAGAATAAAGGGTATCATGGGCTTCCTGCAGAATGACTTGCTTCAACTTTGAGTCTGATGGTACGCACAGGCGTTCTTTGTACCAAAGAATTCCTTCTTCATCTACCGTGAATCCCGGTGGTTTTCCTGCAGCCATCTGGTTCTTGATCCCGTCGATGCTGGCATTTCCCTTCTGGGCTTCCTTGATTTGACCAATAAAGGTGGGTTGGAGTTCTATGCTGGCTAGGAACCCTTCACTGACTAGTTCCATTCTGAACTGCTCAAACTCTTGGTGTAGGCTGGGTTGTTCTGAGGCTATCATGGAGTTTAACTGACACGGCAGTCTACTCAGGGCATCTGCCACTACATTGGCTTTGCCGGGGTGGTAATGGATTTCCATATCATAATCCTTTATCAGTTCCAACCATCTCCTCTGCCTCATGTTGAGTTCTTTCTGGGTGAAGATGTACTTCAGGCTTTGTGATCCGAGTATATCTCGCATCGATTACCCATGAGGTAATGACGCCAAACCTTCAAGGCTAAGACTACGGCTGCAAGCTCTAGGTCATGGGTTGGATAGTTCTGCTCATGTTGCTTCAGTTGCCGGGACAGATAAGATATCACTTTGCCTTCCTGCATCAACACACATCCAAGACCAATCTTGGACGCATCACAGTAGACATCGAAAGATTTGGTGATATCAGGCATGATTAGGATTGGGGCTGTGGTCAGTCTGGTTTTTAGTGTTTGGAAGCTTTCCTCACACTTCTTTGTCCATTCGAACTTCTTGTCTTTCTTCAACAGTTGGGTCATGGGTCGGGCTATGCTGGAAAATCCTTCAACAAACCTACGGTAGTATCCGGCCAATCCGAGAAAGGCACGGACCTCAGTCTGAGTGGTTGGGGCTTTCCATTCTTGCACTGTTTTGATCTTGGCGGGATCTACCACTATTCCTCCTGCAGACAAAATATGTCCCAGGAATCCTACTTCCTTTAACCAAAACTCGCACTTGCTGAACTTAGCATACAACTTGTGTTGTCTAAGGGTTTCTAGGATGATCTCCAAATGTTGCTCATGTTCCTCTTCGGTTTTGGAATATATAAGGATGTCATCGATGAAAACAACGACAAACTTATCCAAAAAGTTCATGAAGATCTTATTCATGAGGTTCATGAAATAAGATGGGGCATTGGTCAATCCAAATGACATGACATTGTACTCATACAATCCATATCTGGTGGTGAATGCAGTCTTTGGGATATCCGTTGCACGGATCTTCAGCTGATGATAGCCAGTCCTAAGATCGATCTTAGAGAACACAGTGGCACCGGTCAACTGATCAAACAGGTCTTCTATCTTTGGCAAGGGATATTTGTTTTTGATGGTGACATCGTTAAGCTTACGATAGTCCGTACATAAACGACTGACACCGTCTTTCTTGTCCACAAATAAGACTGGGGATCTCCAAGGCGACGCACTTGGTCGGATCAGACCTTTGGCTAAAAGTTCATCCAGTTGTTTCTTCAGCTCCACTAGCTCTGCTGTTCATGCTATATAGGTCCTGTTCCAGGGATTAACTCAATGATAAACTCAATATCCCGATCTGGGGGCATACCGGGTAGACCCTCGGGAAACACATCAGGGTATCGACAAACGACCCTAATTTGATCCAGAGTTGGCTTGGCTACACCTTGGTTGCAGGTAAATTTTCGGGGTAATCTTTCAGAGATGTGCTCTACTAGGATACCGGTGCTGCTAGTCATGGTGATGGCTTTCTTGGCACAGTCAATCAATCCATGGTGTTTTGCCATCCAGTCCATTCCTAGTACCACTTCCAAACCTTTGGTTCCCAGAATAATCAGGTTGGCATAGAAATCTACTTCATGGATTTTGATGGGTACATTTTTGCAAAATTTTCTGGCTTTGGTGGTTGATCCGGGAATTTGAACTATCATAACATGTTTCAAGCTGATAGGTTGAATTTTACTGTGGATGCAAAATCTTCGGTGACAAAGGAATGAGATGCTCCGGAATCAAACAACACTCTGGCAAGTACTGAATTAACAGAAAACATACCCAGTACAACATCTGGTGCTTCCTGGGCTTCTTCAGCATTCATGTGGAAGAGACGGCCACTGCGGTTATTGGGGTTGTTGGGGGCGAACTTGCCGGTGGAGACGCGGCGTTGCTGCTGAGCAGGTGCTGTTTGTTGCTTGGCAGTCTCTTGGGGCACTCGTTGGAGTAGTGTCACACTCACTCACTCATAATGATGGTGGCCTTGTCCTTGGTTGCAACGGGATGGCGTTGCTCCCAGTCCTTGGCGCGGTGTTGGTGTTGGGGGCTCGCATTGGGGCGCGGTTGAAGTTGTTGGTGTTGTTCTGGTAGTTGTGGTTGTTGTTGTGGTGGCCTCCTGGCCTGGGGTTTCCTCCACTCCGGTTTTGATAACCCGGGCGTGAAGTCTGCATCTGGGGCTTGTTATTGTTTCTGGGAGTGAAACCTCCGCTTGAGCTGGGGCGATACTTAGGGGCATTGCTGGGCCCACTCTGGTGCATCATACGGCGTTTGCGGTTCTCATTGGCTTGGTTGAATTTGCCTTCCATCTGGATGGCAGAGTCCACTAGGGCTTCTAGGTCGGCGAAGGGGATGTTGACAAGGACAGTCTGCATCTCATCATGCAGTCCGTTTAGGAATCTCTCTTGCCTCTTCTCAGTGGTGTCAGTCTCGTCGGGGGCGTACCTTGACAGGGTAAGGAACCTGCCGCGGTATTCTACCACCGTCATTGATACGTCCAAAACGTATCTACTTTCCCGAACACTTTTGCTATTGTTTTGCCTCTAATTTGTGTATTTTGGATACAACTAACACGGACTAACGCTGTTTTCAGCAGAACTGCTCGGTGTCTCGTTTTTGTGCAGAAATCCAACTTTCGGGAAAATCCTCGGAATTTCTTCAGATGGCCCTATTTTACCAAAATATTGACGGAGCCGGAAGGGCGAAGGAGGTGGAGGCCCGAGGGCCCCACACCATAAGGCGGCGGCCCGGGGGGGCCGCGCGGCCCTATGGTGTGGCCCCCTCGGCCGGCCTCCGACGCCCCTTTGGACTACTTATCGGGTTCGACCTAAAAACGCACGGAGAGAAGTCGACATCGCCAGAAACCCTCCGAGAGCCGCCACATCGCGAAACTCCGTCGCGGGAGCCAAGTCTCCGTTCCGGCACTCCGCCGGGACGGGGAATTGGAGGAGATCTTCACCGCCATCACCGCCAACCCTCCATCAACCAGCAATGTTTCCCCCATCCATGTGTGAGTAATTCCCCGCTGTAGGCTGAAGGGGATGGTAGGGATTGGATGAGATTGGTCATGTAATAGTCATAAGATTGTTAGGGCATAGTGCCTAGTATCCGTAGATGTCACTTTTATGATATTGTTGCAACTTGTTATGCTTAATGCTTGTCACTAGGCCCGAGTGCCATGATCTTAGATCTGAACATGTTATTGATTCATGAAGATATTCGTTGTTTATGATCTTACCTGCAAGTTGTATACACACGTCGCTGTCCGGAACCAATGGCCCCGAAGTGACAGAAATCGGGACAACCGGAGGGGATGGTAGTGATGTGAGGATCACATGTGTTCACTGAGTGTTAATGCTTTGCTCCGGTACTCTATTAAAAGGAGTACCTTAATATCCAGTAGTTTCCCTAGAGGCCCGGCTGCCACCGGCTGGTAGGACAAAAGATGTTGTGCAAGTTTCTCATTGCGAGCACGTACGACTATATATGGAACACATGCCTATTGATTGATTAGTACTTGGATACCGTTTTATTATTATCTGCAAATGCCCATGCTTTGATTGTTACATGAGTTTCTCTCATCCATGCAACGCCCGTTAAATCCGTGCCTACGTATTTTAATCCTGCTGTTTATTATAATCACTACGCTGTCTTTATTCCACCGCGCTGTTATTTCACTATTTCCACGCCAAAAGCATTACTGATAAACTCTTGCGAGCAAGTCTGTTTCCAGTGCAGCTGAATTGACAACTCCGTTGTAAGGCTTACAAGTATTCTTTGTCTCCCCTTGTGTCGAATCAATAAATTGGGTAATACTTCCTCGAAGACTGTTGCGATCCCCTATACTTGTGGGTCATCAAGACTATTTTCTGGCGCCGTTGCCGGGGAGCATAGCTTTATTTGTAAGTTCACTTGGATTGATATTGTTCGCTGCAAATTCTCCATTATGGGTAAACCTCGCGATACTAAGATCGCCATATTACCATCCACTACAAGAAAAGGTACAACTCTGAGTACCTCTGCTCTTGATTCACCATCTGTGATTGATAAACTTGTTTCACCGCCACATGCTTCGCGTGCTGGTACTGGTACTGCTGAATCTGAAAATTCTCATAATATTGATAATGTTTCTGCTGTGCTTGATGATAGTGGTTCATTGGGATCTTTTCTAGATGCTACAATTGCTAAGTCTAGACAAATTGAAAATACTGAAACTCCTAATGCTACTACACCTGTTAATTCACCTGAGTCTGTTGAATATTCTAGTGATGATCTTGATGAGGATTATGTAGAGCTTGATAATGATTTTATTGAAAAATGCAAGGCTACTACTGATGCAAGAAAAATTAAAAAGTTGCTTGCAGAACATGCTGTTAGATATAAACCATCTCCTGATCCTAAATTTGCCACATCTCCTATAAACATTAGGGATAAAGATTATGATTTTTCTCTTGATCTATCTCATATAGCTATTGTTGAGAAAACACCCTTTTGTGGTACTGAAAAAGAAAGTGCTGTTGAACACTTGACTGAGTTATCTACTCTTAGTGGTGTGTTTTCTGATGATGTCAAGATGCGTACTTATTTTGTTGCTAAAATTTTTCCGTTCTCATTAAAGGATGATGCTAAAACTTGGTATAATAATTTGCCTCCTGGTTCTATTAAAAGTCCAACTGATTTGCGTGATATTTTCTTTCGGAAATACTTTCCTGCTAGTGCTCAACATGCTGCTTTGCAGAGAATTTATAATTTTGACCAGGAGGATGGAGAGAAATTGCCTGAGGCTTGGGCGAGATTTTGCTCTCTTATTAGAGCTCAGCCTGACCATGATTTGGAAAAGCATGATTTACTTGATATATTTTATAGTGGACTAACTATTGAGTCTAGGGCATACCTGGATAGTTGTGCTGGTTGTGTTTTCAGGAAAAGAACTCCAGACGACGCTGAAGAATTATTGGCTAAAATAGGCCGGAATCATGATGATTGGTCTACACCTGAACCAACCCCGACACCGATAGTGAAGAAGAGGGGTATGATTAAATTGAATGATGAAGATATGAGGGAAGCCAAGAAGTCTCTTAAGGAGAAGGGTATTAAACCTGAAGATGTGAAGAATTTACCCCCTATAGAAGATATATGTGAGACAATTCCCCCTTCATCCATGATTGAGGTACACTCGCTTCAACACTTTACTAGAGAAGATATTCCGTATTCAAAATCTCCTGCTCAATGCTTAGATGAATTTGATAATTATATTGTTAAGCAAGAAAACTTTAATATGCGAGTAGAGAATCATTTAATGGAAAATTCCCGAGCTATTAGTGAATTGCATGGTATTGTGGAGAGAACCTCCAATGATGTTAAGATACTTGTTAAACATTTTCAAATGGTTCAAACTCAAATTGATCAACTTACTAAAGTGCAAAATGACTTGTTGGGAAATAATTCTAAAGAAAAACATGCTTGTGAAGTAACAACTAGAGGTGGTGCTTCTACCCAGGATCCTCTATATCCTGAAGGGCATCCCAAAAGAGTTGAACAAGATTCTCAACCAATTAAAACTAGTGCTCATTCTAAGAAAAAGAAAAAGAAACATAAGAATGTTGTAGAATCCTCTGAACCTGTTAATGATCCTAATAGTATTTCTATTTCTGATGCTGAAACTGAAAGTGGTAATGAACATGAGGAAGATAATGATAAGAATGATACTCCTGATAAAGAAGAAATTGAAAAAGAACCTGAAAAGCCTGCTAAAAATAAAAAGTACACTAAAGAAGACTTTATTACTGAGAAGCATGGTAATGAAAGAGAACCTTGGGTTCAAAAGCAAATGCCTTTTCCTGCTAAGAAACTAAAATCAAAGGAGGAGGAACATTATAATAAATTTTGTGATTGGATGAAACCTTTATTTCTGCAAATCCCTTTGACTGATGCTATTAAATTGCCTCCTTATTCAAAGTATATGAAAGATATTGTTACTAACAAAAGGAAAGTCCCCAATGAGGAAATTTCTACTATGCTCGCTAATTACTCCTTCAATGGTAAGATTCCAAAGAAGTTGGGCGACCCAGGTATACCGACTATTCCTTGTTCCATCAAGAATAATTATGTTAGAACTGCTCTATGTGATTTGGGAGCAGGTGTGAGTGTGATGCCTTTTTCTCTTTATAAGAGACTTGATTTAGATAAATTGATACCTACTGATATATCTTTGCAAATGGCTGATAAATCTACTGCTATTCCTGTTGGTTTATGTGAGAATGTTCCTGTTCAAGTTACTCAGCATTGCTTAATATTAACTGATTTTGTTGTGTTGGAAATGCCTGAAGATGATAATATGTCCATTATCCTTGGAAGACCCTTTCTTAATACTGCAGGGGCTGTTATTGATTGCAATAAAGGCATGGTTACTTTCAATGTTGATGATAAGGAACACACTGTCTATTTTCCCAAGAGGATTGATAAAGTATGTGGAGTTAATACAATTTTTAATGTGAAAACTATCAAAGTGGGATCCATTGATTGTCCTATATATGAGCCTAAAGAAGAATATCAAACTCTTGTGATTGGATCCATATCAATTCAATATAAGGTAACATGATTGATTTGAGGTTTATTTCTTCTTATGTCATATAAAATTTATTTGGTAGCAAGACTTGATCAACCTTGTTAACAAGTATATTTTATTGCATAGGAGAGCTAAACAACACTTCTTTCTTTCTTTCTTTCTCCCTCTACTTATTTTATTTGCTGTAGCACTTTTTATTTTGCAATATGCTTTAGTCATTTAAGATTTTAGAAATCATTTTCCTGCGCAGTAATCATTAATTTAATACCCAGAAATGTGCATTTTTCAAAGTTCTCTAAAAATTACAAAAATTACACCGTTGGTCCTATTTTTCGACGAGGCACCTGGGAGCACCAGAGGATGACCTGTGGGGCACCAGGGGTGCCACACCATAGCGGCGCGGCCAGCAAGGGGGCGCGCCACCATGTGGTGTGGGCCACCCCTTGCCCCACTACACCATCTCTTCCTCCCAGCACCTTCTCTCTCCCGAAAAACTCGTACCAAGTTTCTCTCACTCGTGTTTCTGCTCAAGAACTCGCGATTTTTCGATCTCCTTGCTCAGCCCAGATTTCTGTCTGAAATTTGGCACATTTACTCCTTGGTATGTGACTCCTTTGATTGTCCAATTAGAATTTCATTTGGTTGAGTATATCTTGAATATTTTGCTGCTGTAGATAACATGTTTAGTGAGCTTGCATGCTTGTTCTAAGTGGTAGAAATTAGTTTTGATGCATGTTTAGCACTCTAGCAAGTTCCTATAGTAGTTCCCTTCAATTACACACCTTGAATCAAATTTTATAATGATTGTTGAAAATTTCAGAAAATGGAAGAAGGTGTGCCCCAATTGAACCAAGAAGAATTGGAAGTCCAGCAAGTTTCAAGAGTCAATCGTGAGGAGGGAGTATACCCCTCTTACTACCCATGCGTGGACTTTATGAGAAGTGCGGGGATTTTACAAGATGTGCAAACTCTAATCTCTCGTGCAGGGCTGAGTGGTTTTGTTGAAGGAGAGCCAAGACAATATGTAAAATTAACTATGTCTTTTGTGCAGGACTTCAAGTTCAATTGGTCGCGGTCTGACCCCATGGTCCAGTATAAAATTTACAATAAAGCTGTCAACTTGCCATTTAGTGTTTTTTGTGCAGCAATTGGAGTACCGCAATGGGGATCCTGCGAGAAGATCAGGGGAACACCGCGGGAGCTCTCAGATCTTTATACAAGGATTTGTAATGGGAGGAGTCTCTCCAAGGATGATGGTAAGATTAGTAGCATTCAACATCCAGCCATCCGCTACTTTGCCTATTTCATTACAAAGTGCGTCCTTGCAAGAAGGACCGGAGGTAAATTATCTGTCCCAGACTTGGCTTTCTTAGCTGCTGCTTTGCAACAGGATAGGACTTATAATTTGGGTGCTTTAATAGCTTGTAGACTTGCTACTAACCGTGAGAAAGGAGGAATTTGTGGAGGTCTTATCGCCTCTCGCTTATTAGCTATGCATGGTGTAGAACCTCACCATTTAGATATTCCGCTTTCTATAGAGAAGCTTGATGTGGTTTCCATGATTAGACATGAGTTTATTTCAGATGCATCTAACTTGAACAACCTGCATTATAGGATAACTTTATATAAGAAAAAATGGAGTGTAACTAAGAAAATTGAAAAACTAGTACGATTGCCTGCACCTGCTTTGTTTAACCTTGATGCCAGGGACGGGTGGTCGATCACAGAAAATGAGCTAAATGCATACATAGAAGGAGAAAGCCGTCGTGCGAGGGAAAATGTGGAGGAGACCGAGGAGCATCCCGACTCTTCATCCGATGCAGCAAGCTCCTCATATCAACATCATGGTCACGTGGAGCCTCCACGATATTCTTCTGCACAGGGGCCTTATTACCACTCCATGTATGATCCACCGGCGTGGAACCCCGACCCTCGTTGGGAATGAACTCCACTTAGGCCAAAAGCCTAAGCTTGGGGGGAGGTATACCGGCATCACTCATTCTTTGCATATTATGGTTGCTGGATACTTGTACATACTTGTTTAGTCTCTAGAGTGGTTTTCTAATGAGAGGGAGATGATATTTGGGGAAGTGCTGTCCAAAAACAGATTCTGTGCTGTTACCAAAAAATTCGTACGCACAGCCAGAACGTTATTTTGAGTTGCCAATTTTTGAGCATGTTCCCCAGGTTGTTATCTAACTTTCATTAGTTGAACACTTTTTGGTCTGAGCAATAGAAGATTTTTGTTAAATTCGATTTCTGTACTGCTGTCAGGATTTGGCAGATTTTTGTCATCCTGCTTTTCTGTGTTTCTGTTAGTTTGCATTCTTTTGTTTTCGCTTTGTTTCTTTCCTGAAACACAAAAAGACCAAAAATATTTCTGTTGTTTCTCTTCACCATTTGTTTATTTGGTTCCTTGCTCTTAGTTTACTTTATTTGCTATCGTTGGTTTGCTATGAGAAAACCCAAAAAGATTTTGCTTTGTTTGCTTGTTTTCTTTCGTTCTTGTTTCCAATTCGAAAACACCAAAAATATTTGCTGTTCTTCTTTGGTTTGTAAAGTTCATCATGAGTTCAATGGTCTTCGGTGGCTGGAGCGTGGTTTTCATTTCATATTATTCAAGCTACACAAGTGAAAAGGCAATAATGACGATCTACGACAATCTGATTGTGGTGAGAGGCTGGTATGAACTCTATTTGTTTTCATTTTTGTACATATACTCATCCATATGAGCATGCTTAGTTGGTTCATGTGAGGTATATGTTATTTGAGAAAGTCTAGTAGTTCATGATCTCTCATGTTTAGTTCCAATTTATTAATATGAGTAGCATGTCATGGATGTTTGCTTGCATTGTTTTATTCATAAGTAAGTATGGCATTGTGGTATCCTCCTCTGAATAATTCATTTATATCGACTTGGCACATGCTCACGCATGCATATGACTGAACAAAAAGTCAATTAAGCCTCGATGATTTATATTGCTTCAGAGTTCTTGTATCACTTTTATGCCTCCGTTAATTTATTTTGCCGCAAGCATGATTATGACAGTTACTGCTCTCTTGATTTGTCGCTCCCTAATCTTTTGCTAGCCTTCACTTGTACTGAGCGGTATCGCCGCTCGTGCTTCCAAACACCTGAAAACCAAGTTGTTCCAAAAGTGTCCACCATAAATACCTATGCATGGCATTTCAAACCATTCCAAGTAAATTCTCATGCGCTACCTTTAAAACTTTCAAAATGCTTCTAAATTTGTGTTAATGTTTCATAGCTCATGAGGAAGTATGTGGTGTTTAGCTTTCAACCTTGTCATTTACTTTTGACGGACTCTCATATGGACTAGTGGCACATCCGCTTATCCAATAATTTTGCAAAAAGAGCTGGCAATGGGATTCCCAGTCCCGAATTAATTATCTCAAATAGACACTCCTCCATGGTTTGTGATTGTTGGACGGCACCCGAAGGATTCGGTTAGCCATGGCTTGTGTAAGCAAAGGTTGGGGGAGTGTCATCATCATAATAAAACTTAAATAAAAAGGCACTCCTTCATGGTATGAGATTGTTGGCAGGCACCCGAGGATTCGGTTAGCCATGGTTTGTGAAAGAAAGGTTGGAAGGAGTGCCACCAAAAAATAATTCATGGGAGCCGCTCTTGTGAGTCCGGTTGATGAGGTAGTTAGTGTACCCATTACCATTCGTTGACAACAACAAACACTTCTCAAAATAATTTTACTCCTGCTTTACAAATGAAAAGCTCTAGCGCATGTTAATCCCTGCTTCCCTCTGCGAAGGGTCAATCTTTTACTTTTATGTTGTGTCTCCAT
This sequence comes from Lolium multiflorum, assembly GCA_030979885.1. Taxonomy (NCBI): domain Eukaryota; kingdom Viridiplantae; phylum Streptophyta; class Magnoliopsida; order Poales; family Poaceae; genus Lolium; species Lolium multiflorum. The sequence goes on from CM061753.1 coordinate 238,785,236, forward strand.
TCTTTCTTTGAGCACTATCTTGAGAGCACAACTGTCATTCTTAGTATAATATGCTTGTCTCAAAATATGATTGATTGTGGTATAACTTTGATGCTTTTATCTTTGACAATCACTATTTCTAGTCTTTCTATGAACTCAAGAGGTGCCTCGGCATTTATGTTTTGCCGATCAAATACGGGCAAGCGAGATACCACTTTATCATATTCTCTTATGAACATTGCAATCCTGCTTATATACATGATTCATGGTGCTTATTATTAATTGTTGGTACTTTTCCATGATTGACATAGCTGTTGGATGATCTTATTTGCATATATCTCATTATGAACTGCTTAAGTATTAGCCATAGCATGAGAATATATACATCATATGAGCAAATGTGTTCGTGAAAGTTCTTTTATCGCTCAGTTGTTAACTGAATTGCTTGAGGACAAGCAATAAGCTGGGGGAGTTGATACGTCCAAAACGTATCTACTTTCCCGAACACTTTTGCTATTGTTTTGCCTCTAATTTGTGTATTTTGGATACAACTAACACGGACTAACGCTGTTTTCAGCAGAACTGCTCTGGTGTCTCGTTTTTGTGCAGAAATCCAACTTTCGGGAAAATCCTCGGAATTTCTTCAGATGGCCCTATTTTACCAAAATATTGACGGAGCAGAAGGGCGAAGGAGGTGGAGGCCCGAGGGCCCCACACCATAAGGCGGCGCGGCCCGGGGGCCCGCGCGGCCCTATGGTGTGGCCCCCGGCCGGCCTCCGACGCCCCCTTTGGACTACTTATCGGGTTCGACCTAAAAACGCACGGAGAGAAGTCGACATCGCCAGAAACCCTCCGAGAGCCGCCACATCGCGAAACTCCGTCGCGGGAGCCAGAAGTCGTTGGCACTCCGCCGGGACGGGAATTGGAGGAGATCTTCACCGCCATCACCGCCAACGCCTCCATCAACCAGCAATGTTTCCCCATCCATGTGTGAGTAATTCCCCGCTGTAGGCTGAAGGGGATGGTAGGGATTGGATGAGATTGGTCATGTAATAGTCATAAGATTGTTAGGGCATAGTGCCTAGTATCCGTAGATGTCACTTTTATGATATTGTTGCAACTTGTTATGCTTAATGCTTGTCACTAGGGCCCGAGTGCCATGATCTCAGATCTGAACATGTTATTGATTCATGAAGATATTCGTTGTTTATGATCTTACCCGCAAGTTGTATACACACGTCGTTGTCCGGAACCAATGGCCCCGAAGTGACAGAAATCGGGACAACCGGAGGGGATGGTAGTGATGTGAGGATCACATGTGTTCACGGAGTGTTAATGCTTTGCTCCGGTACTCTATTAAAAGGAGTACCTTAATATCCAGTAGTTTCCCTAGAGGCCCGCTGCCACCGGCTGGTAGGACAAAAGATGTTGTGCAAGTTTCTCATTGCGAGCACGTACGACTATATATGGAACACATGCCTATTGATTGATTAGTACTTGGATACCGTTTTATTATTATCTGCAAATGCCCATGCTTTGATTGTTACATGAGTTTCTCTCATCCATGCAACGCCCGTTAAATCCGTCCGTGCCTGTATTTTAATCCTGCTGTTTATTATAATCACTACCGCTGTCTTTATTCCACCTGCTGTTATTTCACTATTTCCACGCCATAAAACTGTTACTACTGATAAACTCTTGCGAGCAAGTCTGTTTCCAGGTGCAGCTGAATTGACAACTCCGCTGTTAAGGCTTACAAGTATTCTTTGTCTCCCCTTGTGTCGAATCAATAAATTGGGTAATACTTCCCTCGAAGACTGTTGCGATCCCCTATACTTGTGGGTCATCAGTCATCCTGCCTTGTTTGAGTTCACGGAACTCATCCCTCATCTTCTTGATAAGGCCCGGGGGCACATGGTACTTGCTGAACTTGAGCTTGAAATCTGCCCAAGTCATGACTTGACCTCCGTTCATGGCACGAGTGCTGGTCCACCAGGCTCTAGCTGGTCCGGCTAAGTAGTGCGTGGCAAACAACACTTTCTCATTGGCTTCTACTCCAGCCACTTCAAGGTTATTTTCCATGGTTTGCAGCCAGTCGTCTGCATCTAATGGCTCTTCAGTCTTGCTGAAAACAGGGGGGTTTGTGTTCTGGAAGTTCTTGAGTTTGGACCCAGGGTGATCATGGTTGCCATGGCCAAAGTTGTTGTTGGCCAGCTGCTGCAATGCTGCTATGTTGGCTTGGCGTTCGCTCGTCAGTCTCCCTGTCTGCCATCAGGGTCTGCAGCAGTTGCATCATTGCATCCGGGTTCGTATTGCGATTCGGACGAGCCATCTGAACATGTAGACAGATTATGAGATAAGGGGGAAATTCTATGTCTTGTTTGGGTAAGTTTTGAAAAACCTTTAAAACTTGTAAACTTTTTTGATGATAACACACAACATTCATTCATTCATGCATCACAGATTACATGCTAACACAACCAGGGTTTTAAGAACCCTTTTCCTCCTTCTACGATACAAGGAACCGGATACATACTCATACCCAGGGTTTTAAGAACCCTTCATGCTACGATACAAGGGACGGGGTACAAGTCACACCTACATCAGTGGTCTAGTGCAACTACTCCTCAACATCGACGTCCACATCGATGGGGATGATCCCATCCTCTGCGGCCTCAAGGAACTCGAAGTCCGGCTCCTCGGGGTCCTCCTCCTCCTCCTCAAAGTCGTCGTCGTCACTCAGGAAGGCTTCTCCTCCCTGAAGGTCGATGCCTCCATCGTCATCCTCAAGCTCTCTCAGCTGGTCCTCCTGGGCCTTGACAGTGATCTCTAAGGCTGCTATCTTGGCGCGAAGGCGCACTATAGTAGCATCCTTCTTGGCACGCTGCAGGCGGAGTGACTTGCGGTCCTTGTTGAGCATCTTGATGGCTTCACCATGCTGAGTCAGTGCAAAGTGAGTCTGGTTCGCATAACCACGGGAGTTATCCAGCTCCTTCTGGGTCTGGTACAACATGTAGTCCAGATGGTCCACATGGTGCCTCAGCTGGGGGTGCATCTGTATCTGCATGGGTACTCCAAAGGCATCACGCCTTGCATGGTGAGCAAAGCGAGACGCAAGCACGGCTACCACGTTCTGTCCGCACAAACGCGCAAGTCCCTCCTGAAGGGCACGCGCGAGTCCGTCCAGCCAGCTGCTTTCCCTGAAGGTAAAGAGGATCCTCTCAGAAGTGGGAGGCTCCACCTTGCCCCTCAAGTCAGCGGTGATAATCCACTGGAGTTCCCCTCCGTGCTGGTCGTTGACCTCGACTCCGTGAAACTCGGGGTGGGGGCGACCAAGGGAGTCCGAAAGGCGGTCAAGGTCCCTCTCGAAGATCAAATCTCCGCCGTTCCCGAGCTGGTAAAACTTCACGTTGGTCGGCTCCATCTGAAATGGAATGGATGAGTAAGTTAGAGAGTGAGCAAGTGTGGCAAAATTTTAAGTACTTGTTATAAAGGAGAGCATGGCCTATCATTTTTGAAAGATCTCAAGGAAAAGAGAGGTATAAGTTTTTGCAAGTATTCATTTCCTTTGTTTTGCGAAACTAATTTTATCAGCACGTCCTTTCTAAACTAGGGTCTCCTAAGGTCAAACAATGGCTCTGATACCAACTTGTCAACACCCGGATTTTTAAGTCCGGATGCCTATTATGTCATACATCGCAATCCCAGGAATATTGTTGTTGCGAGGCATAATAGTTAAGTATCACAGTCATCATTTATTACAAGCCATAAAGTCTTACAATTTGGAATCACATGATCCATATTACACAAATAGTTGATTTATTGATCAACGAACTGGTCAACGAATACACACAAGTTCATAGCGGAAGCGTAAGGTAAGGGGACTCTATAGTCCACATGCCAACGTTTGACGTCAGCAGACTCCTAGTTGTGGTAGACGTCCTGCTGACCGTCCTCCTCGTCTGCTGCTCCTCTTCATAGTCTGGCCATTTGAATAGCCAGGGACACAGCCGTGATTACTTTAAGTACTCGCAAACTAATACTAATGTAAGTGCTAACAATTTTTAATAAGGGGCTAAGCTCTAGTTTATTTGCATAAAGCCAGTTTTGGTTCACAAGTATTTTATAAAGACTTAGCCATGTGCTAACTAACTCAAGTGGGAACATTAGTGTCATTCCCACAACATTGTTGTGATTCAACCCAAGTCACCATTTCACCATCATCACGTGTAAGATTCTAACACTGGAAACTGTATGGCCTTTCCAACTGTCCGTAACCGTGGACACGGCTATTCGAATAGGTTTACACTCTGCAGAGGTTGCACACTTGTGCCACAACATTTGATTTCATCCGTCGGGATAACCCCGAATCATCGTAACACAGTACGCGGATCATCAACCATAACCTTTCATTTACAAACTCTAGTATGAGCACCTCTCCCCATGAGCTTGGCCTCCCAGTGAAGACCAACTGTCAACCTGGGAACTGCACAGGGCTTGGCCGTACAATTCACCTCAATTCACATCATTCATCAACAACGGAGGCAGCCTCAGCATAACCCCTATGATGTGTGTTCAGAGGGAACCCATACTAAAGTACATAAACTTCTAGTTAAGCCCTTACCCATAATCAGGTATTGTGGGGGTACTTATGAATTGGAAAGGTATCGCATCCAAACCAATATTAGTTTTTAATCAAAAATCACTATCTTCTCTTGGTCATATTCACCTTCAAAGTTCATTCAATGGAATGCATCATCATTCCAAAGTTTTCAAATTCATTTCAAGTCACATGTTCCCATCTAAAGTAGTCAAGTTTTAATATTAGCACTAGCATCTACTCATGAAGGGTGCTAACTACTTGGAATGCTAGTTAGGCTAAGTTGGATATTCTTGTACTAATCTAACATTAACCCCATTGAATCATGAATCAAAAAGTACTTTGATAAATCAAAGCAATAAAGCTTGTAAGTAAAGCTTGTAATAAAACTTGGGATAGGTTCATGAATCATAAGAAAAGATGAGTGTGCCTTGTTCTGGGTAGAACTTTGCACTTTGCAAGAATATTAGCTTGCCTTGGTAGTTCTCAAACTGTTCTTCCTCCTCCTCTTGGTAACAACCTTCTTCTTCGGCGTATTCTCCGGTGCTAGCGTCTAAATTGGAATACGAGTATAATTACTCACTAATTCAATGGCTATTCCACACAGCACATATAAACACACAAACTAATCTATGCACACAAGTAATCTAATTAGAGTGCATGGGTTGTGGTGTTTGAGGAGTTTTTACTTCTTGGTATTTAATATGTAAATGATAGTTTCCATAGGTTTCTTGAGAAATAAGTTCCTCTCATTGAAATCTTCTTAAGATTTAATTTCTCAAACAATCATGTATGAACTCCTATTGACCTAAGTCAAATGTTCATCATCATCATTTGTGAAAATAATTTAAAGGAGGTAGATCACCTCATATCATTTAATAACACTACCAATGATTTAAATCTCAAGTAATTCATATAAGAGAGTTTGGACCAGGGGTCCAAACATCCCATGAATTCATGTGAGACAAGTTTAAATGAAGTATAAGACTCCACATAATTTACTTTAATGGTTTTGGACAATATCAACTAGTTAAACTAGCTATATTATCCATTAATTAAACTAGGGCATGATCATGCAAAGTGACCACACCATTTTATTGCATAATCAATTAGTGTAAGTCAAATGTGAACTATTAGAGTTGGAATTAACTTAATATCTATTTTGTTTGATTTTTAAGAATTATTTGAATAGGGAAAAGTCCCTGCCTTGTTATTTTTATCAAATTAATTCTACAAGAAATCTGGTCATGGGACCAGTGGCATGTTGTAGATAATTTCACTAGCTTTCCAACAATATAAAGTTCATTAAATTTGGTTGAGCCAATTTGAATCTATGGATTTTCAAAGTGGAGGCAGTATTGGAATTATTTGATTTTGTTTAAATCCAATTTGAATAAAAAGGCCGCGGGAAAAACTAACTGGGCCAGATTCAAATGAAACGGCCCAAGCCAGCCCAGCCACGGTCCAGTGACGCGCGGGCTGCCTGACAGCGGGGGCCACCCGTCAGCGGGTGGTTACACCCGAAACGGTATGGATGAATCAGAGACGTTGGATTAGAGGGGAAATCTACGACGCTCGTTCGTCGTCGTCACCGGCGAGAGAGGCTCACCGGCGCGGCGGAAGTAGGGGGTCGGAGGGCTAACCAGAGCTCCAGCGAGGGATGGCAGTGTGCTCGGGGTAGATGTGGACGACGGCGAAGCTCCAGGGCAGTGGCATCGCTGAGGTGGACTGGTTCGCCGGCGATTGCTGCAGAGCTTCCGCGGCTCCGATCGAGCGATTGGGGCTGCTCCGGCGTCGATTGGTGGTGTGGCGAGGTCGTGGAGAAGCAGAGAGGAGAGGAGAAGGTGGTGGTGTGCTGGGTTGAGCTCGGGGAGCTCCCCTTTTATAGATGGGCGAGGGTGCTGTGGTGCCGTGAGGGTGGCGACATGCGCGCGGCGGCTCCGGCGGTCTAGCGAGCTAGGCAGGGGTACGGCGGTGTTCACAGCGTCATGGTGGTCCTCTGGGTGGCGACAGCACGGTCGGGCGACGTCTGGTGAGCTCGCCTCGCTTGCGTGTCGGGCGGTGGCCGTGGCGGGGTTCCTCGCCCGTCTCCGGCGGCGGCGGGCAGGGGTCGGTGCGACGCGCATGTCTGGCGGCGTCGCGGTGTCACGCAGGTGCTCGACGCGCTCACATGGGGTCCAGGGAGGGCTCGAGGCGGTGGCGTTGCACGTGGCCAGTGCGCGTCCACGGCGCACACCTGCGACGCGAGCGGCATGGTCGTGCCGATCTGGGCGCGTGATCTCCGGCGGTTGTCGAGCTCCTCCTCGACCAGGGCTTGCTCTAGCATGTCCAGTAGGGTGTGGTGGCGAGCATTGGCAAGGTGGCCAGGGTGGAGAGCAAGGGAGAGAGGGGGAGGTCGTCGGGTTGGCGACATGGCCGGCATGGCCATGCCCTAGCTTGCCCTCCTCTCTCCTTAGGGTTACTGTGGGTCCTTGATGGTTTAGAGGGGGCAGGGGAACCAGTAGGGAACTAGTGGAGTAGTTAGGGTTAGGTTAGATCACTATTTGGAATAGTGTGTAATAGTGCCATATTTGAAAAATAATGAATTTGTCCAAATTTGATTTAATTCAAATGATTGAACAATTTTAAAAGTGTGTGTTTAGATAGGTTGTATTTGACCAGAGATGATTAGAGGTGGTGGTGGAATTGTAGAATTCAAGAAATTGCAAATTTGGCTAAGTGGAGATTGTTGAAATTGTTAAAAAGTTGAGACTTTGGATGAGCATAGCTCATGATCAAGAATGATTTTGGCATGGTGATCTTTACAGAAAATGTTCACCTTGATGTTGACTTTGAAATGGTGCAAAGAGTTAGCAAGATTTGGTTTGAGAAGATTGAATGGCAATGGCTCAAAGTAGTGACCAGATTATAATGGGCAGATTTGACCATTATGCTATGTGAGCAAGTTTTGTACTTGAATTCCATTTAATTTGTGATTCTTTGATTCCACAAGTTGTAATGAGTGTTTGGTAACATTATTCACTTAATGGTGAAGACCAAATTGGTCTAGGGTCAAAATTTAATAAAATGCCATAAAGCATATGTGAGGGTTTTAGGGTTTTTCTTTTATTTGATTTCTTTCTCTTTTTGATTTATTTATTTGGTGATCTTCTCATGATCACCTTAGGGTTTTAGAGCATAGCACAAACACATATTAACAATCATCATGGCATATCACTCAAATGCACAAGTCCTAGGCAGGGTACTATATGCAACAGAAAAGTTTTTGTTGGTTTGAAATTTTGATCTCTGGAATTCTACTAATTTTCTTTTATTGAAATTTGGGATGTTACAGTTTCTTAATGTATGCCATGGTCTGTTCTCGCCCTGATTTGTCATATGCTATGAGTTTGGTCAGTCAATACATGGCTAACATTGGTAAAGAACATTGGAAAGCTGTTCAGTGGATTTTCAGGTACCTTCGTGGCACATCCAAATCTTGCTTGAAGTTTGGCAAGACCGGTGACGGACTCGTAGGCTATGTGAATTCAGATTTTTCTGCTGATTTGGATAAGCGAAGATCCCTTACAGGTTATGTATTCACTGTTGGTGGATGTGCTGTGAGTTGGAAGGCAATGTTACAACCTGTTGTTGCCCAATCTACGACCGAAGCAGAATATATAGCAATTAATGAAGCTTGCAAAGAGTCTGTTTGGTTGAAAGATTTGTATGCTGAGCTTTGTGGAGATGATTCTTGCATTAACTTGTTTTCTGACAGTCAAAGTGCAATATACCTTACTAAAGATCAAATGTTCCATGAGAGGACAAAACACATTGACATCAAGTACCATTATGTTCGCGACATTGTTGCTCAAGGTAAACTGAAGGTATGCAACATAAGTACTCATGATAATCCTGCTGATATGATGATAAAGCCAGTTCATGTTTCCAAGTTTGAGCTTTGCTCAAGCTTGGTTGGTATAACTGTTTAGCCCAAGTGGCTGTAGGCGCCAGCAAGTGTTTTTCTTTGTTGTTCAGGAGATTGTTGAAGTTCATGCTACAAGATGGAATTTGTCTCAAGGTGGTGTTTGTTGTATTTTGATCCAAATTCATATACTAAAGAGAGGCTAACTTGTGATGAGCGGAGCGAGGCCCGTCGCCGGTAGGCTTGGGCCGAAGCGTAGCGAGTCTTCCATACGTCGTGCACGGGGGGGGTGCGGGGGGCGGCAACCCGCGGTACGGTACGGATCGTTGGCACCGCATATATATACATCTTGTAAGCCGCCGGCTAGGGTTGACCAGATTATAAGATAACCCACGACGTTTGTAAACACTCCCCGATATAGTGAAGTTTTGCTAGCTGGCGCCCGTGGTTTTTCCCCTTCTATGTTGGAAGGGGTTTTTCACGTTAAATCTTGTGCCTCCGCTGCGTTTTCCTTTATCGTTCTTCGTTATTTGCTTGTCGCGTTTATAACAGAGTTCACTACTTTTTATTCTGGAAAAAGTTCAGTAAACTTCCGAATTTTGGTTTGGAAAAACAAACTGAGAACCTTAATTTTAAGTCTGTTTTCACTTCAAAATGCATATGCTTATGCCGACAGGTCGAGATCTACGACATTCCCAAATGAAATGAATAGATAGGAAACACATGATTTTTGAGAGTGCCAAGTGTTGAATATAAAAAATGTATTACCAAATGTTGAAATGTATTACCTTTTTTGCGTGTGTTGAATATAAAAAATGTATTACCAAGTGCCAAGTGTTGAATCTAAAAAATGTATTACCAAGTATAAATAATGTATTACCAAGTGTTGAAATGAATAGATAGGAAACACATGATTTTTGAGAGTGCCAAGTGTTGAAATGTATTACCTTTTTTTGCGAGAAGCCTATGTTAGATACGAAACACATGATTTTTGAGAGTGCCAAGTGTTGAATATAATTGATTATTCTCTTCCATCATATCGGTCTTTTGGTTGAACTGACCAGTATGTAATTCTACATGGTATAAGAGCTACAAGATTCCGGGTTTAAATCCTAACCAACAAAGGATTAAAAAATATTTGTGGTCTTCCTTAAAACAATACAACGATCCACGTTTAAGGTTCGTGCGGTATCTAAAACAAAAGTCCCACTGGCCTAGACGTGAGCGGTTGTTGAATATAATTACCTAGTCTCTTCCATCATATCAATTTTTTGGTTGAATTGGTTAGAGCACGCAATTCTACACAAGGAAGATGCATATATGAACAATATATGGGAGGAAGTGGAATGAAATGACATGGCTGTACCACTTCGGGAAGCATATAGCAACATATATCTGCATGGAGACCATCAGGAATTCATGCAGAAAATTTGTGTCATCATTTTTGTTCACAGATGTAGGTTGTTTTTAAGTTGTAGTCACACTCATTATTGTTCCTATCATCCTATGCAGCACTATCATCGCTCTTGTATATTGAATCCTCTACCGATTGAGAGAGAACACAATAATATATCAAGTATTTATAGAATCAAAATGTAAGACAGAGGTGTGATGGTTATTTTGAGGTAATCCTGAACTTTGAGTTGTTTTAGACTACAACTGGTCACAACTTAGAGATTGACTATCTGAAACGATGTGCTCATACACGAATCGATGTCGGTTAATACAATATTTTCATCCTCAATCTCTACCTTAATAATTAGAAATGCGTTAAGTTCTTATACTACATCATTAATAGGGGTATACAATCTTTGTTTGTGCTTTGATGGTATGATTGATAGATTTAGATTGTTATAGTGATGATCATGGATCAACAACGATTTTACATATGATGTTTGTCGTGAGAACGTTTGTGCTCCTCGTTTTCTACATAAAGCAATATGCAACCACCTAGCGCAACCCTTACTTCTTATTGGCTTATACCACCACAAACAAATCTCGCCCAATGCCTAGGCACACTTCGAGCCACATAAGACAATCATCATTCACTGTCAAATAGTAAATCATTTTCTTTTGGACATCTGGGCAATGTAATCCTCCAATCTGCACCATGTGATGCACATATCCAAGTCTTGTTCAAGTAACACCCAATACATCATCCCAAAATTGGCATTCCGAATGGTAAAATAGGCAACAACATGATCAATATCAATGGGGAACCCAACTAAAACAAGTTTAACAATAAGATTGTATCTCTTAATGCGAGGTGACATTGGGCCGCTAACACGTGTGGCCACTAGATGTAGCTTGTATGGCCCACATGTTAGTGGCCTAGCGCCACCTAGGATCTGCGGCCAGCTATCCCTCGGCTTGGGTCTATTTTATTTTGCCCCAAGTACAGCCATATCAAAATCAACACTACACATCTAAAAAAAAATCTAACGAAACTATAGAACAAAGTCTTTGCATATATTTGAAGATTTTTATTGCATGAATAATTATTTTTTCCTGATCAAAAAATGACATGAAAGAGAAAGGTGGTAGACACTTTTCTAGGATGTAGGGAGATTAGAGTGACCGCGGATTTAGGTGCTTCTTGTTCTTGTGTCGATCGGCGTTCTTGTGTCGATCGGCGGCTAGGGTCTTCCCTTCCTTCATCTTTGTCTCAAATTAATCCATGAGTATGAAGTCCCTGAAATTATCCATGGGCTGTTGAGAATTGGAACTCATGGATGCTGACATGCGAGCGGGACCAATACGATCAACACGTTCAAAATGCCGTATGAGTCCGATAACACGCAGAAGTAAATTAAGTATTGCACAATTATGCGCAATGACTTGCAAAAGGATGTTGATGACTATGGATTACATCGGATGGAATGAGACGAACAAGTGGACAGTTACGCGCGCTGGATGTATATCCTCCTCGATCATATGCTGACTGTTGACTTTGTATCTTATGCATCATCAACTTTCAGTTCCAGGAACAACAACTCGACCGTGCAACTAACGTCTACAAGGAAAAAGGTAAATCACATCATGCCAAAGTACCCCGAAAGACAATTCAAACGAAAGATAGATATCAGATACGTATGTGAAATGGAGCAATGGGTAGGGAGAGGACGGGCGGCGAAACCCTTAACTACCTAACCGGCGCGCGCCGCCCACATTGATCGGTTAGCAAATCCCTATACGCAAATGACAGGACAGATGAGTGCGAGATTCCGCTACATCCATGATCCATATACAATTCAACTTGGCCGGCCAGAAAAATTAAAAGACCTGCACGCTTGCACTATAAATGCATGCTCGTACGAGCTGTATGCAGTATGCTGTAGCTCATCATCGACACTGCAGATTCCACCCTACTAGCAGCTCGCAGCAAGCTGAAGAGTCGTATTGCCATGAAGCTACTCATGTGCATGTGCTTGTGCATCTGCCTCGTTCTCGTCGTCGCCTCGTCGCCCGTCCCGATCTCCGGCCACCGTAGTTCGATGGTGCTGGGTCGGCGTTTGCTGCAGGACGCCGTGGTCACCGGCGGCAGCCCGACGCCGACGACGGCGAGCACCACAGACGGGACGTGGCCGCGTGAGCCGGAGCCGGACATATCGCCCGACAGGTCGAAGAGGCTCAGTCCCGGAGGCTCCAACCCCCAGCATCACTGATCTCTTCATCGAGATCATCGGCATCCATGCATGCATGCTTCAGGCTTATCTTTTCCAAACCCAAATTCTAACTAATCGGCAAAGTGCTGGTCAGGAGTTTAAATCGTAGTCTGCTTCTATTTTTGTCTGTGCTTGTGGTGTAGCGTCCGAGTCTACCATACATCTACGTGATGAGATCCACGTTTCACTACGTGGAAGCTGATTTAATATTAAGGCACTGGTCAGTAAGAAGTTTTTCTTCTTCAACTATTTTCTCAACTTTAGGCGTGATATTTATCTTGTAACCGACATTGTAATAAATACTCCCTTTCGAGAGTCTCTTCAATTTATCACCAATTTTCTGAAACGTCAATTTATCTCGAATTGTACATGCCTTGACTTTTCAATTTAGGCTTTGGTATTTTCTTCTTTCAAAAATACGTCATGGAAAGACGTATCAGTTTCGCTGATATAGAAGGAGCTAGCCTTCCGGTCCATACACCTGGTAGGGTTATAATTACGGAAAAGAAAGAACGGTGTTAGTCATGTGCTCTCACATACACAAGCTACACGCACCACGACACCATTCCTACTCAGAGTGTGGGCACCCTGTTAAGATCTTGGGTTAATTAGATATATGCCACTCCAATTCATGCCTATTCGAAAAATGCCACTCCAATTCTCAAACTTCGAAATATGCCACTCCAATTCGTCTATACGTTGAAAAATGCCATTATAGTCATTTGGGCTCGTTTTTGTAGAAAAACTGTGTACCGTATTTTCTCCCGGACGAAACTGCCCCTGATTTCACACATGACTAAACCAACACGGCCCAGTTCATCCGTTCCTATCCCCAAACCATCTGCTCCACGAAGAACCCTAGGCAGGGCGCCGCCGCTACGTCGCCGTCGCAAGGGCGCCGCCACCGTCGCAAGGGCGTCGCCGCCGTCGCTTCGTCGCCGTCGCAAGGGCGCCGCCGCCGTCGCTTCGTCGCCGTCGTCAGGGCGCCGCCGCCGCTACGTCTCCGTCTCCTCGGCGCGGCGCGGCGCGCCTTGCAGCTCCCAAGCGCATCCCCACAGCCGTCCCCCTCCTCTGCCCCGTCCCCCACGCAGCTCCCCGCACATCCCCACAGTCGTCCCCCTCCTCTGCCCCGTCCCCCACGCAGCTCCATGGTGGCGACGACCAGTGCTTCATGAGCAGCGCATCCCCAAGGCCTGAGCCACTTCCTGGAACAAAAATGTCGTCCTCGCCACCACAATCGAAGTAAGTGTTCGCAGATTCTGCCCAAGTTGTATTTTTTCATGCACTGTGTGTTTATTTCTTAGTTCTTTTCCAATTGATTTGAGTGCCCATTGGATTATGGTAGGTTCGGTGGGACTGGGAGCAATTCTTTTGATTTAAAAATTGTTGTGGAGGCATTTTTCTACACAAATGCTGATGGTAGAAAGAGCTATGTGAAAGGAAGGACTATGGTATGGACGGTAGACATAGATAAGTTCAGTATTGGTGCTCTAACACATCAGCTAGCTGTAGAATTGAACATTGGCAACAATCAATTGGTGTCAGTTTGGTATTATGACAAAGTCTTGGGCCAAGAAGTCCAACTATTATATGAGCAGCAACCCTCTTTGATGTTTGAGATGTATGCAGCCGAGCTGAATGTGCCACTTACTGTGGTAGTGATGGATGTAACTGGATCCAGTGCATCCAATTGTGCTGAAAATCATGTAGAGTTTGTTCCGATTAGTGTTGTATCTGCTGATGACCCACTGGTTATTGGCACTAAAAGCAATCCAGGTACAACAACTCAGCCTGCACACCAGCCTACAACTGAGAGTGTCACATCAGAGGTTGGCAGTACAAGCCAGCCCAATGTGGCGCAAGCTGACCAAACACAACAGCCTGAAAATCCTTTCAATCCATTTGATAATGAGGAGGAGTATGTTGGCGTTGATGATGAACACCTAGTTGGTGTTAGCATTCCAGAACATATAGTGGAAGCATCCTCTGTAGCACCTGAGGAGGAAGCATCTAATGCAGCTGAAGATGATATGGATCCAGATGATGTGAAGCATCTTATGCAGCAGGAGGAAGAGGTTGCTGACATGGATCTTCATTACAATGTGGCAGATGATCCTTATAATGCTGACATTAAAGTGGGGGCTTTGTTTCCTGACATGGTAACATTTAGAAAAGCTATAAGACACCATGCCGTCGTAGCAGATTTTGAGATGGCTAATGTCAAAACTGACTCTACTAGATTTCGAGCTAATTGCTCTTGGGCTGATTGCCCCTGGCGCATTCAACGTGAGGAGGCATGTTGGTAGGCATTTGGCCGGTTTAGTCCTGCCTCAAGTTCTTAAAATGCTCAATGCACTTAGCAAAACAATTGGGCCACATAAAGTTGCATGGAATACTGAACATGAGGCAGAAATTACACTATATGATGTGAAAGCATATGACCAGCGGCACACAGTTAATCTGCAGCAGAGAACATGCTCATGTCGGAAATTTCAAATTTCTGGAAAGCCTTGTATTCATGCATTAACATTCATTTGTTCAATGAGGGGCGCCAAGATCGAGAGCTTTGTTGATGATTATTACAGTGTGGCAAAGTTTAGAGCTGCTTATGCTGGGGCACTGCCGACCATGACTGATAAGACACAATGGGAGCAAGTCGATCTTGGCTTCCCAGTTAACCCACCTATACAAGAGAAAAGGCCAGCAGGGAGGCCTAGGGTTCAAAGAATTAGAGGTTTCCTTGAAGACCCGGGTAGGAAAGTGGTGAAATGCAAAAAATGTGGTCGTAAGGGCCACTTTCAGAAAACTTGCAACTTGCCTCCAGAAATTATTGCTGAAGCAGCACAAGAGCACACTCCTGATGCTTCTATGGAAACTACTGTTGAAGCAGCACAACATCACACTCCAACTAAAAGGTACAATTCTACTTGCCTAACTTTGTTTATGTGTACTGGGTTAATGTTTCTAAAAAAATTCACCTTTGTGTCATGCAGAAAGAGAGATGCTAATGCAACCGAGGAGGTAAATGTAGAAGATGATGAACCTATAGCCAATTATAAAAGGTATAATATTAATGTTAATTCTTTTATATGAACATAAAGTTATTACTTCTCATACATGCTCTAAAAATATTCACAGACAGAAGACGCCAACAAAGAAGAAGACGCCAACAAAGAAGAAGACGCCAACGAAGAAGAAGACGCCGATGAAGAAGACGCCGGTGAATAAGACGCCGGTTAAGAAGAAGGCACCGACCAAGAAGAAGAAGACGCCGGTTAAGAAGAAGACCCCGGTGAAGAAGAAGACGCCGGTCAAGAAATCAGCTGAACAAAAGGGAAACAACAAGCA
Organism: Lolium multiflorum; assembly: GCA_030979885.1. Taxonomy (NCBI): domain Eukaryota; kingdom Viridiplantae; phylum Streptophyta; class Magnoliopsida; order Poales; family Poaceae; genus Lolium; species Lolium multiflorum. Next base: position 238,800,732 of record CM061753.1, read on the forward strand.
AACTCAAGGTGCTGGAAAGAAACCTACAGGGAAGAACAAGAAGGAGATTGTTACACCATCTATTACTGATGCAGTACTCAATCCAACTTTAGGAACCAAGAGAAGTCTGCTTTGGTGGCTTGGGGGAGATTCTGATGCATCTGCTGCTCCACCTCCGGCAGATATGCCATCTGATGCTCCACCTCCTTGTAATCTGGTGTGAACCCTGTTTGTAATCTGGAGCATTGTATGTGTGTGTATGTGATGTTTAAACTGGATCATGTGTTGTGTGTGTCTGATGCTCAATTTGAGACCATTTGCACCTTTTGATTAAGTAATATGCAGTTTTAAGATCATTTTGTTTCATCTACTATAATGCAAAATATTGTCACTTGTAATCCGCTGTAAATTGGTTGTATTTGTGACGAGGTCATGCCAAATTCTTCCACTTAATTCGGTTTGTAAATCTGGTAGAAATAAGCTTGAATTTACTTGGTATATAATGCAACAGTACATGAAGCTCCGTTGCTGTAATTTTTTTGCTGAACCGCTGTGGGAAGAAATGCAACAGTCATGTGTGAAATCAGGGGCAGTTTCGTCCGGGAGAAAATACGGTACACAGTTTTTCTACAAAAACGAGCCCAAATGACTATAATGGCATTTTTCAACGTATAGACGAATTGGAGTGGCATATTTTGAAGTTTGAGAATTGGAGTGGCATTTTTCGAATAGGCATGAATTGGAGTGGCATATATCTAATTAACCCTAACATCTTTGCCATCCTCATCCATCACACCATTTAATTTCCGCCTTGATGTGTTCGGTCACACGGGCTGCCAAAATGGAGCCCCCGGTGAACAACATGTCGTGGTTGTGCGTCTAGATGCACCACATGACTAAGATGCAGGGCGGTCATGAGATTTCGAAGGCCTGGGGCGGAACTGAAATTTTGGGTCCCCCTTACTAATTACTATAATTTTTTTACCCGCATGTATGAGATGATGAAAATTAAATACTTTAAGTATATTCAATTGCAATATTTATATAAAAATAACAATGTTTACATGATACCATAAAATTTTCTACCCCAATTCCTAGAAGCAAAGTCAGTGACGATGGAATCAATATCGCGCGAACCAGCAGGCCCACGATCAGGAGAGCAGGAAACTGCCTGGGCGAGGCCATAGAGCGACGTTTCTGTTCCGTATGGTATCGAGGCGACCTTTGGTATCATCGTATGACTCGTACAGTCGTGACTCGTACGACGCAGACTGAGATTCCTGGCTGGCCGGCCGGATCGGAAATGAAAAGAAAAAGGAAAGGCTCAAGGTATAGATCCAAACCCATCTAAAAACGTTAATTTTTTTTCCTGCAATGTATAGTAAGCCTATATAAAATAATTGGGCCCCTAATTTTTCTGGGCCCGGGGCGGCCGCCCCGCCAGACCCTCCCCAGGGCCGGCCCTAAGATGAGCATCGACCATATGTCGCATCAGTCTCAACCCCTAAACGGCTGCGAAATCTGCCAATCTGCCAGCGAGGTCTGTCATCCACTTGATGAGTAGGCACTCATGGAGCTATGACATGCATCTCTCGCCGTCGGCCAACCCAGCAGCATGTGTGCCAATGTCTCCTGCTCCTAGTCGCAAAGAGGGTACCGAGGTGGTTGTAGTAAACCACATAACGCAAGTTTATCGCTCGCCCAACATTCCAAAATTAGACTGGTATTATTCTATGTATTCACCTCCAGCTACGATCTTGGTGAGACCTGCTGATTTGTTTGTTCGAAAAAGCATAACATTATAGAGATATTCTTGAACTTGCAACTTTTACCGCTATTTTTCATACAAATATTTTATATGAAGATCTCAAAGTTAATTAATCATAAAATATTTTAAAAGATAAATTTAACATTGTTTTGAACCAATCTAAATTCACCGTTTTATATGAATAATCATGTTGGAGAAGCATGATTGTATGATTTCTAGCATCACAGCAGGCCAAAATCCATGATGGACCACTAAAGAAGCATGTCTTGATGAAGTCAAGGTATTTTCGGTTTTCGAAAAAGGAAAGGATCCATCTTGTAGTGCAGGGACTGTGGAATAATATATTTTAAGGATAAGAAAGGCAGCTGAGGTCAAATAATGCATGCCCACATGTACCTAATCCGATCATTAGAAATGTCATACAGCCCTGTTTCGATCTGTAGTATACTTTGAGTACGGCTATTACACAACTCATTAGAGATATACTAACAGAAATTCAGACTGCACTTGACAAAGATTTTCAGCACTCGTATACTTTCAACGGAAAATCTGCAGATCAAGCATCATGTATTCATGTGTTAAGTCTAAGATGCTGATCATCTGATTTTTATAGCACGCGCGCGTCCGCGGTGGCTTGAGATTTTTTTTTTTAACTTACTGCTATTGCAGTTTCTGACTTTCTATCTGCCATATTTTCTACTAGAATAATTCGTACTTGTTTAACAAAAATAAATCCTGGGTTTTTCAGAATGAAGAATTTCCTGCTAAGAGCGAAGATGGCAGTTTCTTCGGAATATCAACAACAAAGAGCACGTTAATTAGGCCATTACTTTGCTGCCTTGCTAGACTTATTAATTCTCTTCCATGTTATTTAAGCCCAGGCTGAATAACGGCCTTTTACTATTCATTCAGAGCAACAACAATGTACTGTAAGTACTATAAGAAAATTAAGATATAGGCCCCTCTGAAAAATAAAGAGAGAAGATATGGGTTCGACCCAACACTATTCCCGCCAGCTTTAGTACTGCTCGCTATGACGAATCAGTATTAACCAGACTCACTTATACTCAGACCTTCGCCTCAAAAGAAAAAAAAATGTACAGACCTATATTACTATATTACCATTTACTATACTCAGATCCACACTTTTAATATTCTAACGTAGCCCGGAATTTAAAGAATCTTGCATCAAGATTTTGGATGCTTATATAACACACCATTTAGTATATTCACATTATTTCAGGACTTTTAACTTGTAAAATTGATTTTTTTTAAATGCTCTCTAGAGCTCTACCACCATTTATCCACCCTCAGCCCCACACTATTGTTTGTAAGCCAAAAGAATATGTTGGCTGAGGGTGCGACTGATCCCGTCCGGCCCACCAGCTCCATGTGTTTCAAGGTTGCTCCTAATAATTAAATAAAAATTCAGTTGGACATATTTTTTGTTGGTCAATATTTTATTGTATTTTTAGTCAATATTTTTAAATTTAACCAAATTTGTAATAACACAAAATTTCGATAGTTGAGTACCTTGCCTAGCGATTTGCATGTGACTAAGGTTTTACTCCATGGCCGAAACACACGTTCCTACATGGAATTCCTCTCATCCGAGTCAGGCTTGTTTTTCTCGTGTTCGAGAAAAAAAAGGATCTCACATTCGTAGCTTCCACAATTCCCTTGTTATCGCTAGGGTTTGGCTTAGCTAATGACACCATAGCCACGGCAAATCTTTCTTCGTATGTGCGTTCATAGGGGTGAGTGTATGCGTGTGTATGTGAGCATCTGCGTTTGTACTGTGTTTCTTAAAAAAATAAGGCAAGCGGATATGGTAGCAAGAAAGTAGAAGCCCTGGATGGCATGCTTAGGCGCCTTGCGCAGAGGAGGATCAGATTGAGGATCAGTTTTCCGAACATGTACCTCTAATGTCCCAAAGGAGGACATCAAATATATGGTGTTCACTATAGTACATACATCAAATTACTGTACACAAGTGATGATTGGAAAAAAAACTACCACAGTGTTTGGATGCATATAATTGGGGCAGGGAATTTTTTCGATAAAGGAAATATATTAATATCAAAAGATACTAATTACATCCAGCCTCTGCAACAACGCAAGATCCTAATGACAGTACGGATGCACACAACCAAAAAAGAGAAAACAAAACTAAGAAATAAAAGTCCCGCCACAGTATCCCAGATCTAGCAACAGCAATACATCCACCACCAAGACAACACCTGAAATACAGACTGCAAAAGTGACGCCTCCAAGAAGGGAACAGTGCACCAACGCCATCATCGTCTGATCAAAGATATTAGGTTTTCACCATGAAGATACTCCCCGCTTTCAAAACAATGCCTCCAACAAGGTCATTGCCAGGCACAACCAGTTAAGGTCAGACCTTGGGTTTTCACCCTGAAAGGTAGGACTCTGAACTTCACATGTGCTGCCGCCCCCACTTTCATACCACTGCTGCGAATCCCGGAACACCAAGCAAGTTCCTCAACATCGCGAAGACTTGGACCTTCTTTAGCTAATCCCCCAATCCCGCCTTCATGATATTCTCTGCTTCCGACTTCACCATGGACCAAAAGTCACTTGATGTCAACTCAGAGCAGAGCTTCACGCCGCTCCCTCCGAAACCTAATGGTCAGAATAAAAGCATGGGTGCGTGCGACCGAATACCACCGGAACCTGTGAACTCAAGGCAAAAGATGCACTGTTCCATTCACTATCGGAGCCTTCCGGAACACATCACTCCGGCATCCGGAATGTCTTCATCTTTGCGAAAGAAGAACCCTAGGACCACCACCATGAAAGCCGGAACAGACGGCCCCCACACCACCGCCATGACTGGGAACCACAGTCCATCTTCCTCCTCCAACTCGGCCGGTGGAGGCCGGTAGCTGTCGGGATAGTAGCTACGTACGCCCACGACACGGAGATGGCCGACTGCTACCCGCCAGGATAGCCTGGCCGAGCCTCATTGCCACCGCCTCGCGACCATGTACCTTTGCCACTGCCGCTCGGTCCCGATGCCGCCCCTTCCGCCCCGCCGAGTTCCGCCACACCACTGCGTCCCCCGCCATGATCCAGCTGATGTAGCGGAAGGCCACCACCACCAGACCCGCCGTCCACAGTCGCCGCCCATGAAAGACCCAGCCTCCTCGCGAAGGGGAGTCCATGGACGCGCCACCACCGCCCCTGCCTTTGGGGCGAGAATTAGAATTCACAATCAAATAGGCCAAATTCCGTTGTTTGGGTGTCCTTAGAATTACAGCCCCGAAACTATACGCAATTCCGAGCATACCCCCGTGCACGTACCGTTTCACGTCAATAGATTCGAGGGATGGAGCTCAAAAACTGATGGAAACACGAGAGAGCGAGCGAACCCGCGTACCGCTTCATCCCGAGCGACGCCTCTCTCCTCGCGTTTGTCTTCCTCAGGCAACCGGCCAGGAAATACTGGCGGATCCCTGGTAAGCCTCTCCCTGCCCTCGTTTCCCTCACTCCTTTCCCGCCCTTCTCTCCCCATCCCCGCCCTCCCCCGAGGCCCTCCATCCTCTCTGCATCCCGCCCTCCTCTGAGCATGCCCCTAACCCTAGATGCAAACTTGTTGGATGGGGAATGGTGACGGGAGGGGCAACGACATCATGAGGGAAACGACACCCTCTCCCTGGCCCTCACATGATCATATTGCCCAAAGTCAACACGTCATCCAATTCTATGGTTTATATATCCAAACAAGAATTGGAATTAGCTACCAAGCTCTAATACCAACAATAAATTTCAAGCCCACCCAAACAAGAAAATTAGAATTGGAAGGCGATTCATTTCCATCTTAAATTTGGAATTTTTGGTCAAATTCAATTCCATGCCCGATTCTATACATCCAAACACAGTGTACAAGAATTCTCCATACACATCGGGTTTTTTGAAAGGCACTGATGCGCGCAGATGTACACGTCCGTTGGGAACCCCAAGAGGAAGGTGTGATGCACACAGCAGCAAGTTTTCCCTCAGAAAGAAACCAAGGTTATCGAACCAGTAGGAGCCAAGAAGCACGTGAAGGTTGTTGGTGGAGGAATGTAGTGCGGCGCAACACCAGTGAAACCGGCGCCAACGTGGAACCTGCACAACACAATCAAAGTACTTTGCCCCAAAATAACAGTGAGGTTGTCAATCTCACCGGCTTGCTGAAAACAAAGGATTAAGCGTATCGAGTGGAAGATGGTGTTTGTTTGCAAAGAACAGTAAAACAGTAGAATGTATTCAGATGTAAAAGAATGGACCGGGGTCCACAGTTCACTAGAGGTGTCTCTCCAATAAGATAACTAACATGTGGGTGAACAAATTACAGGGGGCAATTGACAAATAAAGATTCAATACATATCAATGATGATTACTATGTGATTTAATCAGGGCATTACGACAAAGTACATAGACCGCTATCCAACATGCATCTATGCCTAAATAATCCACCTTCAGGTTATCATCCGAACCCCTTCCGGTATTAAGTTGTAAACAACAGATAATTGCATTAAGTATGGCGCGTAATGTAATCAACACAAATATCCTTAGACAAAGCATCGATGTTTTATCCCTAGTAGCAACACACATCCACAACCTTAGAACCTACTGTCACGATCCCAGATTCAATGGAGGCATGAACCCACTATCGAGCATAATTACTCCCTCTTGGAGTTACAAGTATCAACTTGGCCAGAGCCTCTACTAGCAACGGAGAGCATGCAAGAACATAAATAACACATATATGATAGATTGATAATCAACTTAACATAATATTCTATATTCATCGGATCCCGCCAAACACAACATGTAGCATTACAAATAGATGATCTTGATCATGTTAGGCAGCTCACAAGATCTAAACAATGATAGCACAAGCGGAGAAGACAACCATCTAGCTACTGCTATGGACCAATAGTCCAAGGATGAACTACTCACGCATCAATCCGGAGGCGGGCATGATGATGTAGAGCCCCTCCGGTGATGATTCCCCTCTCCGGCAGGGTGCCGGAGGCGATCTCCTGAATCCCCCGAGATGGGATTCGCGACGGCGGTGATACGTCCAAAACGTATCTACTTTCCCGAACACTTTTGCTATTGTTTTGCCTCTAATTTGTGTATTTTGGATACAACTAACACGGACTAACGCTGTTTTCAGCAGAATTGCTCTGGTGTCTCGTTTTTGTGCAGAAATCCAATTTTCAGGAAAAACCTCGGAATTTATACAGAAGGCCCTATTTTTCCAGAAGACTCACGGAGCCGGAGGGCAAGCCGGTGGGGGCACGAGGCCCCACACACCGGCGCGGCGGGGGGCCGCCGCCGGCAGTGTGTGGCCCCCGGCTGGCCCGACGCCCTCCTTCGGACTACTTATCGCCTCGACCTAAAAACGCACGGGAGAAGTCGAAGTCGAAACCCTCCAGAGAGCCGCCACATCGCGAAACTCCGTCTCGGGAGCCGAGAAGTCTCCGTTCTGGCACTCCGCCGGGGACGGGGAATTGGAGGAGATCTGCCATCACCGCCAACGCCTCTCCATCGACCAGCCATGTTTCCCCCATCCATGTGTGAGTAATTCCCCCGCTGTAGGCTGAAGGGGATGGTAGGGATTGGATGAGATTGGTCATGTAATAGTCATAAGTTTGTTAGGGCATAGTGCCTAGTATCCGTAGATGTCACTTTTATGATATTGTTGCAACTTGTTATGCTTAATGCTTGTCACTAGGGCCCGAGTGCCATGATCTCAGATCTGAACATGTTATTGATTCATGAAGATATTCGTTGTTTATGATCTTACAAGTTGTATACACATGTCGCTGTCCGGAACCAATGGCCCCGAAGTGACAAAATCGGGACAACCGGAGGGAATGGTAGTGATGTGAGGATCACATGTGTTCACGGAGTGTTAATGCTTTGCTCCGGTACTCTATTAAAAGGAGTACCTTAATTTCCAGTAGTTTCCCTAGAGGCCCGGCTGCCACCGGCTGGTAGGACAAAAGATGTTGTGCAAGTTTCTCATTGCGAGCACGTACGACTAAATATGGAACACATGCCTATTGATTGATTAGTACTTGGATACCGTTTTATTATTATCTGCAAATGCCCCTGCTTTGATTGTTATATGAGTTTCTCTCATCCATGCAACGCCCGTTAATCCGTCCCTGTGCCTACAGTATTTTAATCCTGCTGTTTACTATAATCACTACTGCTGTCTTTATTTCACCGCTACTGTTATTTCACTATTCCTATTGCTATAAAACTGTTGCTACTGATAAACTCTTGCGAGCAAGTCTGTTTCCAGGTGCAGCTGAATTGACAACTCCGCTGTTAAGGCTTACAAGTATTCTTTGTCTCCCCTTGTGTCGAATCAATAAATTGGGTAATACTTCCCTCGAAGACTGTTGCGATCCCCTATACTTGTGGGTCATCAAGACTATTTTCTGGCGCCGTTGCCGGGGAGCATAGCTTTATTTGGAAGTTCACTTGGATTGATATTGTTCGCTGCAATTCTCCATCATGGGTAAACCTCGCGATACTAAGATCGCCATATTACCATCCACTACAAGAAAAGGTACAACTCTTAGTACCTCTGCTGCTCTTGATTCACCATCTGTGATAAGTAAACTTGTTTCACCACCACAAGCTTCAAATGCTGGTACTTCTGCTGAATCTGAAAATTCCTCTCATAATTGTGATGATGCTTCTGCTGTGCTTGATAATGATGGTTCGTTAGGATCTTTTCTAGATGCTACAATTGCTAGGTCTAGGCAAATTGAAAATACTGAAACTCCTAATGAAAATGCTGCTACACCTGTTAATTCACCTGAGTCTGTTGAATATTCTAGTGATGATCTTGATGAAGATTATGTAGAGCTTGATGATGATTTTATTGAAAAATGCAATGCTACTACTGATGCAAGAAAAATTAAAAAGTTGCTTGCGGAACATGCTGTTAGATATAAATTATCTCCTGATCCTAAATTTGCCACATCTCCTATAAACATTAGGGATAAAGATTATGATTTTTCTCTTGATTTATCTCATATAGCTATTGTTGAGAAAACTCCCTTTTGTGGTACTGAAAAAGAAAGTGCTGTTGAACACATGACTGAGTTATCTACTCTTAGTGGCTTGTTTTCTGATGATGTCAAGATGCGTACTTATTTTGTCGCTAAATTTTTTCCTTTCTCATTAAAGGATGATGCTAAAACTTGGTATAATAATTTGCCTCCTGGTTCTATTAAAAGTCCAAAAGAATTGCTTGATGTTTTCTTCCGGAAATACTTTCCTGCTAGTGCTCAACATATTGCTTTGCAGAGAATTTATAATTTTGACCAGGAAGATGGAGAGAAATTGCCTGAGGCTTGGGCGAGATTTTGCTCTCTTATTAGAGCTCAGCCTGACCATGATTTGGAAAAGCATGATTTACTTGATATATTTTATAGTGGACTAACCATTGAGTCTAGGGCATACCTGGATAGTTGTGCTGGTTGTGTTTTCAGGAAAAGAACTCCAGACGACGCTGAAGAATTATTGGCTAAAATAGGCCGGAATCATGATGATTGGTCTACACCTGAACCAACCCCGATATTGAAGAAGAGGGGTATGATTAAATTAAATGATGAAGATATGAGGGAAGCCAAGAAGTCTCTTAAAGAGAAGGGTATTAAACCTGAAGATGTGAAGAATTTACCTCCTATAGAAGATTTATGTGAGATAACTCCCCCTTCATCCATGATTGAGGTACACTCTCTTCAACGCTTTACTAGGGAAGATATTCCGTATTCAAAACCTCCTGCTCAATGCTTAGATGAGTTTGATAATTATATTGTTAAGCAAGAAAACTTTAATATGAGAGTAGAGAATCATTTAATGGAAAATTCTCGAGCTATTAGTGAATTGCATGATATTGTGGAGAGAACCTCCAATGATGTTAAGATACTTGTTAAACATTTTCATATGGTTCAAACTCAAATTGATCAACTTACTAAAGTGCAAAATGACTTGTTGGGAAATAATTCTAAAGAAAAACATGCTTATGAAGTAACAACTAGAGGTGGTGTTTCTACCCAGGATCCTCTATATCCTGAAGGTGCTCGATGTCTACGGGTGCTTCTATTCTTGTAGACAGTGTTGGGCCTCCAAGAGCAGAGGTTTGTAGAACAGCAGCAAGTTTCCCTTAAGTGGATTACCCAAGGTTTATCGAACTCAGGGAGGAAGAGGTCAAAGATATCCCTCTCATGCAACCCTGCAACCACAAAGCAAGAAGTCTCTTGTGTCCCCAACACACCTAATAGGTGCACTAGTTCGGCGAAGAGATAGTGAAATACAAGTGGTATGAATGAATATGAGCAGTAGTACGGTGCCAGAAAAGTGCTTGGCGCGTAGTTGACGATAGTAATATTGTAGGAAGTAAACATGCAGTAGTAACGTAGTAAAACAGTAACAAGCAGTGATAGCAGTATTTAGGAACAAGGCCTAGGGAATAGACTTTCACTAGTGGACACTCTCAACATTGATCACATAACAGAATAGATAAATGCATACTCTACACTTTTGTTGGATGATGAACACATTGCGTAGGATTACACGAACCCTCAATGCCGGAGTTAACAAGCTCCACAATAATGCTCATATTTTAGTAACCTTTAGTGTAAGATAGATCAAAAGACTAAACCAAGTACTAGCATAGCATGCACACTGTCACCTTCATGCATATGTAGGAGGAATAGATCACATCAATATTATCATAGCAATAGTTAACTTCGCAATCTACAAGAGATCATGATCATAGCATAAACCAAGTACTAACACGGTGCACACACTGTCACCTTTACACACGTGCAGGAGGAATAGAACTACTTTAATAACTTTGCTAGAGTAGCACATAGATAGTAGTGATACAAAACTCATATGAATCTCAATCATGTAAAGCAGCTCATGAGATCATTGTATTGAGGTACATAGGAGAGAGATTAACCACATAGCTACCGGTACAGCCTCGATGGAGAACTACTCCCTCCTCATGGGAGCAGCAGCGGTGATGAAGATGGCGGTGGAGATGGCAGCGGTGTCGATGGAGAAGCCTTCCGGGGGCACTTCCCCGTCCGGCAGGGTGCCGGAACAGAGACTCCTGTCCCAGGATCTTGGCTTCGCGATGGCGGCGGCTCGGAACTTTTCTCGTATCGTGGCTTCCTCTAAGGGGTTTCGCGACGGAGGCTTTAAGTAGGCGGAGGGTCAACGCGAGGGCCACACGAGGGGCCTAGGGGGTAGGTCGGCGCGGCCGGGCTTGGGCCGCGCCGGCCTCCCCTCTGGTGGCCCCACTTCGTTATCTCTTCGGTCTTCGGAAGCTTCGTGCAAAAATAGGACCCTGGGCGAAAGTTTCGTCCAATTCCGAGAATATTTCTTTACTAGGATTTCTGAAACCAAAAACAGCAGAAAACAACAATGGCTCTTCGGCATCTTGTTAATAGGTTAGTTCCAGAAAATGCATAAATATGACATATAATGTGCATAAAACATGTAGGTATCATCAATAAAGTAGCATGGAACATAAGAAATTATCGATACGTTGGAGACGTATCAGCATCCCAAAAGAGTTGAACAAGATTCTCAACTAACTAAAACTAGTGCTCCATCTAAGAAAAAGAAAAAGAAACATAAGAATGTTGTAGAATCCTCTGAACCTGTTAATGATCCTAATAGTATTTCTATTTCTGATGCTGAAACTGAAAGTGGTAATGAACATGATAAAGATAATGATAAGGATGATACTCCTGATAAAGAAGAAATTGAAAGAGAACCTGAAAAGCATGCTAAAAATAAAAAGTACACTAAAGAAGATTTTATTGCTGAGAAACATGGTAATGAAAGAGAACCTTGGGTTCAAAAGCAAATGCCTTTTCCTGCTAAGAAACTAAAATCAAAGGAGGAGGAACATTATAATAAATTTTGTGATTGGATGAAACCTTTATTTTTGCAAATCCCTTTGACTGATGCTATTAAATTGCCTCCTTATTCAAAGTATATGAAAGATATTGTCTCTAACAAAAGGAAAATTCCCAATGAGGAGATTTCCACTATGCTCGCTAATTACTCCTTCAATGGTAAGATTCCAAAGAAGCTTGGAGACTGATACGTCTCCAACGTATCGATAATTTCTTATGTTCCATGCTACTTTATTGATGATACCTACATGTTTTATGCACATTATATATCATATTTATGCATTTTCTGGAACTAACCTATTAACAAGATGCCGAAGAGCCAGTTGTTGTTTTCTGCTGTTTTTGGTTTCAGAAATCCTAGTAAGGAAATATTCTCGGAATTGGACGAAACTTTCGCCCAGGGTCCTATTTTTGCACGAAGCTTCCAAGACCGAAGAGATAACGAAGTGGGGCCACGAGGCAGCCAGGGGATAGGGCGGCGCGGCCCAGGCCCCGGCCGCGCCGGCCTGCCCCCTGGGCCCCTCGTGTGGCCCCCCGCGTTGCCCTTTCGCCTACTTAAAGCCTCCGTGCGAAACCCACCGAGAGCCACGATACGGAAAACCTTCCGGAGACGCCACCGCCAATCCCATCTCGGGGGATTCAGAGATCGCCTCCGGCACCCTGCCGGAGAGGGGATTCATCTCCGGAGGACTCTACACCGCCATGGTCGCCTCCGGAGTGATGAGTGAGTAGTTCACCCCTGGACCATGGGTCCATAGCAGTAGCTAGATGGTCGTCTTCTCCTTGTTGTGCTTCATTGTTGGATCTTTTGAGCTGCCTAACATGATCAAGATCATCTATATGTAATACTATATGTTGTGTTTGTCGGGATCCGATGGATAGAGAGTACTATGATTATGGTGATTATCAATCTATTGTTTATGTGTTGTTTATGATCTTGCATGCTCTCCGTTATTAGTAGAGGCTCTGGCCAAGTTTTTACTCTTAACTCCAAGAGGGAGTATTTATGCTCGATAGTGGGTTCATGCCTCCATTAAATCTGGGACAGTGACAGAAAGTTCTAAGGTTGTGGATGTGCTGTTGCCACTAGGGATAAAACATTGATTCTATGTCTAAGGATGTAGTTGTCGATTACATTACGCACCATACTTAATGCAATTGTCTGTTGCTTAGCAACTTAATACTGAATGGGGTTCGGATGATAACCTGAAGGTGGACTTTTTAGGCATAGATGCAGTTGGATGGCGGTCTATGTACTTTGTCGTAATGCCCAATTAAATCTCACTATATTTATCATATCATGTATATGCATTGTTATGCCTTTCTCTATTTGTCAATTGCCCGACTGTAATTTGTTCACCCAACATGCTTTTATCTTATGGGAGAGACACCTCTAGTGAACTGTGGACCCCGGTCCTATTCTTTACATATCATACAATCTACTGCAATACTTGTTTACTATTTTCTTTGCAAACATCTTCCACTCGATACGCTTAATCCTTTGTTACAGCAAGCCGGTGAGATTGACAACCTCATTCGTTGGGACAAAGTACTTGGTTGTGTTGTGCAGGTTCCACGTTGGCGCCGGAATCCCTGGTGTTGCGCCGCATCACATTTCACGACCATCAACCTTCAACGTGCTTCTTGGCTCCTACTGGTTCGATTAAACCTTGGTTTCTTTCTGAGGGAAAACTTGCTACTGTGCGCATCATACCTTCCTCTTGGGGTTCCCAACGAACGTGTGAGTTACACGCCATCAAGCTCTTTTTCTGGCGCCGTTGCCGGGGAGATCAAGACACGCTGCAAGGGGAGTCTCCACTTCTCAATCTCTTTACTTTGTTTTTGTCTTGCTTTATTTTATTTACTACTTTGTTTGCTGCACCTAAACAAAACACAAAAAAATTAGTTGCTAGTTTTACTTTATTTACTGTCTTGCTCTCCATATCAAAAACACAAAAAAATTAGTTACTTGCATTTACTTTATCTAGTTTGTTTTATTTACTGTTGCTAAAATGAATACCCCTGAAAATACTAAGTTGTGTGACTTCACAAATGCAAATAATAATGATTTCCTATGCACACCTATTGCTCCACCTGCTACTACAGCAGAATTCTTTGAAATTAAACCTGCTTTACTAAATCTTGTCATGAGAGATCAATTTTCTGGTGCTAGTTCTGATGATGCTGCTACCCATCTCAATAATTTTGTTGAACTTTGTGAAATGCAAAAGTATAAAGATGTAGATGGTGATATTATTAAATTGAAAGTGTTTCCTTTCTCATTAAGAGGAAGAGCTAAAGATTGGTTGCTATCTTTGCCTAAGAATAGTATTGATTCATGGACTAAATGCAAGGATGCTTTTATTGGTAGATATTATCCTCCCGCTAAAATTATATCTTTGAGAAGTAGCATAATGAATTTTAAGCAATTAGATACTGAACATGTTGCTCAAGCATGGGAGAGAATGAAAACTTTGGTAAAGAATTGCCCAACCCATGGACTGACTACTTGGATGATTATCCAAACCTTCTATGCAGGACTAAATTTTTCTTCGCGGAATTTATTGGATTCAGCTGCTGGAGGTACCTTTATGTCCATCACATTGGGGGCGGCTACAAAACTTCTTGATGATATGATGATAAATTACTCTGAGTGGCACACGGAAAGAGCTCCACAAGGTAAGAAGGTAAATTCTGTTGAAGAAACCTCTTCCTTGAGTGATAAGATTGATGTGATTATGTCTATGCTTGTGAATGGTAGATCTAATGTTGATCCAAATAATGTTCCCTTAGCTTCATTGGTTGCTCAAGAAGAAAATGTTGATGTGAATTTCATTAAAAATAATAATTTCAACAACAATGCTTATAGGAACAACTCTGGTAATAACTATAGGCCATATCCTGCTAGTGGTAATGATTATGGTAATACTTATGGTAGATATGAGGAAAGAATGCTAGAAATTGAAAGATCCACTAAAAACTTTATGCAATCACAATATGAGCAAAATCAATTGTTTACTAAAACTATGAATGAACAATCTACCTTGTTGAAAAATATAGGAAATCAACTTGAAAACTTGAATAGGGAGATTTCTGGTCTGCAAACTAAAATTTCAAATGCTGAAACCCGAATCTCATACATGTCTGCATCACAATCTTCTTTAATTAATAAAATGGCTGCTAAACCTGATGATATTGATAATAAGATTACTACTACAGCAAATGCCATCCAAGTTAGAATTAATGAAAATATAAGATTAATGGCTGAATTGCGTGCTAGGTGGGATAGAGAAGAAAATGAAAAACTAGCTAAAGAGAATAATGTAGCTAAAGTTTGGACTATTACCACCACTAGTAATGCTAATTCTCCACATGTTGCTGCACCTCCTACTATCAATGGTAAAATAATTGGTGTTGGCAATGTTTCTACTCCTAGTGCAAAGCGTACAAAACTGCCTGAAATTGCTAAAACTGCTGAAACTGCTTGTGATAAAACTGCTGAAATTTTTTCCAACCTTGGGAACAATGATCCCATTGCTGTAGCTCATAATGATTTAGATTTTGATGATTGCCACATCTCTGAAGTTATAAAGTTCTTACAAAAACTTGCTAAAAGTCCTAATGCTAGTGCTATAAATTTAGCCTTTACAAAACATATTACAAATGCTCTCATAAAAGCTAGAGAAGAGAAACTAAAACTTGAAACTTCTATTCCTAGAAAGTTAGAAGATGGTTGGGAGCCCATCATTAAAATGAAATTCAATGACTTTGAATGTAATGCTTTATGTGATCTTGGTGCAAGTATTTCTGTTATGCCTAAAAAGATTTATGATATGCTTGACTTGCCACCATTGAAGAATTGTTATTTGGATGTTAATCTTGCCGATAATGTTAAAAAGAAACCTTTGGGGAGGATTGATAATGTGCATATTACGGTTAACAATAACCTTGTCCCCGTTGATTTTGTTGTTTTGGATATCGAATGCAATGCATCTTGTCCTATTGTGTTGGGAAGACCTTTTCTTCGAACCGTTGGTGCTGTTATTGATATGAGGGAAGGTAATATTAAATATCAATTTCCTCTCAAGAAAGGTATGGAACACTTCCCTAGAAAGAGAATGAAGTTGCCTTTTGATTCTATTATTAGAACAAGCTATGATGTTGATGCTTCTACTCTTGATGTTACTTGATTTGCACTTTCTGCGCCTAGCTGAAAGGCGTTAAAGAGCGCTTATGGGAGACAACCCATGTTTTTACTACAGCAATTTTTTGTTTTGTTGAGTCTTGGAAGTTGTTTACTACTGTAGCAACCTCTCCTTATCACGTTTTTGTGCCAAGTAAAGTTTCTATGTCAAAGTTGATGTTATATTTGGGATCGCTGCGCAGAAATAGCATTGCTGTCTGTCACGAATCTGGGCACAGTTCCCTGTAGAAAATTCGAAAAAATCTGCCAATTTACGAGCGTGATCCTCAGATATGTACGCAACTTTCATTAGTTTTGAGTTTTTCCATTTGAGCAAGTCTGGTGCCAGATTTAAATTCGTCTTTACGGACTGTTCTGTTTTTGACAGATTCTGCCTTTTATTTCGCATTGCCTCTTTTGCTATGTTGGATTTATTTCTTTGATCCACTAATGTCCAGTAGCATTATGCAATGTCCAGAAGTGAAAAGAATGATTGTGTCACCTCTGAATGTGTGAATTATTAATTATGCACTAACCCTCTAATGAGTTTGCTTGAAGTTTGGTGTGAAGGAAGTTTTCAAGGGTCAAGAGAGGAGAATGATATACTATGATCAAGAGGAGTGAAAGCTCTAAGCTTGGGGATGCCCCCGTGGTTCACCCCTGCATATTCTAAGAAGACTCAAGCGTCTAAGCTTGGGGATGCCCAAGGCATCCCCTTCTTCATCGACAACATCATCAGGTTCCTCCCCTGAAACTATATTTTTATTCAGTCACATCTTGTGTTCTTTACTTGGAGCGTCGGTTTGTTTTTGTTTTTGTTTTTGTTTGAATAAAATGGATCCTTGCATTCACTTTGTGGGAGAGAGACACGCTCCGCTGTTGCATATGGACACATGTGTCCTTAGGCTTTACTCATAATGTTCATGGCGAAGTTTCTTCTTCGTTAAATTGTTATATGGTTGGAATTGGAAAATGCTACATGTAGTAATTCTAAAATGTCTTGGATAATGTGATACTTTGCAATTGTTGTGCTCATGTTTAAGCTCTTGCATCATATGCTTTGCACCCATTAATGAAGAAATACATAGAGCTTGCTAAAATTTGATTTGCATATTTGGTCTCTCTAAGGTCTAGATAATATCTAGTATTGAGTTTTGAACAACAAGGAAGACGGTGTAGAGTCTTATAATGTTTACAATATGTCTTTTATGTGAGTTTTGCTGCACCGGTTCATCCTTGAGTTTGCTTCAAATAACCTTGCTAGTCTAAACCTTGTATCGAGAGGGAATACTTCTCATGCATCCAAAATCCTTGAGCCAACTACTATGCCATTTGTGTCCACCATACCTACCTACTACATGGTATTTCTCCGCCATTCCAAAGTAAATTGCTTGAGTGCTACCTTTAAAATTCCATCATCCACCTTTGCAATGTATAGCTCATGGGACAAAATAGCCTTAAAAACTATCGTAGTATTGAATATGTACTTATGCACTTTATATTTTATTAAGTTGCTTGTTGTGCGATAACCATGCTTCTGGGGAACGCCATCAACTATTGTTGAATATCATGTGAGTTGCTATGCATGTCCGTCTTGTCTGAAGGATCTATCATTTTAGTGGTTGGAGCATGCAAAATTGTTAGAGAAGAACATTGGGCCGCTAACTAAAGCCATGAATCATGGTGGAAGTTTCAGTTTGGACATATATCCTCAATCTCATATGAGAATAATAATCATTGCTACATGCTTATGCATTTAAGAGGAGTCCATTATCTGTTGTCCATGTTGTCCCGGTATGGATGTCTAAGTTGAGAATAATCAAAAGCGAGAAATCCAAAATGCGAGCATTCTCCTTAGACCTTTGTACAGGCGGCATGGAGGTACCCCTTTGTGACACTTGGTTGAAACATGGCATGCAAAGATCCGGTAGTCCAAGCTAAGTAGGACAAGGTGCGGGCACTATTAGTACACTATGCATGAGGCTTGCAACTTGTAAGATATAATTTACATAACTCATATGCTTTATTACTACCGTTGACAAAATTGTTTCATGTTTTCAAAATAAAAGCTCTAGCACAAATACAGCAATCGATGCTTTCCTCTTTGAAGGACCATTCTTTTACTTTTATTGTTGAGTCAGTTCACCTATCTCCCTCCACCTTAAGAAGCAAACACTTGTGTGAACTATGCATTGATTCCTACATACTTGCATATTGCACTTGTTATATTACTTTATGTTGACAATATCCATGAGATATACATGTTATAAGTTGAAAGCAACCGCTGAAACTTAATCTTCCTATGTGTTGCTTCAATACCTTTACTTTGATTTATTGCTTTATGAGTTAACTCTTATGCAAGACTTATTGATGCTTGTCTTGAAGTACTATTCATGAAAAGTCTTTGTCATATGATTCACTTGTTTACTCATGTCATTACCTTTGTTTTGATCGCTGCATTCATTACATATGTTTACAAATAGTATGATCAAGATTATGATGGCATGTCACTTCAGAAATTATCTTTGTTATCATTTTACCTGCTCGGGACGAGCAGAACTAAGCTTGGGATGCTGATACGTCTCCAACGTATCGATAATTTCTTATGTTCCATGCTACTTTATTGATGATACCTACATGTTTTATGCACATTATATGTCATATTTATGCATTTTCTGAACTAACCTATTAACAAGATGCCGAAGAGCCAGTTCTGTTTTCTGCTTTTTTGTTTTCAGAAATCCTAGTAAGGAAATATTCTCGGAATTGGATGAAACTTTCGCCCAGGGTCCTATTTTTGCACGAAGCTTCCGAAGACCGAAGAGATAACGAAGTGGGGCCACGAGGCAGCCGGGGGATAGGCGGCGCGGCCGGGCCCTGGCGCGCCGGCCTGCCCCTGGGCCCTCGTGTGGCCCCCGCATTGCCCTTTCGCCTACTTAAAGCCTCCGTCGCGAAACCCCCGTCCGAGAGCCACGATACGGAAAACCTTCCGGAGACGCCGCCGCCGCGAATCCCATCTCGGGGGATTCAGGAGATCACCTCCGGCACCCTGCCGGAGAGGGGATTCATCTCCGGAGGACTCTACACCGCCATGGTCGCCTCCGGAGTGATGAGTGAGTAGTTCACCCCTGGACCATGGGTCCATAGCAGTAGCTAGATGGTCGTCTTCTCCTTGTTGTGCTTCATTGTTGGATCTTGTGAGCTGCCTAACATGATCAAGATCATCTATATGTAATACTATATGTTGTGTTTGTCGGGATCCGATGGATAGAGAGTACTATGATTATGGTGATTATCAATCTATTGTTTATGTGTTGTTTATGATCTTGCATGCTCTCCGTTATTAGTAGAGGCTCTGGCCAAGTTTTTACTCTTAACTCCAAGAGGGAGTATTTATGCTCGATAGTGGGTTCATGCCTCCATTAAATCTGGGACAGTGACAGAAAGTTCTAAGGTTGTGGATGTGCTGTTGCCACTAGGGATAAAACATTGATTCTATGTCTAAGGATGTAGTTGTCGATTACATTACGCACCATACTTAATGCAATTGTCTGTTGCTTAGCAACTTAATACTGAATGGGGTTCGGATGATAACCTGAAGGTGGACTTTTTAGGCATAGATGCAGTTGGATGGCGGTCTATGTACTTTGTCGTAATGCCCAATTAAATCTCACTATATTTATCATATCATGTATATGCATTGTTATGCCTTTCTCTATTTGTCAATTGCCCGACTGTAATTTGTTCACCCAACATGCTTTTATCTTATGGGAGAGACACCTCTAGTGAACTGTGGACCCCGGTCCTATTCTTTACATAGCATACAATCTACTGCAATACTTGTTTACTATTTTCTTTGCAAACATCTTCCACTCGATACGCTTAATCCTTTGTTACAGCAAGCCGGTGAGATTGACAACCTCACTGTTTCGTTGGGACAAAGTACTTGGGTTGTGTTGTGCAGGTTCCACGTTGGCGCGGAATCCCTGGTGTTGCGCCGCATCACATTTCGCGACCATCAACCTTCAACGTGCTTCTTGGCTCCTACTGGTTCGATTAAACCTTGGTTTCTTTCTGAGGGAAAACTTGCTGTGCGCATCATACCTTCCTCTTGGGGTTCCCAACGAACGTGTGAGTTACACGCCATCAAGACCCAGGTATACCGACTATTCCTTGTTCCATCAAGAATAATTATGTTAGAACTGCTCTATGTGATTTGGGAGCAGGTGTTAGTGTAATGCCTTTTTCTCTTTATAAGAGACTTGATTTAGATAAGTTGATACCAACTGATATATCTTTGCAAATGGCTGATAAATCCACTGCTATTCCTGTTGGTGTATGTGAAAATGTTCCTGTTCAAGTTACTCAACATTGCTTGATATTAACTGATTTTGTTGTGTTGGAAATGCCTGAAGATGATAATATGTCCATTATTCTTGGAAGACCCTTTCTTAATACTGCAGGGGCTGTTATTGATTGCAATAAAGGCATGGTTACTTTCAATGTTGATGATAAGGAACATACTGTCTATTTTCCCAAGAGGATTGATAAAGTATATGGAGTTAATACAATTTCTAATGTGAAAACTATCAAAGTGGGAACCATTGATTGTCCTATATATGAGCCTAAAGAAGAATATCAAACTCTTGTGATTGGATCCATATCAATTCAATATAAGGTAACATGATTGATTTGAGGTTTACTTCTTCTTATGTCATATAAAATTTATTTGGTAGCAAGACTTGATCAACCTTGTTAACAAGTATATTTTAATGCATAAGAGAGCTAAACAACATTTCTTTCTTTCTTTCTCCCTCCACTTATTTTACTTGCTGTAGCACATTTTGTTTTGCAATATGCTTTAGTTGTTTAAGATTTTGGAAATCATTTTCCTGCGCAGTAATAATTAATTTAACACCCAGAAATGTGCATTTTTCGAAGTTCTCTAAAAATTACAAAAATTATACTGGTAGTCCTATTTTTCGAAGAGGCACCTGGGAGCACCTGGGGCTGACCAGTGGGGCACCCCAGGGTGGCACACACAGGCCGGCGCGGCCAGCAAGGGGGCGCGCCACCCTGGTGTGTGGGCCCCCCTTTGCCCCACTTCAGCATCTCTTCCTCCCATGCTCTTCTCTCTCCCGAAAAAACTCGCACCAAGTACTCGTGATTTCTCGATCTCCTTGCTCAGCCCAGATTTCTGTCTGAAATTTGGCACATTTGCTCCTTGGTATGTGACTCCTTTGATTGTCCAATTAGAATTTTGTTTGGTTGAGTATATCTTGAATATTTTGCTGCTGTAGATAACATGTTTAGTGAGCTTGCATGCTTGTTCTAAGAGGAAGAAACTAGTTTTGATGCATGTTTAGTACTCTAGCAAGTTCCTATAGTAGTTCCCCTCAATTATATACCTTGAAATCAAATTTTATAATGATTGTTGAAAAATTTCAGAAGAGGAAGATGAAGAAATTCAAATTTGGAGAATTGTTCAAGAAAGGAACAACCAGCACCGGTAGGCCCTCGAGGGCGTCCACTCAGATTAGGCGATCCTACAATGAGGATATCATCGCGCCTAGCTTCGCGCCCGAGGAGGACAATGGGGCTCCTAATGCTTCATCCTTCCCATGTTATGATTTTCTGACAAATGCAGGGATATTGGATGACTTCTTCACCCTTGTCAACAGGGCAGGCTTAGCCACCTACGTGGGAGATGAAAGGGAGCAATACTACATGCTCACCAAAATTTTCGTTGAGAGCTTCAAGTTCCACAACACGCAATATGAGCCGACAGTTGCATTCAAGATCTATGGTAATCCTGTTACTATGGAATTGGAAGAATTTTGTCGTGCATTGGATATTGCCCCTGTAGGTACAGCAAGGAGGATTGATGACAACCCCCGGGACCTGTTGGAGCTCTATCGAGGGATCACCGAAGATGATTGCCGCACCATTCAGCGCGGGAAGATAAGAAATATTCAACTTCCCGCCATTAAATATTTTGCATATTACATTGCTACTAGTATTCTTGGTAGGGAAAATACTAGTAATATCTCTAGCTATCATCTTGCTTTCTTGAATGCTGCACTTACTGGACAGACACCTTATCATCTTGGTTCTCTTATTGCTCGCCGCCTGTCTAGCAGGGGGCCTATTTTTGGAGGAACTATTGCACTACGCATTTTAACACATTTAAGACTCCCTCTTGATTCTAATGATGTGCCATTAACCCCTAGGAGACTAGATATTGCTGCTATGAAGAGCCATCATTTTGTTACTACTGACTCCACTATAGATAATATGGTCTATAGAATGTTGTTTGCTGATGGGAATGAGAAGGAAATCCCTCTTCCCCAGCCAGGTTTGTTCAATATTGACAGGCAATCATGGTCGCTCACTAAGGAGGAGGTGGAGGAACATATGAAGATACAAGACTTCCACCAGCAGCATGACTCCGAGGACGCCGAGCCCTCCTACGACTGCACCGTCACATACCCCGATGTTTCCTCCAGCACATACCTGGAACCGGGTCGTTCTTCGTCGTACTACGGAGACACCACTTCATGGGGACCGTGGGAATGAACTCCACTTAGGCCAAAAGCCTAAGCTTGGGGGGAGGTATACCGGCATCACTCATTCTTTGCATATTATGGTTTCTGGATACTTGTACATACTTGTTTAGTTTCTTAGAGTGGTTTTCTAATGAGAGGGAGATGATATTTGGGGAAGTGCTGTCCAAAAACAGATTCTGGGCTGTTACCAAAAAAATTCGTACGCACAGCCAGAACGTTATTTTGAGTTGCAAATTTTTGAGCATGTGCCCCAGGTTGTTATCTAACTTTCATTAGTTGAACACTTTTTGAGCTGAGCAATGGAAGATTTTTGTTAATTTCGATTTCTGTACTGCTGTCAGGATTTGGCAGATTTCTGTCATCCTGCTTTTCTGTGTTTCTGTTAGTTTGCATTCTTTTGTTTTCGCTTTGTTTCTTTCCTAAAACACAAAAAGACCAAAAATATTTCTGTTGTTTCTCTTCACCATTTGTTTATTTGGTTCTTTGCTCTTAGTTTACTTTATTTGCTATCGTTGGTTTGCTATGAGAAAACCCAAAAAGATTTTGCTTTGTTTTCTTGTTTCTTTTGTTCTTGTTTCCAATTCGAAAATACCAAAAATATTTGCTGTTCTTCTTTGGTTTGTAAAGTTCATCATGAGTTCAATGGTCTTCGGTGGCTGGAGCGTGGTTTTCATTTCATATTATCCAAGCTACACAAGTGAAAGGCAATAATGACGATCTACAACAATTGGATTGTGGTGAGAGGCTGGTATGAACTCTATTTGTTTTCATTTTTGTACATATACTCATCCATGTGAGCATGCTTAGTTGGTTCATGTGAGGTATATGTTATTTGAGAAAGTCTAGTAGTTCATGATCTCTCATGTTTAGCTCCAATTTATTAATATGAGTAGCATGTCATGGATGTTCGCTTGCATTGTTTTATTCATAAGTAAGTATGGCATTGTGGTATCCTCCTCTGAATAATTCACTTGAATCGACTTGGCACATGCTCACGCATGCATATGACTGAACAAAAAGTCAATTAAGCCTCGATGATTTATTGCTTCAGAGTTCTTGTATCACTTTTATGCCTCCATTAATTTATTTTGCCGCAAGCATGATTATGACAGTTATTGCTCTCTTGATTTGTCGCTCCCTAGTCTTTTGCTAGCCTTCACTTGTACTGAGCGGGAACGCCGCTCGTGCTTCCAAACACCTGAAAACCAAGTTGTTCCAAAGTGTCCACCATAAATACCTATGCATGGCATTTCAAACCATTCCAAGTAAATTCTCATGCGCTACCTTTAAAACTTTCAAAATGCTTCTCAATTTGTGTTAATGTTTCATAGCTCATGAGGAAGTATGTGGTGTTTAGCTTTCAACCTTGTCATTTACTTTTGACGGACTCTCATATGGACTAGTGGCACATCCGCTTATCCAATAATTTTGCAAAAAGAGCTGGCAATGGGATTCCCAGTCCCGAATTAATTAACTTAAATAGACACTCCTCCATGGTTTGTGATTGTTGGACGGCACCCGAAGGATTCGGTTAGCCATGGCTTGTGTAAGCAAAGGTTGGGGGAGTGTCATCATCATAATAAAACTTAAATAAAAAGGCACTCCTTCATGGTATGTGATTGTTGGCAGGCACCCGAGGATTCGGTTAGCCATGGTTTGTGTAAGAAAGGTTGGAAGGAGTGCCACATAAACATGCAAATAATTCATGGGAGCCGCTCTTGGGAGTCCGGTTGATGAGGTAGTTAGTGTACCCATTACCATTCGTTGACAACAACAAGCACTTCTCAAAATAATTTTACTCCTGTTTTAAAAATGAAAAGCTCTAGCGCATGTTAATCCCTGCTTCCCTCTGCGAAGGGTCAATCTTTTACTTTTATGTTGTGTCTCCATTCTTTCTTTGAGCACTATCTTGAGAGCACAACTGTCATTCTTAGTATAATATGCTTGTCTCAAAATATGATTGATTGTGGTATAACTTTGATGCTTTTATCTTTGACAATCACTACTTCTAGTCTTTCTATGAACTCCAGAGGTGGGCATTTATGTTTTGCCGATCAAATACGGGCAAGCGAGATACCACTTTATCATATTCTCTTATGAACATTGCAATCCTGCTTACATACATGATTCATGATGCTTATTATTAATTGTTGGTACCTCTCCATGATTGACATAGCTGTTGGATGATCTTATTTGCATGTATCTCATTATGAACTGCTTGAGTATTAGCCATAGCATGAGAATATATACATCATATGAGCAAATGTGTTCGTGAAAGTTCTTTTATCGCTCAGTTGTTAACTGAATTGCTTGAGGACAAGCAATAAGCTAAGCTTGGGGGGAGTTGATACGTCCAAAACGTATCTACTTTCCCGAACACTTTTGCTATTGTTTTGCCTCTAATTTGTGTATTTTGGATACAACTAACACGGACTAACGCTGTTTTCAGCAGAATTGCTCTGGTGTCTCGTTTTTGTGCAGAAATCCAACTTTCAGGAAAAACCTCGGAATTTATACAGAAGGCCCTATTTTTCCAAGACTCACGGAGCCAGGAGGGCAAGCCAGGTGGGGGCACGAGGGCCCCACACACTAGGCCGGCGCGGCCCAAGGGGGGGCCGCGCGGCCCTAGTGTGTGGCCCCCTCGGCTGGCCCCGACGCCCTCCTTCGGACTACTTATCGCCCTCGACCTAAAAACGCACGGGGAGAAGTCGAAGTCGCCAGAAACCCTCCAGAGAGCCGCCACATCGCGAAACTCCGTCTCGGGAGCCGAAGTCTCCGTTCTGGCACTCCGCCGGGACGGGGAATTGGAGGAGATCTTCACCGCCATCACCGCCAACGCCTCTCCATCGACCAGCCATGTTTCCCCCATCCATGTGTGAGTAATTCCCCCGCTGTAGGCTGAAGGGGATGGTAGGGATTGGATGAGATTGGTCATGTAATAGTCATAAGTTTGTTAGGGCATAGTGCCTAGTATCCGTAGATGTCACTTTTATGATATTGTTGCAACTTGTTATGCTTAATGCTTGTCACTAGGGCCCGAGTGCCATGATCTCAGATCTGAACATGTTATTGATTCATGAAGATATTCGTTGTTTATGATCTTACCTGCAAGTTGTATACACATGTCGCTGTCCGGAACCAATGGCCCCGAAGTGACAGAAATCGGGACAACCGGAGGGAATGGTAGTGATGTGAGGATCACATGTGTTCACGGAGTGTTAATGCTTTGCTCCGGTACTCTATTAAAAGGAGTACCTTAATTTCCAGTAGTTTCCCTAGAGGCCCGGCTGCCACCGGCTGGTAGGACAAAAGATGTTGTGCAAGTTTCTCATTGCGAGCACGTACGACTAAATATGGAACACATGCCTATTGATTGATTAGTACTTGGATACCGTTTTATTATTATCTGCAAATGCCCTGCTTTGATTGTTATATGAGTTTCTCTCATCCATGCAACGCCCGTTAATCCGTCCCTGTGCCTACAGTATTTTAATCCTGCTGTTTACTATAATCACTACTGCTGTCTTTATTTCACCGCTCTGTTATTTCACTATTCCTATTGCTATAAAACTGTTACTACTGATAAACTCTTGCGAGCAAGTCTGTTTCCAGGTGCAGCTGAATTGACAACTCCGCTGTTAAGGCTTACAAGTATTCTTTGTCTCCCCTTGTGTCGAATCAATAAATTGGGTAATACTTCCCTCGAAGACTGTTATCTTGTGGGTCATCGGCGGCGTCTCTGGAAGGTTTTCCGTATCGTGGCTCTCGGTACGGGGGTTTCGCGACGGCTATTTGTAGGCGGAAGGGTAGGTCGGGGGCGTCACGAGGCCCACACAACGGGGCGCCGGGGCCAGGCAGCCGCGCCGCACCTGTGTCCCCACTTATCTCCCTTTCGATCATCTGTAAGCTTTGTGTAAAAATAGGCCCCAGGCGTTGATTTCGTCAATTCCGAGAATATTTCGTTACTAGGATTTCTGAAACCAAAAACAAGAAAACAAACTGGCACTTCGGCATCTTGTTAATAGGTTAGTGCCGGAAAATGTATAATAATGCTGTAAAGTATGCATAAAACATTCAAGTATTGTAATAAAAGTAGCATGGAACATAAGAAATTATAGATACGTTTGAGACGTATCAAGCATCCCCAAGCTTAGTTCCTACTCGCCCTCGAGTAGGTAAACGATAACACAAATAATTTCTAAAGTGACATGCTACCAACATAATCTTGATCAACATTATTGTAAAGCATATGAGATGAATGGAGTGATCTGAACAAAAGATTGCTAACAAAGATAATGACTAAACAAATGAATCATATAGCAAAACTTTTCATGAATAGTACTTTCAAACAAGTATCAATAAGACTTGCATAAGAGCTAACTCATAAGCAATAAATTCTAAGTAGAATGAATTGAAGCAACACAAAGGATGATTAAGTTTCAGCGGTTGCTTTCAACTTGTAACATGTATATCTCATGGATATTTGTCAACATAGAGTAATATAACAAGTGCAATAAGTAAACATGTAAGAATCAATGCACACAGTTAACACAAGTGTTTGCTTCTAAGATAGAAACAAGTGGGTAAACTGACTCAACAATAAAGTAAAAGATTGGCCCTTCGCAGAGGGAAGCATGGATTACTATTTTTGTGCTAGAGCTTTTGTTTTGAAAACATAGAAACAATTTTGTCAACGGTAGTAATAATTCATATGTGCTATGCATAATACTTCCTACAAGTTGCATGTCTCATGCATAGAGTACTAATAGTGCTCGCACCTTGTCCTACTTAGCTCGGAAGACACGGATTATCATCGCATAACATATGTTTCAACCAAGTGTCACAAAGGGGTACCTCTATGCCGCCTGTACAAAGGTCTAAGGAGAAAGCACGCATTGGATTTCTCGCTTTTGATTATTCTCAACTTAGACATCCATACCGGGACAACATAGACAACAGATAATGGACTCCTCTTTTAATGCTTAAGCATTCAACAACAGTTAATATTCTCATAAGAGATTGAGGTTGTATGTCCACACTGAAACTTCCACCATGATACATGGCTTTAGTTAGCAGCCCAATGTTCTTCTCTAACATATGCATACTCAAACCATTAGATCATGAAATCGCACTTACTTTAGACAAGACGAACATGCATAGCATCTCACATGATATCCAACAAAGGTAAAGTTGATGGCGTCCCCAGAAACATGGTTATCGCTCAACAAGCAACTTATAAGAATTAAGACACATAACTACATATTAATCACCACAATAGTTTTTAAACTATTTGTCCCATGAGCAATATATTGTAAAGGTAAAGGAATGAAATTTTAAAGGTAGCACTCAAGTAATTTACTTTGGAATGGCAGAAAAATACCACATAGTAGGTAGATATGGTGGACACAAATGGCATGGGTTTTGGCTCAAGGTGTTTGGATGCACGAGAAGCATTTCCTCTCAGTACAAGGTTTGGGCTAGCAAGGTTGTTTGAAGCAAACACAAGTATGAACAGGTACAGCAAAACTCACACAAGAACATATTGCAAGCATTATAAGACTCTGTCTTCCTTGTTGTTCAAACACTTTACCCGAAAATATCTAGACTTAGAGAGACCAATCATGCAAACCAAATTAAACAAGCTCTACGGTAGTTCTTCATTAATAGATTAAACTACATGATGCAAGAGCTTAAACATGATCTATGAGAGCTCAAACAATTGCCAAGTTGCCAAACCATATGCAGCATTTTCCGATTCCAACCAAATAGCAATTTAACGAAGCAATTTAGCCTTCGCCATGAACATTAAAGCACAATTAAGAACACAAGTGTTCCATAAGAAAAAGCGGAGCGTAATATCTCCAATATAAGAATGGTGGGATCCAACTTTATTCAAACCAAAACAAAAATAAAAACAAACCGACGCTCCAAGTAAAGAACATAGGATGTGATGGAATAAAAATATAGTTTCACTAGAAGTGACCTGATAATGTTGTCGATGAAGAAGGGGATGCCTTGGGCATCCCCAAGCTTAGATGCTTGAGTCTTCTTAAAATATGCAGGGATGAACCACCGGGGCATCCCCAAGCTTAGACCTTTCACTCTTCTTGATCATAGTATATCATCATCTTCTCTTGACCCTTGAAAACTTCCTTCACACAAACTTCAAGCAAACTCATTAGAGGGTTAGTGCATAACCAAAATTCACACATTCAGAGGTGACACAATCATTCTTAACACTTCTGGACATTGCACAAAGCTTCTGAAAGTTAATGGAACAAAGAAACTCATTCAACATAGCAAAAGCGGCAATGCGAAATAAAAACAGAATCTGACAAAAACAGAACAGTCCATAAAGATGAATCTGGCAGGGGCACTTAACTTGCTCAAATGGAAAAACTCAAAACTAATTAAAGTTGCGTACATATATAAGGATCACGCTCGTAAATTTGCAGATTTTTTCGATTTTTTTACAGAGACTTCTGCGAGAATTCGTGACAGACAGCAATGCTGTTTCTGCGCAGCGATCCCAAATATAGCATCAACTTTAACATAGAAACTTTACTTGGCACAAAAACATGATAAGGAGAGGTTGCTATAGTAGTAAACAACTTCCAAGACTCAACAATACAGTAAATAAAATGAAACATGGGTTATCTCCCAAGAAGTGCTTTTCTTTAACGCCTTTCAGCTAGGCGCAGAAAGTGCAAATCAAGTAACATCAAGAGAAGAAGCATCAACATTATTATTTTTCTTGCAAACACAACTTGTTGCAGAGGGTACCTTAGATGCTCCATTATCTAAATTTCCTATGGTGGTGCTAGGGGTTTTATCAATTTTAGGCCTATAATAATTCTTTTGTTTAGACACCTTAGAGGCATACATGAATTTTTGCTCTTTACCCACATAAGCTTTTTCCTTATACTTGAGAGAAGAAAAAGTTGAACCCAAGGTTCCCATAGCTTTTTCAAGTTCATCAATCCTATTGGTTTGATTATCATGGACAACACAAGTTCCTAGGACATTAATTCTTTCATCAATTCCTCCTAGGGATTTATCAAGTTCATCAGTTTTATCAAATAACATTTCCAATTTAGTTTCAATACTTGGAAAATTTTTCTCTATGGTTTCCAATTTTTTCATAACATCCTCAAGAGAGATTTCAATTTTAACTTCATTAACAGGTGGTATTCCAACTAGACTCTCAATGATGCAACTAGCTTCTAAAGCGGGAGTACCTAGGAAATTACCTCCCGAAAGAGTATCAAGAACATACCTATTCCAACTAGATAAGCCAACATAAAAGTTCCTAAGAAGGATAATAGTGGAGTGTTTCTTAATGCACCTATGATGAGCATTACTAATTCTGTACCAAGCATCTTTAAAACTTTCTCCACCTTGTTGCTTAAAAGAACGAACTTCAACTTTAGGATTACTTATTTTAATAGTAATAAGGTAAACTAGGCAAATAAAGTAAAGACAAGTAACTAATTTTTGTGTGTTTTGATATAGAACAAGTAAACAAGACAATAAGTAAAGTAACTAATTTTTTTGTGTTTTTAATATGAAGCAAACAAGACAGTAAATAAAATAAAGTAAAGCAAGACAAAAACAAAGTAAAGAGATTGGAAGTGGAGACTCTCCTTGCAGCGTGTCTTGATCTCCCCGACAACGACGCTAGAAAAACAGTCTTGATGCGCGTAGATGTACACGTCCGTTGAGAACCTGATACGTCTCCAATGTATCTATAATTTCTGATGTTCCATGCTTGTTTTATGACAATACCTACATGTTTTGTTCCCACTTTATATCGTTTTGATGCGTTTCCGGAACTAACCTATTGACGAGATGCCGAAGTGCCAGTTCCTGTTTTCTGCTGTTGGTTTCAGAAATCCTAGTAAGGAAATATTCTCGGAATCGGACGAAATCAACGCGAGTCTTAAAATTCCACGAAGCTTCGGAACACCCGAGCCGCCGGAGGGGCCACGGGCCCACCACACATGGTGGCGGCGCGGGGCGCCCCCTGTTGTCTGGCCCCACCAGGGCCCCTCCGGGCTCCCCTTTCGCCTATATAAGCTCCCTGACCTAAAACCCCGAGAGGAATAAGCCACGGTACGAGAAACCCGAGCTGCCGCCATCGCGAAGCCAAGATCGGGGGACAAGAGTCTCTGTTCCGGCACGCCGCCGGGCGGGGAAGTGCCCCGGAAGGCTTCTCCATCGACACCACCGCCATCTCCATCAACGCTGCTGCTCCCATGATGAGGAGGGAGTAGTTCTCCCTCGAGGCTAAGGGCTGTACCGGTAGCTATGTGGTTAATCTCTCTCCTATGTACTTCAATACAATGATCTTATGAGCTGCCTTACATGATTGAGATCTATATGATGAGCTTTGTATCGCTACTAGTCTATGTGCTACTCATGTGATGTTATTAAAGTAGTCTATTCCTCCTGCATGGTGTAAAGGTGACAGTGTGTGCATCGTGTGGTTCTTGTCGTAGATTATGATCATAATCTCTTGTAGGTTATGGAGTTGATTATCGCTATGATAGTATTGATGTGATTTATTCCCCCTTCATAGTGTAAAGGTGACAGTGTAAGTACTCGAAGCTATTTCCTTTAGATCCTGCAATTGCATCTTTTGGTTTCTTGTTTACACTAGTTAGGCATAATGGAAAGTAACAATGAGCTTCTTATTCTATTTCCTGAGTTAAGACATGGATTGTTTGATGCGAAAATTAAAAAACCTATGGAATCTTATTGGCATGCTAGTAGCAATGATATTAGTATGAACGCTTTGAACACCATTGTTGCTAATGATATGGAAAATTCTAAGCTTGGGGAAGCTGGTTTTGATGAGCATGACATTTTTAGTCCCCCAAGCATTGAGGAGAAAATTTTCTTTGATGATACTTTGCCTCCTATTTATGATGATTACAATGATAGTGGTCTTTTGGTGCCGCCTACTATGGAGAGTAAATTTTATTATGATTATACTATGCCTGATACGTCTCAAACGTATCTATAATTTCTTATGTTCCATGCTACTTTTATTACAATACTTGAATGTTTTATGCATACTTTACAGCATTATTATACATTTTCCGGCACTAACCTATTAACAAGATGCCGAAGCGCCGCTGTTTTTCTGCTGTTTTTGGTTTCAGAAATCCTAGTAAGGAAATATTCTCGGAATTGGACGAAATCAACGCCCGAGGGCCTATTTTTACATGAAGCTTCGAAGACCGAAAGGGAGACGAAGTGGGGCCACGAGGTGGCGACACACCAGGGCGGCGCGGCCCAAGCCCTGGCCGCGCCGGCCTGTTGTGTGGGCCCTCGTGACGCGCCCTGACCTACCCTTCCGCCTACAAATAGCCTTCGTCGCGAAACCCCACCGAGAGCCACGATACGGAAAACCTTCCGGAGACGCCGCCGTCGCAATCCCATCTCGGGGGATTAGGAGATCGCCTCCGGCACCCTGCCGGAGAGGGGAATCATCACCGGAGGGGCTCTACATCATCATGCCCGCCTCCGGATTGATGCGTGAGTAGTTCATCCTTGGACTATTGGTCCATAGCAGTAGCTAGATGGTTGTCTTCTCCGCTTGTGCTATCATTGTTTAGATCTTGTGAGCTGCCTAACATGATCAAGATCATCTATTTGTAATGCTACATGTTGTGTTTGGCGGGATCCGATGAATATAGAATATTATGTTAAGTTGATTATCAATTTATCATATATGTGTTGTTTATGTTCTTGCATGCTCTCCGTTGCTAGTAGAGGCTCTGGCCAAGTTGATACTTGTAACTCCAAGAGGGAGTAATTATGCTCGATAGTGGGTTCATGCCTCCATTGTTGCTACTAGGGATAAAACATCAATGCTTTGTCTAAGGATATTTGTGTTGATTACATTACGCGCCATACTTAATGCAATTATCTGTTGTTTACAACTTAATACTGGAAGGGGTGATAACCTGAAGGTGGATTATTTAGGCATAGATGCATGCTGGATAGTATGTACTTTGTCGTAATGCCCTGATTAAATCACATAGTAATCATCGTTGATATGTATTGAATCTTTATTTGTCAATTGCCGCCTGTAATTTGTTCACCCAACATGTTAATTATCTTATTGGAGAGACACCACTAGTGAACTGTGGACCCCGGTCCATTCTATTACATCTGAATACATTCTACTGCAATCATTGTTCTTTATTGTTCTTTGCAAACAAACACCATCTTCCACTCGATACGTTTAATCCTTTGTTTTCAGCAAGCCGGTGAGATTGACAACCTCACTGTTACGTTGGGGCAAAGTACTTTGATTGTGTTGTGCAGGTTCCACGTTGGCGCCGGTTTCTTGGTGTTGCGCCGCACTACATTCCTCCACCAACAACCTTCACGTGCTTCTTGGCTCCTACTGGTTCGATAACCTTGGTTTCTTTCTGAGGGAAAACTTGCTGCTGTGTGCATCACACCTTCCTCTTGGGGTTCCCAACGGACGTGTACATCTACGCGCATCAGCCTCCCACACTTAATGAGAATAATAATGATAGCTACTTTGTTGAATTTGCTCCCACTACAACTAATAAAATTGATTATGCTTATGTGGAGAGTAATAATTTTATGCATGAGGCTCATGACAAGAATGTTTTATGTGATACTTATATTGTTGAGTTTGTTCATGATGCTACTGAAAGTTATTATGAGAGAGGGAAACATGGTTATATGCATCTTAATAATATTAAGTTTCCCCTCTTTATGTTGAGAATCTTGAAATTGTGCTTGTGTTGCTTTTCTATGCTTACCACTTTGTTCTTCATGAATTTATTTGTGTACAAGATTCCTTTTCATAGGAAGTGGGTTAGGCTTAAATGCGTTTTGAATTTGCTTCTTGATGTTCTCTTTTGCTTCAAATCTTATTTCTCGCGAGAGCATCATTAAAATTACTGAGCCCATCTTAATGGCTATAAAGAAAGAACTTCTTGGGAGATAACCCATGTGTTTATTTTACTACAGCACTTTTATTTGAGTCTTGGAAGTTGTTTACTACTGTAGCAACCTCTCCTTATCATGTTTTTGTGCCAAGTAAAGTCTCTATGGTAAAGTTGATGCTAGATTTGGATTACTGCGCAGAAACAGATTTGCTATCTGTCACGAATTCGCGCAGAAGTCTCTGTAGGTAACTCAGAAAAATCTGCAAATTTGCGTGTGTGATCCTCAGATATGTACGCAACTTTCATTAGTTTTGAGATTTTCCATTTGCGTAAGTTAAGTGTCCCTGCCAAATTCGTCTTTACGGACTGTTCTGTTTTTGACAGATTCTGCCTTTTATTTCGCATTGCCGCTTTTGCTATGTTGAATGAGTTTCTTTGTTCCATTAACTTTCAGAAGCTTTGTGCAATGTCCAGAAGTGTTAAGAATGATCGTGTCACCTCTGAACATGTGAATTTTTATTATGCACTAACCCTCTAATGAATTTGCTTGAAGTTTGGTGTGGAGGAAGTTTTCAAGGGTCAATAGGAGAGGATGATATATGATCAAGAAGAGTGAAAAGCCTAAGCTTGGGGATACCCCCGTGGTTCATCCCTGCATATTTCAAGAAGACTCAAGCGTCTAAGCTTGGGGATGCCCAAGGCATCCCCTTCTTCATCAACTTATCAGGTTCCTTCTAGTGAAACTATATTTTTATTCCGTCACATCTTATGTACTTTACTTGGAGCGTCCGTGTGCTTTTATTTTCGTTTTGTTATTTTCATTCTCTGAATAAATTCATGCTCATGTGTGGGAGAGAGACACGCTCCGCTTTTTCATATGAACACTAGTGTTCTTCATTTTTGCTTTTAATGTTCAAGGGCGAAAGTTGATCGCTTCACTTGTTGCTATTTGGTTGGAATCAGAAAATGCTTCATATGGTCTTGAATAATTTGATACTTGGCAATTGTTTTGAGCTCTCATAAATCATGTTTAAGCTCTTGCATCATGTAGTTTAAATCTAGTAGTGGAGAACTACTGAGCTTGTTGAAATTTGGTTTGCATGATTGGTCTCTCTAAGGTCTAGATATTTTCTGGTAAAAGTGTTTGAGCAACAAGGAAGACGGTGTAGAGTCTTATAATGCTTGCAATATGTTCTTATGTAAGTTTTGTTGTACCGGTTTATACTTGTGTTTGCTTCAAAGAACCTTGCTAGCCTAAGCCTTGTATTGAGAGGAATACTTCTCGTGCATCCAAAACCTTGAGCCAAAACCTATGCCATTTGTGTCCACCATATCTACCTACTATGTGGTATTTTCTGCCATTCCAAGTAAATACTTCATGTGCTACCTTTAAACAATTCAAAAGTTATTATCTCTTATTTGTGTCAATGTTTTATAGCTCATGAGGAAGTATGTGGTGTTTTATCTTTCGATCTTGTCATTTACTTCTGACAGACTTTCACAATGGACTAGTGGCTCATCCGCTTATCCAATAATTTTGCAAAAAGAGCTGGCAATGGGGTTCCCAGCCCCAATTAATTAACTTGCATTAATAATTCTCTTCACATGTTTTGCTCTGATCTATCAGTAAGCAACTTAAATTTGCAAATAGACACTCCTCCATGGTATGTGAATGTTGGAAGGCACCCGAGGATTCGGTTAGCCATGGCTTGTGTAAGCAAAAGGTTGGGAGGAGTGTCATCTAATAAATGAAACTAAAGTACATGTGTAAACAAAAGAGAAGAGGGATGATCTACCTTGCTGGTAGAGATAACGTCCTTCATGGGAGCCGCTCTTGAAAGTCTGGTTGATAAGGTAGTTAGAGTACCCATTACCATTCGTTGACAACAACAAACACCTCTCAAAACTTTACTTTTATGCTCTCTATATGATTTCAAAACTTGAAAAGCTCTAGCACATGATTTAATCCCTGCTTCCCTCTGCGAAGGGCCTATCTTTTACTTTATGTTGAGTCAGTTTACCTATTTCCTTCCATCTTAGAAGCAAACACTTGTGTCAACTGTGCATTGATTCTTACATACTTGCTTATTTGCATTCATCATATTACTCTGTGTTGACCATTATCCATGAGATATGCATGTTGAAAGTTGAAAGCAACTGCTGAAACTTATATCTTCCTTTGTGTTGCTTCGATGCCTTTACTTTGAATTTATTGCTTTATGAGTTAACTCTTATGCAAGACTTATTGATGCTTGTCTTGAAAGTACTATTCATGAAAAGTTTTGCTATATGTTATCTATTTGTTAGCAAACTATAGATCATTGCTTTGAATCACTTCATTCATGTCATATGCTTTACAATAATGTTGATCAAGATTATGATGGTAGCATGTCACTTCAGAAATTATTTGTGTTATCGTTTACCTACTCGAGGGCGAGTAGGAACTAAGCTTGGGATGTTGATACGTCTCCAACGTATCTATAATTTCTGATGTTCCATGCTTGTTTTATGACAATACCTACATGTTTTGTTCACACTTTATATCGTTTTGATGCGTTTCGGAACTAACCTATTGACGAGATGCCGAAGTGCCAGTTCTGTTTCTGCTGTTTTTGGTTTTAGAAATCCCGAAGGAAATATTCTCGGAATCGGACGAAATCAACGCCCGAGTCTTAAAATTCCACGAAGCTTCCAGAACACCCGAGAGCCGCCAGAGGGGGGCCACAGGCCCACCACACATGGTGGCGGCGCGGCCCAGGGGCGCCCCCTATTGTCTGGCCCCACCAGGGCCCCTCCGAGGCTCCCCTTTCGCCTATATAAGCTCCCTGACCTAAAACCCCGAGAGGAATAAGCCACGGTACGAGAAACCTTCCAGAGCCGCCGCCATCGCGAAGCCAAGATCTGGGGGACAGGAGTCTCTGTTCCGGCACGCCGCCGGGGGAAGTGCCCCGGAAGGCTTCTCCATCGACACCACCGCCATCTCCATCAACGCTGCTGCTCCCATGATGAGGAGGGAGTAGTTCTCCCTCGAGGCTAAGGGCTGTACCGGTAGCTATGTGGTTAATCTCTCTCCTATGTACTTCAATACAATGATCTTATGAGCTGCCTTACATGATTGAGATCTATATGATGAGCTTTGTATCGCTACTAGTCTATGTGCTACTCATGTGATGTTATTAAAGTAGTCTATTCCTCCTGCATGGTGTAATGGTGATAGTGTGTGCATCGTGTGGTTCTTGTCGTAGATTATGATCATAATCTCTTGTAGGTTATGGAGTTGATTATCGCTATGATAGTATTGATGTGATTTATTCCCCCTTCATAGTGTAAAGGTGACAGTGTGTATGCTATGTTAGTACTCGGTTTATTTTGCAAAGATCTATTATGCTCTAAGGTTACTTAAACATGAATATCGAATGTTGTGGAGCTTGTTAACTCCGGCATTGAGGGTTCGTGTAATCCTACACAACGAATGGTGTTCATTATCAAACAAGAGTGTATGTAGCACAAATGAGAGAAGTTATTATTTATTATGCGATCAATGTTGAGAGTGTCCACTAGTGAAAGTATGATCCCTAGGCCTTGTTTCCAATACTGCAAACACCGCTTATTTACTGTTCTGTTGCATGTTTACTCGCTGCCATATTTTACTCAGATTGCTATTACCACTCATATACATCCATACTACTTGTACTTCACTATCTCTTCGCCGAACTAGTGCACCTATACATCTGACAAGTGTATTAGGTGTGTTGGGGACACAAGAGACTTCTTGTATCGTGATTGCAGGGTTGTTTGAGAGGGATATCTTTGACCTCTTCCTCCTGAGTTCGATAAACCTTGGGTGATCCACTTAAGGGAAAACTTGCTGCTGTTCTACAAACCTCTGCTCTTGGAGGCCCAACATTGTCTACAAGAATAGAAGCACCCGTAGACATCAGAACCCCAAGAGGAAGGTGTGATGCACACAACAAGTTTTCCCTCAGAAAGAAACCAAGGTTATCGAACCAGGAGCCAAGAAGCACGTGAAGGTTGTTGGTGGAGGAATGTAGTGCGGCGCAACACCAGTGAAACCGGCGCCAACGTGGAACCTGCACAACACAATCAAAGTACTTTTCCCCAACGTAACAGTGAGGTTGTCAATCTCACCGGCTTGCTGAAAACAAAGGATTAAGCGTATCGAGTGGAAGATGGTGTTTGTTTGCAAAGAATAGTAAAAACAGTAGAATGTATTCAGATGTAAAAGAATGGACCGGGGTCCACAGTTCACTAGAGGTGTCTCTCCAATAAGATAACTAACATGCTGGGTGAACAAATTACAGCGGGCAATTGACAAATAAAGATTCAATACATATCAATGATGATTACTATGTGATTTAATCAGGGCATTACGACAAAGTACATAGACCGCTATCCAGCATGCATCTATGCCTAAATAATCCACCTTCAGGTTATCATCCGAACCCCTTCCAGTATTAAGTTGTAAACAACAGATAATTGCATTAAGTATGGCGCGTAATGTAATCAACACAAATATCCTTAGACAAAGCATCGATGTTTTATCCCTAGTAGCAACAGCACATCCACAACCTTAGAACCTTCTGTCACGATCCCAGATTCAATGGAGGAATGAACCCACTATCGAGCATAATTACTCCCTCTTGGAGTTACAAGTATCAACTTGGCCAGAGCCTCTACTAGCAACGGAGAGCATGCAAGAACATAAATAACACATATATGATAGATTGATAATCAACTTAACATAATATTCTATATTCATCGGATCCCGCCAAACACAACATGTAGCATTACAAATAGATGATCTTGATCATGTTAGGCAGCTCACAAGATCTAAACAATGATAGCACAAGCGGAGAAGACAACCATCTAGCTACTGCTATGGACCAATAGTCCAAGGATGAACTACTCACGCATCAATCCGGAGGCGGGCATGATGATGTAGAGCCCCTCCGGTGATGATTCCCCTCTCCGGCAGGGTGCCGGAGGCGATCTCTGAATCCCCGAGATGGGATTCGCGACGGCGCGTCTCTGGAAGGTTTTCCGTATCGTGGCTCTCGGTACAGGGGTTTCGCGACGAAGGCTATTTGTAGGCGGAAGGGTAGGTCAGGGGCGTCACGAGGGCCCACACAACAGGCCGGCGCGGCCAGGGCTTGGGCCGCGCCGCCCTGGTGTGTCGCCACCTCGTGGCCCCACTTCGTCTCCCTTTCGGAAGCTTCATGTAAAAATAGGCCTGGGCGTTGATTTCGTCCAATTCCGAGAATATTTCCTTACTAGGATTTCTGAAACCAAAAACAGAGAAAACAGGAACTGGCACTTTGGCATCTTGTTAATAGGTTAGTGCCGGAAAATGTATAATAATCTTGTAAAGTATGTATAAAACATTCAAGTATTGTCATAAAAGTAGCATGGAACATAAGAAATTATAGATACGTTTGAGACGTATCAAGCATCCCCAAGCTTAGTTCCTACTCGCCCTCGAGTAGGTAAACGATAACACAAATAATTTCTGAAGTGACATGCTACCAACATAATCTTGATCAACATTATTGTAAAGCATATGAGATGAATGGAGTGATCTGAACAAAAGATTGCTAACAAAGATAATGACTAAACAAATGAATCATATAGCAAAACTTTTCATGAATAGTACTTTCAAACAAGTATCAATAAGACTTGCATAAGAGATAACTCATAAGCAATAAATTCAAAGTAGAATGCATTGAAGCAACACAAAGGATGATTAAGTTTCAGCGAATGCTTTCAACTTGTAACATGTATATCTCATGGATATTTGTCAACATAGAGTAATATAACATGTGCAATAAGTAAACATGTAAGAATCAATGCACACAGTTAACACAAGTGTTTGCTTCTAAGATAGAAAGAAGTGGGTAGACTGACTCAACAATAAAGTAAAAGAATGGCCCTTCGCAGAGGGAAGCATGGATTACTATTTTTGTGCTAGAGCTTTTGTTTTGAAAACATAGAAACAATTTTGTCAACGGTAGTAATAATTCATATGTGCTATGCATAATACTTCCTACAAGTTGCATGTCTCATGCATAGAGTACTAATAGTGCTCGCACCTTGTCCTACTTAGCTCGAAAAACACGGATTATCATCGCATAACATATGTTTCAACCAAGTGTCACAAAGGGGTACCTCTATGCCGCCTGTACAAGTGTCTAAGGAGGAAAGCACGCATTGGATTTCTCGCTTTTGATTATTCTCAACTTAGACATCCATACCGGGACAACATAGACAACAGATAATGGACTCCTCTTTTAATGCTTAAGCATTCAACAGTTAATATTCTCATAAGAGATTGAGGTTGTATGTCCAAACTGAAACTTCCACCATGATTCATGGCTTTAGTTGGCGGCCCAATGTTCTTCTCTAACATATGCATACTCAAAACATTTGATCATGAAATCGCACTTACTTCAGACAAGACGAACATGCATAGCATCTCACATGATATCCAACAAAGGTAAAGTTGATGGCGTCCCCAGAAACATGGTTATCGCTCAACAAGCAACTTATAAGAACTAAGACACATAACTACATATTCATCACCACAATAGTTTTTAAGCTATTTGTCCCATGAGCTATATATTGCAAAGATAAAGGAATGGAATTTTAAAGGTAGCACTCAAGTAATTTAAATGGCAGAAAAATACCACATAGTAGGTAGATATGGTGGACACAAATGGCATGGGTTTTGGCTCAAGGTGTTTGGATGCACGAGAAGCATTTCCTCTCAGTACAAGGTTTGGGCTAGCAAGGTTGTTTGAAGCAAACACAAGTATGAACATGTACAGCAAAACTCACACAAGAACATATTGCAAGCATTATAAGACTCTACACTGTCTTCCTTGTTGTTCAAACACTTTACCCGAAAATATCTAGACTTAGAGAGACCAATCATGCAAACCAAATTAAACAAGCTCTACGGTAGTTATTCATTAATAGATTAAACTACATGATGCAAGAGCTTAAACATGATCTATGAGAGCTCAAACAATTGCCAAGTTACCAAACCATATGCAGCATTTTCTGATTCCAACCAAATAGCAATTTAACGAAGCAATTTCAGCCTTCGCCATGAACATTAAAGCACAATTAAGAACACAAGTGTTCCATAAGAAAAAGCGGAGCGTAATATCTCCAATATAAGAATGGTGGGATCCAACTTTATTCAAACCAAAACAAAAATAAAAACAAACCGACGCTCCAAGTAAAGAACATAGGATGTGATTGAATAAAAATATAGTTTCACTAGAAGTGACCTGATAATGTTGTCGATGAAGAAGGGGATGCCTTGGGCATCCCCAAGCTTAGATGCTTGAGTCTTCTTAAAATATGCAGGGATGAACCACCGGGGCATCCCCAAGCTTAGACCTTTTACTCTTCTTGATCATAGTATATCATCCTCTTCTCTTGACCCTTGAAAACTTCCTTCACACAAACTTCAAGCAAACTCATTAGAGGGTTAGTGCATAACCAAAATTCACACATTCAGAGGTGACACAATCATTCTTAACACTTCTGGACATTTCACAAAGCTTCTGAAAGTTAATGGAACAAAGAAACTCATTCAACATAGCAAAAGCGGCAATGCGAAATAAAAAACAGAATCTGTCAAAAACAGAACAGTCCGTAAAGATGAATCTGGCAGGGGCACTTAACTTGCTCAAATGAAAAAACTCAAAACTAATGAAAGTTTTGTACATATATGAGGATCACGCTCGTAAATTTGCAGATTTCTTTGATTTTTTTACTGAGACTTCTGCGAGAATTCGTGACAGACAGCAATGCTGTTTCTGCACAGCGATCCAAAATATAACATCAACTTTAGCATAGAAACTTTACTTGGCACAAAACATGATAAGGAGAGGTTGCTACAGTAGTAAACAACTTCCAAGACTCAACAATACAGTAAATAAAATAAAACATGGGTTATCTCCCAAGAAGTGCTTTTCTTTAACGCCTTTCAGCTAGGCGCAGAAAGTGCAAATCAAGTAACATCAAGAGAAGAAGCATCAACATCATAGCTTGTTCTAATAATAGAATCAAAAGGCAACTTCATTCTCTTTCTAGGGAAGTGTTCCATACCTTTCTTGAGAGGAAATTGATATTTAATATTACCTTCCCTCATATCAATAACAGCACCAACGGTTCGAAGAAAAGGTCTTCCCAACACAATAGGACAAGATGCATTGCATTCGATATCCAAGACAACAAAATCAACGGGGACAAGATTATTGTTAACCGTAATGCGAACATTATCAATCCTCCCCAAAGGTTTCTTTTTAACATTATCGGCAAGATTAATATCCAAATAACAATTCTTCAATGGTGGCAAGTCAAGCATATCATAAATCTTTTTAGGCATAACAGAAATACTTGCACCAAGATCACATAAAGCATTACATTCAAAGTCATTGAATTTCATCTTAATGATGGGCTCCCAACCATCTTCTAACTTCCTAGGAATAGAAGCTTCAAGTTTTAATTTCTCTTCCCTAGCTTTAATGAGAGCATTTGTAATATGTTTTGTAAAGGCTAAATTTATAGCACTAGCATTGGGACTTCTAGCAAGTTTTTGTAAGAACTTTATAACTTCAGTAATATGACAATCATCAAAATCTAAACCATTATGTTCTACAGCAATGGAATCATTGTCACCAATATTTTGAAAAATTTCAGCAGTTTTATCAATTTTGCACGCTTTGCACTAGGAGTAGAAACATTGCCAACACCAATTATTTTACCATTGATAGTAGGAGGTGCAGCAACATGTGAAGAATCAACATTACTAGTGGTGGTAATAGTCCATACTTTAGCTACATTATTCTCTTTAGCAAGTTTTTCTTTTTCTTCTCTATCCCACCTAGCATGCAATTCAGCCAACATTCTAATATTATCATTAATTCGAACTTGGATGGCATTTGCTGTAGCAGAAAATTTTGTATCATTATCCTCAGGTTTAGCAGCCATTTTATTAATTAAAGAAGATTGTGATTCAGACATATATGAGATTCGCTTTTCAGCGTTTGTAAGTTTAGTTTGCAAACCAGAAATTTTCACATTCAAATTTTCAAGTTGATTTCCTATATTTTTCAACAAGGCAGATTGTTCATTCATAGTTTTAGTAAACAATTGATTTTGCTCATATTGCGATTGCATAAAGCTCTTAGTAGTTCTTTCAATTTGTTATCACCAGAATTTGGCCAAGTCAGAGGTGGGCCGCGATCAAGATGGACTTGAAGATATATGCGTGGACAGATATGTGAATCGGCCTTGTGTATCAAGTTTGGGCTAGTTGGCCCGTGTATCTTTATAGTAGGTTACGTAGAAATTAGAGTTTATCTCGTGCACGGTTTAGTGCACGCCCACATTAGAAAGTCCGCTGGACTATAAATATGTACCTAGGGTTTATGGAATAAACAACAACCAACGTTCAACACAAACCAATCTCGGCGCATCGCCAACTCCTTCGTCTCGAGGGTTCCTCCGGTAAGCACCATGCTGCCTAGATCGCATCTCGCGATCTAGGCAGCACGAGCCTGCCTAGTTGTTCATGCGTTGCTCGTACTGAAGCCTTTTTGATGGCGAGCAACGTAGTTATCGTAGACGCGTTAGGGTTAGCATCGTTCTTAGCATCATATGCTCGCGTAGTGCAACCCTTGCGCGTCTAGCCGTCCTTGTGCCTCATCATGGGTGCAGGGGCGGCACCCCGCTTGATCTTTATTTAGTAGATCTGATCCGTTATGGTCGCTCCTTGATTCATCAAGGATTAGTTTAATATCTGCAATAGTTAGGCCTTACAAAGGGTTGGAGGAT
Source organism: Lolium multiflorum (assembly GCA_030979885.1). Classification (NCBI taxonomy): domain Eukaryota; kingdom Viridiplantae; phylum Streptophyta; class Magnoliopsida; order Poales; family Poaceae; genus Lolium; species Lolium multiflorum. The sequence goes on from CM061753.1 coordinate 238,844,003, forward strand.
CCAGCGGCATGCAGGGTGTAGTTTGCTGCCCCTAGACAGGACGTTCCGAGGATCAACCTAGTGTTGGTTTTTAGGCCTTGTCTAGGGCTGGCTTACGTTTACCGTGCGTGAGCGCGAGGCCCAATCGTGAGTAGGATGATCCGATTATGCGGTGAAAACCCTAGATCGTCGTGGATCTCATACGCTTTATCTTGATCAAGCAGGACCACCATATATTCGGCCACCTTGGACGAATCATGGGTGGATCGGCTCCATGAGCCGATTCACAGGACAACCTGAGAGCCGATCGAGGCTCGTATTTAACGTGTACGTGTGTGCCCTGCAGGAAACTAAGCGAGGCATCATCCACACCTTCCTGACCAGGTATAGGTCAGGTGGCACGCCCTTGCGACCCGCATCGGCGCGCGACCAGGAGGCTTTGCGGGCCGTCGCTCGAGGGACTGGGGCCAGCCGCAGCCCTAGTCATTCCCGGCTCTACGGTGTTGGCCGATCACTGCCCGCCGGTGGGTTTCGACGTCAACACATTCACGCACGGGTGGGACACATCTTCAACGACACATCTTCAACGACAACCATCTCGCCATCCACATCAGAGATGGCGAAAAGCACCCCGGTCGAGTACGAGGATCGGAATGGCAAAGTCAGGGCCCTCTGCGAGGCCGACCTCATCGGCCCTTCCCACGACGCCCGCTACCGTGGCGTCAACACGGTCGATCTCAGCCACTCCATAAGGGAACCAGGGTTCTCTTTCGATGCCAATATGGCAGGGTTCGTGATTCACCATGACGCGGACAAAGCGGAAAGCAGCCATACTCGTGGCAAGGAGAAAGACGAGGCCGCTCCACGTGACCGGCCCGAAGACGACAATAAACGATACCTGGCCAAGGAGGAGGCGAGAAGCATGCGGTATCCACGCCCATTATCCGTGCATCTCCTCAGCAAATATGATCAGCCATACGACCGACACCGCCCCGGCGAAGACGACCAAAGAATTCATCGGTCCGATGCAGGCGGGAGGTATCGTCAAGACAACAGCTATGACGACGGGTACGAACGTCGTGACAATGTGGACAGGCACTGGGACTGCCCCTTCTTCAGATACTGCTGGGATTCCGGAATGAGCCGATTGCCAACAATCGGCAATTGCCCAGAATGCAAACAAAAGGAGAAGGGTGCAGCTAAGTTATCCGTGTTCGAGCGCCTGGGGCCTCTCCCGCCTTGGGGCAGGCATACCGAGTCCGTTCAGATGGAAGATCACGAGGAACTCGAAGGCGGTGATGAAGAGGATAAGTATCATCGGCCAAGATGGTGTCCTGACGGGCTCAGCCGCTCCCAAAAACGTAGGGTTCAGCGACTACGTGCGTTGGAAGAAGCCGAAAGGTTATATCTGCACGCGCTGAGGAAGGCGCGGCCTGACCTGGCCGTCAAAATTCAGCGAACCTTGGATGAGGAAGGTCGGCCACAAAGAAAAGAGTGGCGCCCCAAGCAAAAGAAAGCCGATGACGAGACATCGGCTGGCACCAACATGGTTTTCATCCTTCCTGCGGAATTTAGCGCTCCAAGGTTATATGAAGCACCTGTGGCACAACTGGACTGCGGCCCACGGCCGGTCATCTTCGAGAAGCCGCGAGAAAGGAGTTACAGGCATCTGAAGGCCCTGTATTTACGGGGCTACATCAATGGACAGCTTGTCAATAAGATGTTGGTGGACACCGGAGCGGCAGTCAACATTATGCCATACTCTATGCTGCGGCGGTTGGGACGCTCCACCTCGGATTTAATCAAAACCAATGTAACATTGAGCGATTTCAACGGCCAAGCATCTGACGCGCAAGGGGTTCTAAACGTGGATCTGACCGTAGGAAGAAAGACTATCCCTACGACGTTCTTTGTTGTCGACAGCAAAAGCACATATGCTGTAATATTAGGGAGGGATTGGATCCACGCCAACTGTTGCATTCCATCCACGATGCACCAATGCCTGATTCAGTGGGATGGAGATGAGGTGGAGGTCGTCCACGCCGATGATTCAGCCGAGATTTCAACAGCCGGTATGGGCATTTGGGAGGCATCAGGTCAAGAGCCACTCTCGGGCATCAATTTGGACGACTGCGAACGCATCGATGTGACAAAGAACGGGGTAAGGCTGGTTCTATCCACCGGACTGACCGTATAACGAGAACAACATCGATGAGCAAAGGTGGTGAGGCTGATCCTTGCGATCGGCCCCAAAAATTTTGTGGAGGAACATTACAAAACCTTCACCAAGCGCGCAATGTGGAGGCCGATTCCAGCAATCGGCCAAAATTATCCCCACCATCTATTTTGCCTGGGAGCGACATTTGACCCAGCAGGGGCTACCTAAAAAGCCGATATCATCAATTTTCTTGACAGAATCGGCTCGGGGGGGCATCTAGATGGATTAAATACATGTGAGGCAACATTATCAAGTATGGGGGCCGACGCACAAGTTGGCCGTGGAAAAGTTGAAAATTTTTGAGCACAGCCGATGCACGGCCATCGACTTAAGGGCATCAACCACCTTGCGACCGTCACACGAAGGAGCTTAAGGGAACAGTCATCAGGCAGCGAGGCTCCACTGAAGGGCGAATATGCCGGCGGCTCTTCTCAGTAGAATATGTGTCGACAATATCGGGTCGCGGCCCCGCGAAGCAGTATGTCTCTTCTGGGACCAGGAGAATAGTCGATGATGAGGCGATCGGCTACGGCATGTCACGACCACAAGGTGGGAAAACATCAGGAGACGTCCTCACCAAGAGCTGCATCAGCCTGCCAAAGATAATGAGCCAATATTATCGACGAAACGCAGGACTTGAACGGGAGAAGCTCAGGGAGACAGTTGGCCCTGAAGGGTCCTTCACTATAGTAGGCCGATTTTTCCCAATCGGCTGGCCCTGCATCCCAGCTTGCCTGAAGAATGATGCTGAGGTCGCCAGAAACATCAGTTTCTACATACAAGCCAATTGAGTGACACGCACGGGGCTTTGTTGTGGGCACCTGCCCGGAACCAGATGGCCAGCCCGCTGGATTGGCTAGCAAGGCTCATGATCTTGCTTGAGGTCTCATGGGGCAAAGCCGATGCTAGACCGTTGACTCAAGGGGTATGGTGGTTACAGGCAAAGATCTCATGGAGCGTCCATCACCAAATCGGCAGTGTTCGCGCAAGCCTGCGGGTCAGTCTAGGGTCATGAGGACAACCGATGATCGTCCGATGATCTTGATGAGCCGAACCATTCGAGCCGAGCTATCTGCACCAGAAGCTGCATCAGTTCGCCCGAGATGATGAGCTAATTAGGACAGCAAGGTGGTTCCTCGGAGCTGCTGACCTTTCCAGAATCTGCCAGGGGCTGGCTCCTTGAGCCTAACACAGTGATACAGTCGGGAAACCGATGGTGGCCCAATCAGCTGGTCTGCTTTTATCCTCGCCTGGACTAAGGCTCGGGGGGCAGCTCGCCCCTTAAGGTTCCTTGTTCTATGGAGCCGATTTGGTTGAAATCGGCTTGCTCTGCATCATAACTCGTCAAGAGAGGGTGAATTATTGCAGACGGGAGTGGCTGGAGGTAGTGGAAGGAAGCAACGATCGCTGACGGACTTTGGACCAGGTGTGACTACGAAGAGATGAGGCATTATCAGGACAGTGGCAAAGAGGATCCGGTAGATGAGAATGCCGCTGAGGTCCATTAGTCCGTGTGGTTGAGTCTGCATTTCCAGGATCTAGGATTTGCGCGATTGCGGCTCGTCCCAGGGGTGGAGGTCTGGATGGATCTACCTCGAGTTTATCATGAGAGTCCGATGCATTGCCATCGGCTCCTTAAAGCACCGACCAGGTTGGCAATCGGCAAGCACGGTATAAAGGGCAATCGGCTAAATTATCATAAAAAAAGGGCGACAAGATCGAGTTGGGGAAGTTCTCCATTGATTAACTAGAGTTCTTACATAAAGAGCTGATTGCTCTCAAAAGAAGATCCTAGGGGCTACATTGCCCGTCTACTACTGATGGCCCTGAGCTAAGATCCTATCTAGGGGCCGTTGCTGCCTTCGTCGTCGTCGCCATCATCGCCGTCGTCGGCGCTGCTCCCAGCCGGCTCGTCGTCGCTGCTGTAGCGACCGCCGGCAGGACCTTCGTTGTCCTCGTCTTCTTCATCAGCGTCGTCGTCGTCGCTGTCGAAATCGCTGAGATTGCCGGGCCAGGGGCAGTGGCGCTTGGCCGGCGGCTCATCGGAGGAGCTGTCATCTTCTTCCTCCTCCTCCGGCCTCTCCTCTTCGGAGGAGGGGGCCCCGTCCCAGGGAAGGTGGTCGTCGTCGCTTTCCTCCACCGCCTCCTCCCTGGCAAGGAAGGAGAGGTCGCTCTCCCCGTCGGTTAGGGACTGGTCGTCCTCCGACCAGGTGGAGAAGTCGTGGCTTGGCTCATTCCCGGCCTCGATGGCGCGGCGAATGTTGGCCGCGTGGGCTTCCTCCGGTTTCCATTCCGGCGTCGGCTCGCGGAAGGGGGAGGACTGCGCAGAAAGGTCTGACGAAGAGGAAGACATGGTGGCACAGGAGGGTTTTTTCTTTGGAAGTACTAGTGCCTGGAGGATGAGGAAGAAAGCTACAGGGAGTGGCCGAATAAAAGGGGGAATATCTGGTTTAATGCCTAAGCAGTTCCCGAGAACGTGGTGCCAGAACCGTCAGGTCGTGCAGAGAAGGCGAGGAGGCAAGACGTCATCATGAAGGAAACTGCGACGGTTCTGCCACGACATGACCCGGCGAAAGCGTAATGATTTTGGAAATGTCATTTCCAAAACCAGGGGGGCATGTGTTATCACCAGAATTTGGCCAAGTCAGAGGTGGGCCGCGATCAAGATGGACTTGAAGATATATGCGTGGACAGATATGTGAATCGGCCTTGTGTATCAAGTTTGGGCTAGTTGGCCCGTGTATCTTTATAGTAGGTTACGTAGAAATTAGAGTTTATCTCGTGCACGGTTTAGTGCACGCCCACATTAGAAAGTCCGCTGGACTATAAATATGTACCTAGGGTTTATGGAATAAACAACAACCAACGTTCAACACAAACCAATCTCGGCGCATCGCCAACTCCTTCGTCTCGAGGGTTCCTCCGGTAAGCACCATGCTGCCTAGATCGCATCTCGCGATCTAGGCAGCACGAGCCTGCCTAGTTGTTCATGCGTTGCTCGTACTGAAGCCTTTTTGATGGCGAGCAACGTAGTTATCGTAGACGCGTTAGGGTTAGCATCGTTCTTAGCATCATATGCTCGCGTAGTGCAACCCTTGCGCGTCTAGCCGTCCTTGTGCCTCATCATGGGTGCAGGGGCGGCACCCCGCTTGATCTTTATTTAGTAGATCTGATCCGTTATGGTCGCTCCTTGATTCATCAAGGATTAGTTTAATATCTGCAATAGTTAGGCCTTACAAAGGGTTGGAGGATCCAGCGGCATGCAGGGTGTAGTTTGCTGCCCCTAGACAGGACGTTCCGAGGATCAACCTAGTGTTGGTTTTTAGGCCTTGTCTAGGGCTGGCTTACGTTTACCGTGCGTGAGCGCGAGGCCCAATCGTGAGTAGGATGATCCGATTATGCGGTGAAAACCCTAGATCGTCGTGGATCTCATACGCTTTATCTGCAGGACCACCATATATTCGGCCACCTTGGACGAATCATGGGTGGATCGGCTCCATGAGCCGATTCACAGGACAACCTGAGAGCCGATCGAGGCTCGTATTTAACGTGTACGTGTGTGCCCTGCAGGAAACTAAGCGAGGCATCATCCACACCTTCCTGACCAGGTATAGGGGTGGCACGCCTGCGACCGCATCGGCGCGCGACCAGGAGGCTTTGCGGGCGTCGCTCTGAGGGGCCCAGCCGCAGCCCTAGTCATTCCCGGCTCTACGGTGTTGGCCAGTCACTGCCCGCCGGTGGGTTTCTGACGTCAACACAATTTCCAATATCTTTTCCTCATTAGGCAAAACAGATCTACCATAAGAATTACCATAACCACTACCATTATTAAAAGGATATGGCCTATAGTTGTTGTTGAAATTATTACTCTTTATGAAATTCACATCAACATTTTCTTCTTGAGCAACCAATGAAGCTAAAGAAACATTATTAGGATCAATATGAGATCTACCATTTGCAAGCATAGACATAATAGCATCAATCTTATCACCCAAAGAAGAGGTTTCTTCAACAGAATTTACCTTCTTACCTTGAGGAGTTCTTTCAGTGTGCCATTCAGAGTAATTGATCATCATATCATCAAGAAGCTTTGTTGCGGCGCCCAGGGTGATGGACATAAAAGTACCTCCAGCAGCTGAATCCAATAGGTTCCTCGAGGAAAAATTCAATCCTGCATAAAAGGTTTGGATGATCATCCAAGTAGTCAGTCCATGGGTTGGGCAATTCTTTACCAAAGATTTCATTCTCTCCCATGCTTGAGCAACATGTTCATTATCAAATTGTTTAAAATTCATTATGCTACTTCTCAAAGATATAATCTTAGCAGGAGGATAATATTTACTAATAAAAGCATCTTTACATTTAGTCCATGAATCAATACTATTCTTAGGCAAAGAAAGCAACCAATCTTTAGCTCTTCCTCTTAATGAGAAAGGAAACAATTTCAGTTTTATAATATCACCATGTATATCCTTATACTTTTGCATTTCACAAAGTTCAACAAAATTATTAAGATGGGCAGCAGCATCATCAGTACTAACACCAGAAAATTGCTCTCTCATAACAAGATTCAGTAAAGCAGGTTTAATTTCATAAAATTCTGCTGTAGTAGCAGGTGGAGCAATAGGAGTACATATAAAATCATTATTATTTGTGCTAGTGAAATCACACAACTTAGTATTTTCAGGAGTACCCATTATAGCAGCAATAAGGTAAACTAAGCAAATAAAGTAAAGACAAGTAACTAATTTTTTTTGTGTTTTGATATAGAGCTAGTAAATAAGACAGTAAATAAAGTAACTAATTTTTTGTGTGTTTTTAGTATGAAGCAAACAAGACAGTAAATAAAGTAAAGTAAAGCAAGACAAAAACAAAGTAAAGAGATTGGAAGTGGAGACTCCCCATGCAGCTTGTCTTGATCTCCCGGCAACGGCGCCAGAAAAACAGTCTTGATGCGCGTAGATGTACACGTCCGTTGGGAACCCCAAGAGGAAGGTGTGATGCACACAACAACAAGTTTTCCCTCAGAAAGAAACCAAGGTTATCGAACCAGTAGGAGCCAAGAAGCACGTGAAGGTTGTTGGTGGAGGAATGTAGTGCGGCGCAACACCGGTGAAACCGGCGCCAACGTGGAACCTGCACAACACAATCAAAGTACTTTGCCCCAACGTAACAGTGAGGTTGTCAATCTCACCGGCTTGCTGAAAACAAAGGATTAAGCGTATCGAGTGGAAGATGGTGTTTGTTTGTAACAGTAAAAACAGTAGAATGTATTCAGATGTAAAAGAATGGACCGGGGTCCACAGTTCACTAGAGGTGTCTCTCCAATAAGATAACTAACATGCTGGGTGAACAAATTACAGGCGGGCAATTGACAAATAAAGATTCAATACATATCAATGATGATTACTATGTGATTTAATCAGGGCATTACGACAAAGTACATAGACCGCTATCCAGCATGCATCTATGCCTAAATAATCCACCTTCAGGTTATCATCCGAACCCCTTCCGGTATTAAGTTGTAAACAACAGATAATTGCATTAAGTATGGCGCGTAATGTAATCAACACAAATATCCTTAGACAAAGCATTGATGTTTTATCCCTAGTAGCAACAGCACATCCACAACCTTAGAACTTTCTGTCACTGTCCCAGATTCAATGGAGGCATGAACCCACTATCGAGCATAATTACTCCCTCTTGGAGTTACAAGTATCAACTTGGCCAGAGCCTCTACTAGCAACGGAGAGCATGCAAGAACATAAACAACACATATATGATAGATTGATAATCAACTTAACATAATATTCTATATTCATCGGATCCCGCCAAACACAACATGTAGCATTACAAATAGATGATCTTGATCATGTTAGGCAGCTCACAAGATCTAAACAATGATAGCACAAGCGGAGAAGACAACCATCTAGCTACTGCTATGGACCCATAGTCCAAGGATGAACTACTCACGCATCAATCCGGAGGCGGGCATGATGATGTAGAGCCCCTCCGGTGATGATTCCCCTCTCCGGCAGGGTGCCGGAGGCGATCTCTGAATCCCCGAGATGGGATTCGCGACGGCGGCGTCTCTGGAAGGTTTTACGTATCGTGGCTCTCGGTACGGGGGTTTCGCGATGAAGGCTATTTGTAGGCGGAAGGGTAGGTCAGGGGCGTCACGAGGGGCCCACACAACAGGCCGGCGCGGCCAGGGCTTGGGCCGCGCCGCCCTGGTGTGTCGCCACCTCGTGGCCCCACGTCTCCCTTTCGGTCTTCTGGAAGCTTCGTGTGAAAATAGGCCCCTGGGCGTTGATTTCGTCCAATTCCGAGAATATTTCCTTACTAGGATTTCTGAAACCAAAAACAAAGACAGGACGGCACTTCGGCATCTTGTTAATAGGTTAGTGCGGAAAATGTATAATAATGCTGTAAAGTATGTATAAAACATTCAAGTATTGTCATAAAAGTAGCATGGAACATAAGAAATTATAGATACGTTTGAGACGTATCGGGCGTCACGAGGGCCCACACAACGGGCCGCGCGGCCGGGGGCCAGGCCGCGCCGCCTGGTGTCTGGCCACCTCGTGGCCCCACTTCTCCCTTTCGGTCTTCGGAAGCTTCGTGTAAAAATAGGCCCCTGGGCGTTGATTTCGTCTAATTCCGAGAATATTTCCTTACTAGGATTTCTGAAACCAAAAACAGCAGAAAACAGCAACTGGCACTTCGGCATCTTGTTAATAGGTTAGTGCCGAAAAATGTATAATAATGCTGTAAAGTATGCATAAAACATTCAAGTATTGTAATAAAAGTAGCATGGAACATAAGAAATTATAGATATGTTTGAGACGTATCAGGCACAAGCAAAAAAATTGCCTGTAAAAGTTGTTTTTGGTCGGCGGATCTCTCTTTTAAGGAGGTAAGCAAAGTATGTGTCCATTTGTGCACCGAGGTAGACACCATGCCGAAACATCCAGGTGTTTTCGTAGGCGGCATGAAAGAGCTGCGCTCTGTTATGGCGCCCTGGAGGAATAAAGGCATTATTTTCGTGTTGTGCATTATTTAAGACGTTTGATGTGAGTCCCCCGTCGAAGAATAATCAAGAGCGCCACACTGACTGGTCAAGCTCATCTTGCCGATTGGTGTGTCCCACCATGATGAGTTTTTTCCTTACCAATTTTTTATATACACCATCCACCAGCGCTCACACATGCGTAACTACCACTTATTATTGAACGAACCATATGAACTTATCTCATGCAGTGAGCATTCGAATTGTTCGGAGGGCACACCAATTGTAGCCGCGGTAACAGAGAGAACATGATGATTCTGACCAATACCAGACTTGAGAGTGGCGACGACATTCCTACATTATCCTCGATCTTTGGGCTTTCTTCTTGAAGGTCTATTACAAATTGTTTTTTTTTAGATTTTGATCAGGAATATTTAGGAGGATTTTTTTCTCAGGTGAAGTGCCCAAGTGGTGGCTTCATAACGTGGACAGAAACGACATAGATGGGAGGAGGTGGCAGTGCGACTACGGCCAATTCCTGTGTCGCTTCGTGGCTTACGAGGGTGTGGACACCGATCGGAAGTTCATAGGGTGCTACTATAAATTCCCCAAGTGCACCTTTTGTGGATGGACCGATGAACCGCATCGCCAGAGCTTTCATGTGTCGTTGGTGGCTATGAGAAGTATTGCATAAGCCAAGAAAATTAAGTCTCCCGACAAGAAATTTCAGCAAATCCTGGAAGAAGCAAGGCGGGAAGGGCAAGATAAGGTAAACGAGATTAAGTCAACCTGATGGGCTATTGATGATGTGTTGACACTGCTTATGGTTAATCTAGAGGCCCTGACTTAAAACGTGTGATGTGATTCCTGTTGTTGTTTTTGTGCTGAATAATTAAGCTAGTAGTTAAGATTAGTGATGTGCTTCCTCTTATGTTTTTCATTTTGTACCCAATAATTAAGCTAGTAGTTAAGATGTGTGATGTGTTGTTAATCTTGTGTTGTTCATTTTGTACCAAATAATTAAGCTAGTAGTTAAGATTTGTTGTTTGTTTTGTACTGATTGATTTGTGTATATGAGTGGGATAATTCCTCTTATTTTCTCTTAATTTCCATACTTTGTAATTATGCAGATAGAGAGACTTGTATCATCAGATTTTATTGTCATATACAGATAATTGGAAGCGTGTGCCTCAAAGACAACATGACTGTGCCACTTTAGGGAATTTTTGCAGCGGAGGCCCATAGAACCTGAGTTACTCAATGGCCCATAAAAAACTGTAAGGGTCCCTATGTGTGTTTTTTGGTAATTAGTGATAATCTCTATGGACTAATATGAAGATATTATCCACAGATAATGCTTATAGTCTATGTGTTGGATTCAAGTATGTTGCCATGAAGATGAAGATATAGTTTGAGTACTAGCATCAAGATCATCAATTTGAAGAAAATAATATGATATGATCAAGATCTTGAGAGTTTGATTTCAAGATAAAAATCAAGATATGGCTCTAAGCCGGTGTCATGATAGACTCATGAGTTGAGCTATGGTTGACCAAGGTTTAGAGCATTCAATCAAATAAAGTGTTCATTATATGCCTCAAGATATTATGATAGAGCATGAGGAGATACAAGGTTGACCAAGACTAAGAGTGAGGATTGAAGTTGGTCAACACAAGAAGCATATAGAATGTACCACATTGGATCATGTGATCTTGTGGTATGGTAATGTTTGTCAGTTATGCTTTGTGAACTAACCCATCATACATGTGTCCTTGTGTTGCCTATGTGGGTTAGGTATATTTTCACATGCATGCATCAAAAGAAAGATTTCATATAGTCCGTGAGAGGATGACATCAAGTGGTGATCGTCATCAAGGTTGAGAAAGGAAAGTTCAAGATGAGCATCTCGAGAAGATCATATGCTTAAAGCTTGTTGTCCATTCGGTAATAATGGACATGTGAAGGTGTGACTTAATGAAGCTATCACATAGTGGTGTATGGGGGAGCAAATTATGAGTCTTCGCAAAGCAACATTGATCAAGTGATGTATTCCGTCTTGAATGAAGCATGAAACTTCATCATCAAGATCAAGCTTCATGGGAAAGGAAAAGGTATGACCTTGCTACATTTCCATTTTACTGGTCCCAAGGTGGTTGTTTGGAGACCGGTTAGGATTATCCACACTACCAAGAGGGGCTTTTGGTTGGGTAAATTGATGACATCATCTTAGGGAGCTCAATCCTTTGCATACTTAGCATACCATCATTCTTGTTACTTCTTCGTGTTTCTCTATTTTAGGTTCTGGAGCTTGTTGCTATCTTCTCAACAAGCCCAAGTTCGTCGAAAACGGAATTCGTATGCATCTTCTGTAGCGTTTTCGTGGTTGGATGTTTTATTTGTTCTTTGTTTTGGGAGGTTTCACATATCCCCAAGTTTGGTATTTAATATCTTGTTCCTTCTTGGGTTTTATAGTATTTATTAGATATATATTGTTCTTAGCTTTTCAAAAAGCCTCGTTTTCGCTTAGTGGCGGCAAATCCTGTCTAACAAACCATCACCAGGCTAGGCAACGGATGATCCGGCTTTCACCGGATCCTACGCTGGACCATACCTAAACTCCCGTTGGGAATTGTTCGGTGAGGTTTTGGTGGGCATTCCGGTGTGGGAGATGATGCACCGGGCTGGCGACCAGGAAGGCTAGCGTGGGAACTGATTTGACCGTCCCTGTCGCGGACTTTGGTAGGGATTCACTCAAACGAACATATTTTCTTTTCCTATAAAAGGGGCTTCTTCGCAATAGTTTTCGCGTAAAGACTTTTTTTTACGCGACATGAAAAAATGACTACGAATTCCCCTTTTTGTTTGCGAATCCCTGTTTGTATCCTTTGAGCACACGCCTATTAAGTAGCGATCAAATCAAGGAAATCGATCAAACGATCCCAATACCGTGAAAGAGAAACTTCCCAGATCCAGGGAAGCTTATCATAAAGGGCTTCGACAAGGGGTTTTCTTCGTTCTTTGAGCAAAAAGATAAAGATCGGATAGATTCGAACCGCAATTGCAAAGGTAATAACTACTATGCCAGCCCAAATCATGATCTTCACCAACTTGGATTTGGTTCTCTCGCGAAAATCGCGAGTTGCAGAGATGAGAACCATGAAAAGCAAGATCCCGAATAAGAAAACAGAAACCGAGGAAACCACAAGAGTGAAGACTAGTAGAGTCTCGTCTTTTGCCATTCTTTGCTCCTTTTTCACTCAATGATTCATTCTAATTTCCCGACCAAAAATTCTATATCTCTATTCTATGATATTTCTATATATATATAGAATATGATATCTAATATGACACCCGATTTGTCAAAGGGATTGGATTGGTGACTTACCCATTCAGTGACTTTGGCACTGGACGTTCCAAAAACGGGTACTATCGGATCGGGTGAATTAGAGAATAGACAGAGGTCCGTTGGCATTTCAGCCTTTCTTCTCCTTTCAGGGCCTATCCGAAAGAGAATCCAGTACCTCTTGGTCCTGAATATCAGAATAGGACGAACGAACCGGACCCCGCGGATATCTTTGCTTCGGAACAAAACAAAACCCTGCAATCAAATAGATTGTCCCAAGGGCGCCATATTCTAGGAGCCCAAGTTATGCTATTGAAAATTAGTTCCTCTAGCAGTTCCGGTTTGAGCATTCCGTTCCCTTTTTCAAACTCCACTTCTTTTCATATAGCAATCCCTGATCAAAGAGAGAACAATATCCATTTCAAAACATTTCTAACGGATTCCTTGGTTCGGACCGACGAAGTAATGGCACTCGATTATTATCAACCTGGCTGCAATCTTTTTCTGTCGGTAAGGATTGCACCAGAGCACCTTCTACTTCTAATAGGCCATGAACTATAGATAGAGAAGAATCATTCTGAGCGAGTACATAAGAAGCGATCCACTTTTTTTCATCGGTTCCAGGCCAGGGGAAGACCAAAGATCTTGCGCGGCAGGTCCGCCAGAAAAACGAAAAAGAGAAAGAAGTCTCGTTAATCTATTCATGCTCGTTCCAAGTTCGAAGTACCTTTTCTTTTGGCCAAAGAAAAACCCGCTTCCTGACACGATTGCCTCTTTATATAGATA